>VZRF01002283.1:696737-741599 GCA_013396875.1 Vireo altiloquus
CCGCCGGTGGCAGCCTGGTCGGGACCGGAGGCGGGTCCCGGTGCCGCGGCCCAGCCGGCGCGGGGCCTCCGGATCTGCGCGGAGCGGCACCGAGCGGCCCCCCGGTCCCGCCGGCGCGCACCTGCCCCGCGCCGCGCCGGCGCTTGGAGCTCGCCTGCGGAGGAGTCCAGACGCCCAGCAGGCAAGACCCTCCCCTGCGCTGGCTGGCTGCGGTGCGGCAGCGGTGGGCACCGCACGCCGCAGTATCCGCAGCGGGGCCGCGCTGCCCGAGCGTGCGAGCTGCCGCGCCGCTGTACCGCGATGCGGTGTGCGGGCAGCCCTGCCCTGCCCCGTGCCGGACCCTGAGCCTCGCACGGTCGGGGCTTCGTCGTTCTCCGGGCTTGGCGAATGCACCGAAACGGTGTCAGCCTTGCCAGTGGTTTGCTGCGATCGTAGGAGTCGCATGGCCGGAGCTCAGTGCGCTCCGGTTAGCCGCGGGCTGAAGGCGAAGCCTGTGCTGGGGCGCGGCGGTGGCCGGGCTGGGGGCCGCAGCCTGGCACTGCCGGCGGTGGGCCAGCGGCGCCCACGAGCTGCGCTGGCTGTCTGCAGGCTGGCAGCACACATGCTGAGGAGCCCTGGCCCTCAGGGAAGGAAGGGATTGTCTTGTATACCGACCCCCACTGTGTCAACACTCTGTGAGGTTGTTAATTATTTAGTAGGTGTATAGGGCTTTTGTACACCGTTGCTCATGCACTGCTTATTGTGGTTTTTGTTGCTTTTCGTTAACCCTAATATTTTTTTCATAATTTAAGAAACACAGGGAAGGGACTATGCGCTATAAGAAACCCTGTTATTTCTCATTCCTGTCACCTCCCGTCTCACGGGTTTGATGATGCAGGGGCTGCCTAACGGAGTAGCTGCTGTGCAGCGTAAGCAATATTATACAATTTTGTGATAGGTTTGTCTACCTTAGCGGGCGCCTCTAGCGCAAGGGAGATGAGCTGTGGTTTGCTGCGCGGCATCCTCCAGCGAGCCCCTGGAGAGGGTGGTGGCCCTGTCTCCACTGCTTATCTCCAGAATTCTTTTCCATTTGCAGGGTGGCGATTGATGGCACGTTCTGTGCTCACCAGCATCCTTGTATTTCACATTATCTCATGCCCTTTGCATGCTGGCTTTGTAACTCTTTATTTTTTGATATCAAGAATTTATGAATCAAAAGATGGAGGAGTGTGGAGGCTGAGTCAGATTGTGAAAAAGGAAAGCCAAGTGAGAGTGTGCAATTGCATATCACATTTACAAACATGGTTTCATTCATCTCCATATGTTGCTCCTGTTACTACTAATAATGTTCTGGTTTCTCAGATTGGAGCTACCCTGGGAGCACTGATCTTCCTGGGGTTTTTGCTCTATAGCCTCCATAGTATTTGTGTTACAACGTGTTATTTTCCTAATTATGTTTTCAATCAGAAAGAATTTTATAATATCAGTGTACTTCCCACACACTCCCTCTTGTTCCTATTATTTGATGTGCAAAGGAGCGACAGATTATTTACAGGCAGCAATTTCTTTCCCTCTATATGGTTAAATTTCCTAATTATAATAACAAAAAAAAAGCTTTTTTTCCTGAGTACTTACTCCTGTTTCCTTCCTCTTTCTTTCCTCATTTTACTAATGATAGCCAAATCCATCATGGTGATTTTGGAGCTGCAGGAAATTTACCTTTGTCTACGGAAACATTTCTACAGAAGCCTCTATAGCCTAAGGGAGCCAGAGAGAAAGGTCTACTTTAAGCAGAATGGTGTCGGGGGTTTTCTTCCCCAGAAGAGAGGTACAACTGTGGAGTGTACAGTAATTAATTTAATCCAACGTTGAGAGAGAAGGAAAAATGATTGTATTGGGAGTTTTTTTTCAAGTATGAGATGTAAGATTTAAGGAGCAATTTCAATGACCTTTGTGATTTCTGTTTCAGACAAAAGGCAGCAACCTAGTACAAGGGTATCGTTATCCACTCCCAGCGTTATCCTTTGTTCTCCTCGGGATTAGCCTGTCACTTTCTAGGCTTTGGCTCTGTCCCTTGTTGGGACAGCTGCACCTCTCACCCGTGACTCTGAGAAGTGCTGTACTGGCAGGTGATTTTTTTTTCCACTGCTTATTTCACATCTCTGCTGTGCAAGGTCTTTTTTTCTTCTTACGACCTTTCTTATGAGTCTCTTTTCTGTGTCAGATTTATGCTTTAGTATTTCTGCCTTACCAAACATTGTGCTCATTACTTTACCTTCCTTCTCTCTCTGTTTTTTGTCCACTCATGTCTTTTCCCTCATTTTTGTTTCCTTTCATTTATCTTCTTCTTACATCTCTTCTTTATTCCCCTCTATGTCATTCTTTTTATACCCTCTCCTGCTCTCTCCTTTTTGACATCTTGCTTCTGTCTGCTGCTTTTCCTCTTGACATTTTTCTGCAAGCTGTTCCTTTGGTCAGTGTCCTTTCCTCCCTTACATTTACATATATTCTACTTAAATATTACATATATATGTGTATACATCTATCTCCACATCGTCCTCTCTCCAGCTGAAACAAAGAAATTACTCCTGCTGATAGTCTGATCCTATTTCATCCCTTTCTCAGCACTTGAAATACACTGCTCTTGCTCTTCCTCAAATCTATGTATTGGGTAGACTGAAGAATTAAATATGTGGGAAATGTTCCTAAATTCAGAAGTGTACTTAAGAAAGCATCTTTCTCAGGCAGCACTGTGAACATAGCAGATGTTGTGTTCCCACTGACAGTACCAGAGGAGGACTTTAAGCCCCTTGAACTCAAGGACGTAATGATATTCTTTTTACATTTCTCAATTTCAGGGTTTTTGTAATGAAAAGACTATAATTTTAAATGAGGGACAATGCCATATCTTTGAGTTATCTTTTAGATGATGGACTGACCCAAAATAAGACCTCACAAAACATTTTTCTTTTCTTTCCCCAATTATTTTGTTTTATGCACTTGTTAAGCCACTTTTGTGCAACTATTGAGAGAGAAATGCTTTCTCCTCATCAGAGCTAAGCTCTTCCTCTGAAAAGGGTTCTGTGTCGGGTGAGACTGGGATCTCAGCTTGTCAGCTTCTCTTTTTTCTGGAGCCAGAGGGAGAGGAGAGAGCTGTGACTGCAGGATCATATGCATTGGGTGGGAGATGGAAGAATAGATGCATACTCCAAAAATGCTACATTAACCTCAGGGGTGGGGGGAAGAGTTGTTTAATAATTTTTCTCCTTGACTGTCACTGACTGCAAACACCATCATTGGGCAGCAAGGGCAATTGTTAGATTTTGCTATTTAAATAAGTGTTTTAAAAAATATCTTTTATTATTTAAACTACTTTTTTTGTTGTTCAAAGGGCTTACTACTAACTGGCTGGAATGAAAACAGCTCCATCCCACGGATTCCACCTCCGCTTTCTGGCAGCTTACCTGACTCATAAAGAGAGTGGGGGGTTTTATATGCCACCTACATCGACTCAACATTTTCCTTTGTGGTGAGACTTAATCACCACCCTTGTCATATCATTTCATCGACCTTCTTGGAGTAGGAATTCTTTACCTTTCAAGCCAGCCTTAAAACTTCTTCTAAAACAGGGTGAGGGTTTTTTCCTGAATATGGTGAAAGTACATAGGTGGTCCAATGCAGTAAGGCTTTCTCTGTTATTTTATAAAAAATAGCTTTTACCCAAGGATCATGGAAGAGAAAGTTTCCATTTGCAGAGAACACATCTCTGACACAAGATGTGTCACCCAGAGAGTTGCAATCCATCAGCTGAAGGTAGAGGTCCATCCCCCAGATAATCACTGCGGGTGGTGTGCGCTGAGGGGGAAACTGTGGGCTTTTAGCCACAATGATCAAGGATGGGAAAAGTTTATCAGAGGCAGTGCCTGTATTAGACAGAGTCAGGAAAGATAGATGTACTTTTGGGTACATCAGATCTCTCCTTATAACCTTTTTGTATAACCTGTGTGACTCTGTCTCTTGTGGGGAGAGAGATCATATGAAGTAGACTGATATTTGTCAAGCAGAAAATACTGCATGAGAGAAGACTGCAAGGTATGAATGAAAACAAAACACAGAGGTGGAAACACAAGAGGTAGTGTGCGCAGAGGCAATTTAAGAAAGGGTAGGAGAACAGAACCACTCCAGGAATGTTGTTGGGAGTTACAAAGAGGACATGAGTTACCCCAGAAAGCTTGAGCAGAAAAGCATGTCACATTTTTTCTGAAGAAATTCTTGAAATGAGGTAGGGGAAGGGCAGAAAGGAAGGTACCACTCTAATGCTCAGCACTTAAAAATAAAACCCAGTGTGAAGGGAGGCCAGGGAAAGCATTTAAGAGGCTCCTCATTTCTCTGTCACAAAGGCTGGTAGAATCCAGGAAAGGGAAGGAAAGGGGAAAATCAAAAGGACTGCAGCGAACCATTGGCAAGTATCAGTGAAGGAAGGGTAGAGAAGGGAAGCTGCTTCCATGGTGACAGGGAGAAGTCCTTTTTGGGTCCTCTTGGAGACCTGGAAATTGACTGAGTAACAAGTGGGGTGCTACAGATGGGAGAGAGGGAGCATCCTGTCAGGAAGGAGCTGTCTGACCATACCTAATATAAATATAGGTTATTTTCATTCTTGATGGATTTAAGTCTTAAAACGCAGCGCAGGTGCAGTAGCTCTGCCCTGAAGATATGGAGGCTGCAGCTGCCTTGACCTTCCTGTTCCACCCTCGTCTTTCTCACAGGCCAGAATTAACCCCGTATTATCTCCTCTCCTGCACTGTGGGTCTTCAGCCCAGCTCATCATCCTCCTTATCGATTCCACCTGCCTTATAACTGGGACGCAACTCAAGAAAAGGACTTAGCAGTCACATGCAAAGATGTGCTTCTGGAAGCAGAGTCACTAATGAGCTCTGTGGAGGGAGTGTGCTGGGAGAGGCACCAGCAGGGAGGGAGAAGAGCAAAGGGTGAGCACTTCATCTGGGGAAGAAACAGCTTGGGAGACTATCGGACTAAAGCAGTGAGGAAACTAAGGGCAGGGAAAGCTCAGGAGGAAAGTGAATGTGGGAGGATGGAGCCAAGGATGGTTAAAAATTACAGTATTATACAGCTAATATGGCACTCCACTGTCATTCTAAACCTTCTGCCTTTGAAAACCCTTCTCAGTTTTGAAAAGCGAGCTTTGCTTTTAGTGGTTCCAGTTGCTACTGACCATCCTGGACCACTGTCATTTTGTCCAGCACCCCCCATTTTCTTCACTTCTGGTCTACTGGTTACAACCAAGACTTCAACATGTTTGAAGGGTGCATATCTTTGCACCCTTGCATGAGGTAAATATTGGTGTATCCCCAATTATGCCTTGATTTCTCTGGAAGGGAGATGTTGTTTTTTAGCCTGCATCAGCCAAGTGACTAGCACAGTAAATCCATGTGATAATGATGCTATCACAAATTAGAGCTAAATTAAAACACTATTCACAAGCAATTTGTACCATGTGGAATTTGGGCATGGGCTAACTTGACAGCCATTTCTTTTAAAGTTTCTGGAGAGCTGCCAGGTTTTCAACCCTGTGGGTGTTCAAAGTGCTGTGTTAGTCTCTGTACAAATGCCACGTGTGAGACAGGACCAAGTGGCAGCAAACCTGCTAAGACTTTGAACCTCCTGGCACTTGTAATGGGTGTGAGAAAAAGAAGGAAGGAGCAATAAATAAAAGAATAAAGGAAAGAGAAATACAAAGTGAAGGACATCTGTGCATTTTGATAACAATTCTTCAGTAGCACAGCACCATAGAAAAATGTTGCCTGGTTAATATAGAGCAGTTACTTGCTGTGCTGGAGCCATTTCCTAGAATTTTTATTTTTTTAATACCAAGTTTTGTCTTTGAAATATGGAAGGAATGGATTTCTTTGTCTTTGTTCCCTCCTCCCTTGCCTTCATCCTCCCACTTCCAAGTAAGGATGTGAGGTTCCCTCTCATCTCCAGTATGAATTTATTCATGAACATTTTAAAACGGCTTATTGTCAGTTCTTGTTTCAGAGTTTACTTTTACCTTAACACTTGTGTCCTTAGTTCTCACCCTGTCTGTTTCTGGAGAAGAGCCAGCTTGCCTCTTCAGGGGAGCTTTGCCGGAGCGGGCTGCATTGTCCCAGCCCTGCATCTCTCAACTCTTTCCATCTAACAGACTCTCCATTTTCCTGCTTCCTACTGAAGATGACCTCTAATGCTTAGAGGACTCTCTGCCTGTGGTAATGTGATCTGATGGCAGCAGCAGAAAAAGGTGTCAGCAGTCTTGGATTGTGTTCCCAATCCAGTTATTGAATGATGCGAGGACTGAGAAAGGACATTTATCTTTGTTTCCCTGCAGGCTCCAGTTAATAGTCACATATCTCTGTTTTGCAGTAAAATTGCTTTTACCATGCCAAGTTAATTATTAATAGACACATTACAATATTTTCAGTATCCTATAGCAATGAAATCAGATGCTGTGCCACTTGCTGCCCTTTAGCTTGTGGCATGGCATGCAGTCCTTTTGGATATACCTGCCTGGAACCTCCACCTCCCGTGTTTACACTCTGTGTTCCCAGGCACCCAGGTGTTACCACCATGATAAAGCAGCTTTCACATATCCCTGATTTTTTTGATTGCATACTTTCTGCTATTTTTTTCTGAAACCATTTTCAGGACTTGCTGAAATGTGAGTAATGTAACTGGGAAATGATGATTGAAGTAAGAGACTCTCATTTAGAAGGAGTATCGGTCATGACTGATTACAGCTGCACACGTGCCCTTGCCTGACACTTTCTCCCCATGTAGGGGGAGAGTTGTTGGTGGTAATGTCCTGGTCTGTTGAGCATACATGCATTAGACCCATATACATACCTCGAAGGTTGTTAAAACGTTTTGCTGGGTTTATTTCATCCATGACATTGAGAATATGTGGTAACACCTACATTGTGATGTACCTATCACATCACTCATAAAAACCTTAATGACATTGGTCTGGTCTTCAGCCTGATATGGGCACATAGCTTTCCACTTCAGCTTGGGTTTATATCCAAATTATTATTCCCAGTCAGTGTGGTTTGGACAAACTACACATTTTGGGGTACAATCTCAGCTTTTGTTTCTTTTTGCTACATAAATTATCTGTGGCACTAGAAAAAGATTACAGGAACCTGCTAAGACCTGGGTATGGGGTGTGTCGGGGGAAGAGGTGCCGCATGTGTCTGCATTAGTTCCCACATAACTCCTACCTGAACTCAGAGCAGCTCTCATCTCTCGGGGAGGCTTCTTCTCCCATGCCAACCCACTCTCTCCTTACGGCCCGCAGGTGCTGGGCTGTAGCTTCTCTCCTATTTGTGGCTGAATGGCTGAATTAGCACATTTTTAATGGATGCTTTTTTCAGCACTTATGGAAATAGTCTAGAATTTTGATCATTCTCCATTACTCCATAAAATGCATAAAAATCATCTGCTTAAATGTGATAGCAGTTCTTTAGGCTTATTATCATTGCTAGTTTAGAGACCATGGCTCCACTACAGAAGGAGTTATTTAGATATAGCAGCCTTAGTGAGTTTTTATTCTTCTACTTTTCCAGAGAAATTGAAATGGTGTGGATAAAGATCAAGTGATTCTTGTTTTTGATACAGCACAGAGCAATTTATTTCAGATCTGCACTCTTTATTTTCAGTAGCATATAGGGTGTCATGGAATAGGTTGTCATGGAATAAGTAAAGCACCTTTCTTCCATTGGTATTACAGACCCCAATCATCTGTGATTTTTGTTCTCCCACCCGTCTACAATGGTCTGTACTTTGCAAACCACCAAAAAGATATGCAGAGCTTGTGATGCTTCTGAACAGCAGAGCTGCTGTGATGTCTTGTGCCTTCTGCCCAGCAGGATTGTTCCAGGTCAGCTGGAGATCAGCTGCCCTTACATGGTTAGCAGGCTCTGACCTCTCCCTACCTGCACAGCAATTTTGCTGAGTTAGTCTAAGGACAGAAGCTAAACCCCACAACTGGACACAGGGTTGCTGCTGACAGGTTGACTCCTAGTGGGTCCAGTTGAGTTGAAGTGGGATATGAAGGGAAAAGAAGGCTGTTGCTTGAGGACAATATTCGTGGCAGAAGCAGAAAATTCTAATAATTCTAAAACTTGGAGACAAGGCTAATGCTGAATTTTATGTTGTGTAAGGTTTTGAGTTTTTTATAAAACCCCAGGAAGGAAGTGAACCTGGTTGTGTTCTCTGTTGGACTGTGTTGGTCTGAGGGCTTCCTGAGGATGGTTGTGATCATACAGAATCATGGAATATTCCAAGCTGGAAGGGACCCGCAAGGGTCATCTCCTACAGATTTCTCTGAAACCCTAACACTCTGTGGGAAAGCTGACTAGAGTATAATTGTAGCAAATGCTGGTACTGGGTGTACCCCACGTGTATTTAACAGGTATTGATCCATAGAAAATGTTATTTTTGTATTTATTGGATACTGTTGCTCAAGCTTGTAGATCAGAGATATCCCAAAGCAAGTAGACAATGAGTACTCTTACAAAGAGCAGATAATAGAGCTTTTTTAAGTACTTGTTTGTTAACAATTTAACTGCTCTATATTAACTTGATAAAATACGAAGTCTGATTTTTATAAAGTACTGAGCCTTTTGGATTCCAGTGGAAATCAATGTCAGCTGTTGGTCCTAAGCATCTCTAAACATTGTATTTGTGGTTTCAGACCTGTGTTCAATCCCTACTGACTTCAGACACTCTTTTAATCAGCATAAGGACTGCAGTATTTAGTCTCCTGACAGTCATTCTTCTTGCACCATTATCTCTCTGTTGCTCTACTTGACTTGTGGGTAAGATTTTATTTTCTTTAAAATTTCAGTCCATCTTCTCTGCAGAGAGCTCTGATCTAGGGTCCTGCTCCTTACTTTGTAGGTAATAATACATAATCTCTGATTGATACCCCTGCAGCCCTGAGAAGTACTTGCAACTTGGGCAGAAGTAGCACAAGAAATTACAGCTGTTACTGGTGATTAAAAATGTTCTTTCTAAAAATCATAAATTGAAATTATAGAAAAGAACAGAAAATATTCATGTGGGGAATATTCTGTACTGAACTCCCAAGCAATGGGTTAGCACAAGCAAGTATCAATCAAAGAGCTCAGACACAGTGCTCTGTTCTGCTTTTATTTGTTCTAAAGAAATCTAAAGATCTACGTGAGCATCGTGTGTCTGTGTCAGGGACTGGGTTTGGAGCATTTCTTTCTTTGTAAGGTAGTAGGGGTCATCTTCAGTTTTAACCTATAGTTACAATCCTCTCTTCACTAGAAAACTGCATGTGTATATCCAAGTTTGAGAAGTAGCCATTTAAATGAAAACTTTACAGGCATGGTGATACAAAGTGCAGCAGAGCATGTGGAAGTGGGGATGAGGTCTTACTGTTGAAACTGGATTACTTAGGAGGAAACCTAGGATCCCAGAGCTGTTTTCTGCACCCCTCCACCATTGGAAGAAGTCAGGCATTACAGATTAGTTTACCTTATTCTAGGAAATTCTCCTCCTCTTTACTTCAAAGCAAATATTACCTCATCATCACATGCTAGACAACATACCAAGGGAAAAATTCTTTCCAGACCAAAATTTGACTATCAGTTTTTGCATGAGGCAACATCACCAATGTCTCGCAGTGACTCATCATGCTTCTGATCTGCTTTATACCTGAGGCACAGCTTGCTACCAAATAATCACAATTATTGTTTGTTTTCTCAACTGTTACTATATAATGACACCTGACAGATTAACAAATTCTTGTATAATAGTAGATGGCTATACATAATAAAAGGAAGAAGATTTGCAGTTTGCAGAAATTCTCTTTTCCAATAACAGTCATTTGTTGACACCTGGTAATTTGTAAACTACATTTTCCAGATCTTAGAAGCATTTCAAAGCAGGTGAATCCATCAGAAAGCCTTTCCCTTTTGGTGGAAACATTCCCTAATTTGTGCCCTTTATGTTTCAAAAAAATGAAACAAAAAGCAGCAGCAAATTTCACTTTGTATTTCTTGGTATGTAGGAATAAAGCCAAATATTCTTTCTTTTATACAGTAGGAGAAAATGAGGAAAGGGGCAGTAATTGGACAGAACTAACAGGACATTCCTATTTAAGGGGCAGAACTATCAGCAGGTGCCCATTGGCTCTCATTTACTCTAGCAAGGATTAAAGTAGAACATCGGAAGATTAACAAATAGCAGAATTCCAGATACCCAAAGGATGAGAGCTTTAGTTTTTCCTACAAATGTATAATTTGTCACCGAAACCTCCTAAGAACAAAATGCTGACTCTAGATATGTAACTTTTATGGTTGACTAGGAAATTACAGAAAGGGCATGGATTTACAGTGGATGCCCCAGAGCTCATCACAGCAAGGGCAGCTTTCAAAAGAAAAAAGAAAGTAAAAAAAATCCAAGTGCTGTTTCCAGCCCTGCATGAGGAGAGGTCCAAAAGGCCAGCTCATAATCCACCCATGGCCACCCATGCACACTGCTGGCACCAGCTTGGCACTGGTCCTACAGACTCAGCAACAAGGCCAAAAATGAACAAAAATCCTGCAGGAGCTTCCCTGCCTGTCTCTCTCCACTGATATATCAAGCCTCAGGAAAAGAGACAGCATCAGGTTCCATGTGGGATTTCACAGCATGGCTCCTCTCCCATTTCAGATCTGAGAGACTGTGGTGATTTGTATCTTTGAATATATTTTTCCGTTCACTTTCTTTTTAATGATGCTGAAGAAAGGAGTGTCAACACAAAGGAAGATGTATCTGTCACTCTACACTGCTCTGGTTTCTGGCAACAGTCAGGCTGCTGCTTGGAACTGGCTGGAAAAATTACTGTGGTTGGTTTTTGTTGTTGGTTTTCTGAGGAAGGAAAAAACTGCCAGCACTGATAACTGATTTAACTCAGAGCATACAAAGCCATAAATTAAAAAAAATGTTTCTGGGGATTTTTCTCAAAAACCTGAAACCTTCCAAATGTGCTGCTTGAAAGTACCTTCTCTTGCATGGCCATACCCTGTGCCCCAGGGACTTCAGTGGCTTGGAACTGGAGATAAACACCATCTCTTCTTAGGGGTCCATGTGGGAATCTCAGATTGCAGTATCCCATGGGAGGTGTCAATCAAGGGAGCACAGCTCATAAAGCATGTTCTGCTTTGGAGACAGTTTCAGTCTCCAAAAGTCACAGAATGGATGAGGTTGGAGGTGCCTCTGGCAAACATCTAGTGCAGTCCATGCTCAGAACAGGGTCAGCCACTGTGAGTTCCTCAGAGCCACGTCCAGTTAGGTTTTGAGTATCTCCAAGGATGGAGATCCCACAACCTCTCTGAGCAACCTGTACCCAGTGCTTGGTCTGCCTCACAGCAGAGAAGTTGGTCATGCTGGCAACACTTCCGAAACAAAAACTATTAATTGTTAACCTCTTCAAGTTCTCCCTCCAACTCTCTCTCTTTTTTTTTTTTCCCCCTTAAGGAAACAAAGATATGCAACTCTTTTTATGAAAAGAAACCACTCTTTTAAAGGTCAACAAACTCTCCACATGGATGCTTTGGAGATAATCCCACTACTTCTGTCTTTATACCAGAGCAGCACCTGCTGTGGGTTGCATTGCACTGTTGACAGAAGGGTTGGTGATATGTTGACCATCATTAACATTATTTGTTTAGCACCTGGCAAATGCACTCAGGCTCTATGTGCTAGGCACTGCCCAAATAAACTGCAAAGAACACAACCTGTTTTCAAAGAAGGTGTTATTTACCTGTTAAACAGTCAGCTGCAAAGAAATGGGTGGAGAGAAGCACAAGCTTTTGTGCTAATCTCTGAACTTCAGCATCATTGCTTCCCACATTGCAGCCGTACATGGGAGAAGAGTGAGGTCCAGGCTGTGCTACCCAGGGGTATTAGCTGATGAAATGGACGGAGATGTCCTGTAGATGTGTCCTGTTCTGGAACCATATGAAATCACTCTAGTGCCTGTTTGGCTCTCTATTCATTTTTTAAAAGCTGCAGTAGAAGTGCACTTAAGAATTAATACATATTTTAGAAGGATATACTTTTCAAAAAGCTTAGGAAATACTCATTTGCATTTTTCAGTTGTGGTGTTTTTCAGTCAGGAAATGAGCTCAAAAGAAAAAGAAGCAAGTGCACAGTTATTTCTTCTCATAGAAAAATAATTTTTCATTGAAAAGACATGTTTTTGAGTCTACAAACAGTGCATTAGGGGATTTCTTTTCCCAATACTGCTTCCCAAATAGAGGAAAAAATGGAAGAAAATTTGTGATTTCACCAGAGGAAGAAAATGTGGTGTTTAAGGGGGCAGGTTTTGAAGAGTGTCCAGAACTTTTGGGGCAGTCCAGCACTTGCCCTTCCAAATGCCACTACTGCGAAGAATGACAAGAAAATTAAGAAAGGACATAAGGTGGCAGAGTCAAAAACTAAGCACGTGAAAATCATGTCTTTGGAGAAGAAACTGCTTTTCTGGAGCAGAAACCCAGCTCTAAGGGCACTGGTGCTGACTTTGGCTCCTAGCCAGGAGGGTGTTTTGGAGGGCTGTGGTGGAGACCCTGCCTCTCTGCTCCATAGCATCCCGAACGATACCGACCTGCCCTTGCAGCTGGGCACAGCCCTACTTGAAACGCCCAGTGTTGCCCCTTGCCTGGTGGCTGCCAGGCCCTGTGGCTCCCAGAGCCCAGCCCGGTGCCTCATCGGGTGGAGCAGAAGGCTCCAGGCCTCCAGGCAGCATCACACAGGCTGGTTTGGAGCCACAGGGGCTTCTCACATGATTTGGAAGCAGGAGCTGATATCCACTGAGGTGAGGGTGGGCAAGTGAATCCAGCCTCAGGATCAAAGGTGTCTCCTCCCACAGGGAGCAGCCAGGAACTTCATATGCACTTAGTTGCAACCATACTGCTGCATCTGGCTGATTGCAGGTGGAGAAACCAGACATCTCGCTCTTTCCCAAGGAGGAGAGGCAGGGCTGAGCATGCAGCCTTTGCTTTGGCACAGGCACCACTTAGGTCCTTCTCTGATACTCTGAGTGTGCAGGCCATATGTTACATCCCAGCTTTTTCTCTCCTGTTTACTTCTATTCATTTTCCCATGTGCCATCAGCCTTGAAGCTCTTCTTTCTCTACTTGTCTCTCTTGGCCAGCAGACTGTAATGCCTAGGTCATCTTCAAAGGAGATGCAGAGCAGTAAAACCCAAGCCCTGGGGTGATGCTGGAAGCTTATCCTCCAGCAAAGCCTGGAGAAGCCTTGTCTTTGAAGGGAGCATTGGAAGTATTGTCTGAAACACAAAACCATTTACCAGGTTGCAGTACAGTTTTTCCCCTTAGCCCATGTAGAAAGCACATGTAAATTTGTGGTGTAGGGGAGGCACACAATTTTTTGGTGGGTTTACATACTGGTTTTTTGTCACTGCACTTCTGGATGAGAGCAGTCAGCTGCAGGTCATGGATCTGCAGGTTGTGAACTGACCAACAAAGCTTGCTCTCTCTAAAGCAAAAAGGTTCAAATAGCAGGAAACAATTTTTTCCCTCAACATGTTGCCCAAAAGCACTTTGCTTTTTGACTCCTATCCACATTTCTGTTTCTCTGCCAGGTGATTCCTGCCACCTCCTCTAAGCTTTTCTACTCTCTGATATTTTTTGATAGCAAATGTGTATACTAAGATATTCCTGTAGCTCAGCTAGCTAGCTTAAAACTATATTATTTTTTATATTTCACTGTAAAACAAGATGTCAAACAATAACCATAGAAATGCAAGCATCCTCAAAATAAACTTCTACCTACATGCAAATAAAAAAAGGTTTAATTGGAGATTGTAATAACCACATAAAATCATTTTAACCAGTCTCATATAAAGGTTGCTTCAGTGGTACCTTGCAACAGTCTTGGACCCATTCCAGCACGATTTGATTTAATCCATGCTGCAGTTAGTTTTTTCTTTGAAACTGCAGTGTTCTTCTCAGGAAGATATTCAGGATCCATATTTACTAAGTAGGTGCCAACTAGGCCTGTATTCAGAGATGTTGACGAGACCAGGGTTATAGGGATTTAAACAAAAAACAACAAAAAGCCGTACACCAACCTGAGAAGTTCTTGCTGGCAGTTCAAAAATGCTTACACAGGGTTATGGGGTATTTGTCTCAGATTCAGAGCTGTTGCTTGCCTCCAACTCAGACTTTCTCTCTTGCAGTACAGTTATTCTGTAGAAGGTCAAAAAAGAATTAGATTTTTTTGATGTTCTCTCTAAGCAGCTCCAAGACCCAGCGAAAGAGCTCTCAGGATGCCAGAGCCAGCGAAGTCAACCTCAGCCCCCAAAAAGGGCTCCAAGAAAGCTGTGACAAAGACCCAGAAGAAGGGTGATAAGAAGCGTCACAAAAGCAGGAAAGAGAGCTACTCCATCTACGTCTACAAGGTGCTGAAGCAGGTCCATCCTGACACCGGCATCTCCTCCAAGGCCATGGGCATCATGAACTCCTTCGTCAACGACATCTTTGAGCGCATTGCTGGAGAAGCCTCCCGCCTGGCCCACTACAACAAGCGTTCTACCATCACGTCCCGGGAGATCCAGACAGCCGTGCGCCTGCTGCTCCCAGGAGAGCTGGCCAAGCACGCCGTCTCAGAGGGCACCAAGGCTGTCACCAAGTACACGAGCTCCAAATAGCCAGACATCCCCTCTGCAATGGGACCATCGAGCACCGGGCCCTCCACGCAAGCAGGGGTAGGCAGCCATGGTCTGGGTGAATGTCACACCTATTGTCCACAGCAATTTGCAGCCTTGGGATGGATGGGCATGAGAAGCTGCCCAGAGGAAGAGGAGACAGTGATCTGGATGTCAGCTCGTTTTCATAGTCTGTTCAGGATGTGGAAAGGATTTGTCGAGGCTGGTAGTGGAGGCCCCTGCTTTCACATCTCATTCAAAGAACTGAGCAACCATAGTATATCCAGTCTCCTCTGTTCTTGGCAAACATTCATGTTTAGCACTGGGAGGGGGCACTGGCAGCAGCAACACAGAGACACCATCCCTTAAGTCTTCCTGTTTGACTGCTTTCTCACAGTCATCTGATATGGGCCCTGAAGAGTCAGCGCTGCATCCTCTCTCTCATAGCCTGGATCCCTCCTGGTGTGCAGTGGCTCAGCCCACCCCGTGCTGGCAGAAGTGGCATCAACAGCTACCAGGCACATACTGATTCAACAGCTATCTGTGCTTGACAGCCTGTTTCAAAGAGCAAGCTTGGCAGGCAGGCAGATGCCCATGCTGATACCAAGCTCTAATCCTCTTCCTTGCTTTTGATGGATGAGCCATGGAGCAGGATGAGGGTGCTGGTGCAGGAGCTGCCCACTGCCTCCCACCTTGTGCTACGGTGGAGGGATGGACAAGGTGGGATGTTGGGAATGGGTCTCTGCCTTTCCTGGCTGCTGCTTTGCCTGCCTTAGGACTTGCTTTGGAATGCAAGACATTGCTAATTCTGCTGCTTTTCAGAGACTTTTCCTGCCTCAATACTGCCTGGGCGCTCCCTTCCACCATAAGCATGGGCAAGATGGGATGGTGCCCATGGGGGTTCCCTCTCCTGTGAGCTGTAGGGTGGTGCAGGGCGAACAGCACAGAGGTTTTGGGCAGGGATTGAGGATTTGGGAAGGCATCTGGTGTGGGAGCAGAGGTGGTTAGTGCATTTTGAGGGGTGGGAGGAAGCCAGCTCCCTGCAGAGATCACTGCAGGCAGCTCACCTGGCCCTGCCCTCCCGAATTCATTCAATAGTTAGAAAGCAAAAGCAAAAATGGGGGCTGGGTGGATATATAGGGACATTTTCCTGCATCCCAGATATTTTAAAGATTAAATAATTTTAAACTACTTCAGATATTCCCCATATCTTTTCAAAGTCCACAGTAAGGTGAGCAGTAATAAAATCCTGATAAAGCCATAGAGATTAGTGGAGGAATGTCTTGGTTGCAGGTTTATCTTGCCCAGACTGCTGGATAGCAGAAGAGCCTGTGTAGAACTGGTGTGAAGTTGAAGCTTCCTACTCAAAACACAAAATTAGCCAACATTAAAAAAAAAAAAACCACTGAAGTCTCTGGTAGGCAGTAACACTCAAATAAAAAATATTCATGTTTAAAATAACAACAGCTTTCTGCAACTTATTCTGTAAATAAAAGGAGCAGCAAAGAAATAGGATCCAGAACTAAGTGCAGATTCTCCCTAAGCTTCAAGACCTTGTTTTTAATTAAAAGGTAAATTCATATCCCAGAATAGGAGCTGTGCAGTACATTTCTGTCTTTCCCCTGCATTTGTCTCTATCCTGTTTCTTTACACTTTGAGAGTGATTGGGACCTTTGACAAATTTATGTTGCTTTTGGAGCTCTAGGGCTCTGCAGCTCCAGAAGATTCGCATTGCAGTCATTTTTTCAGTTGGTCTGAGGAAAGGACTGCATAGCCCTGCTGAGAAACCTGAGAGCAGCCTGGGGTCTCACGTGGTCTCTGTGCAGGAGGGAAGGTCAGTTTGTGTATGGGCTGCTCCCACACCCCTGCTTTGGGTGTGAACACCCCACGCTTGGAAAGGGGCTTTCCTCCCACGCTCTGCTCAGTGATACCACACAGCTGCAGTTCACAGCCTAATGCCAGCAGGAATCTCTGCTGGTGATAGCTCTCAGAAAGAACAAAACCCAGCTCCCTGGGTGCCAGCACCCACAAGGAGCAGCTCCCAGCAGCAGCACCTGAATTCAGTAGCATTGATAACCTGGGCCTTTTGGCCAGGATGCTATGCAGGTGACAGCTTAATACTTCCTTCTGTTTTCTAATCAAATCGTCAAAATCAGATACCAAAGATTAACATGTACCTGCGACAAGCCTAGAGCCATCATTCTTGACCCCTCTGCCACAAGAAATCCAGGCAGTGGATGATGCATCAGGGGCGTGTTGGGAGTGAAGGGTTAGATGGCATTGCTGGAGCTTTCTTTTTCTGTGCCTATGAGTTGCAGGTCAGAATTCATCCCCTTGGGGAGTCCTCTTAAAGGTAGGAATTCAGAGCAGAATGAACCTGCTCCAGTCCAAGCCATGTGTTTGATCCAGGACATACATCTCCCAGGATCACCTGGCACAGCCTCTAAACTCTCACTGTTTAGAGCAGAGCAGAGTCCTGCTTCCATCTCCACAGGCTGCAAGAAATCAGGAAAATAAAATGAGATGTTGGCCCTCCAGGGTCTCCTGGGCAGCTCAGGGAGCCAGGAACGAGGCTGGGCACTCGGACGAGATCAACTCCATAATCATTCTCAGAGTCTTGGTCTCATTTTCTCCTGCCACTGTTGCCATTCTCCATTTTTGGAGATTGTTTCAGGGAGAGGAGAACCAATGATTTAAGGCTACAAAAATACTTGAAGGCTTAAAGAAGATTTTTATATTGTCTAAAGCCAAGAGACAGATCATGTCCATCCATTTACGATGTCCTTTTACTCAGCATTTGCTCTTCACTGTCCCTTTGTATTTTTCTTTTCACTCACTCCTGACAATATGAAGCACAGGACTGAGGAACTGATCCACATTAAAACAAACCTTTTTATTTTTTTCTTTCTTTCAAGCTTTGTTTTAACCATGTTCTGATGGCTGCTCTGTTCTGTTGCTATTATACAGACACTTGTGCCAGCAAAGGGAAGGGATGATCCAGAAAAGGCAGGGCTGGTATAAGCTAGGACTGACACAGAAAGCATTTGGGAAGTTAGTGGCCCTAGTGTCAAGAAAAAATGAAGAAAGGAAATTGAGTCCTGCAGTGGTCCCACCAGCAGCAAAGGTGCTTGCAGTATCCCGCAAGTAGTTTCTCTAACAGTCCTGACACTGGAAATCAAACACATCCCATTTCTGCAGATCCCAGAGGACTCAAATGTTTCACAAGGGAAAGGGGGCAGGTTGGGAAGCAGACTCTGCTCCCATGCAGCCACCCAGCTGTAGCAATTGGAGGCTCCTTGTTCAGCAGGCAAACCTTCAAGACCCTTTCCACAGCTGCCCGATGCTGCACAGGACACATCCACAGCAATTTAATGGGAATTAGTTTGAATGTAATGAGCTTGGGTTGAGCCTTAATATTAGAGGCAATAGAAAGTGGTCTAAAAGTTCAAGGATTGATTGTCCACTAAGTAATCTGAGGTGGGACATACTTTACAGTTTCCTGGTAAGGATGTTTGCTGCAGAAGATGGGTTCTGCACTACAGGATCTGTGCTTTTAAAGAATGTATATTTCCAGCTCTGGAACTGAGAAAATGTTTTAAAACTGAAGATAATATACCTAGCCCCACTGTCCCTACCTGATTCCTACTGCAGTCCCAGAAGCATCTCTGGGCCATGCCTGTGTTTTGCCAATTTAAAAAGTAAATCAACTACAGATTGAAAGTGGGAAAAGAAGATTAAAAATGTAATACAGCCTTGATATTAACCTCATATTAACCCCAAGGACATCACTGCACTGAGTTACTTGTTTCCATGTACAATTCAAGAGAGAAAACAAGCTGCTGCAGATCTGATTTTCCACCCTGCTTCCCTAGAAGGGCTTAAAGCCCATCTGCTTTCACAACCAAGTTCAACCTCTAAAGGAACTGAGTGACCACCTGCATGGAGTCTTGCTCCTGCTCAGGACACAGGTTTTTTGTCAAGCATGGGGAAAATGAAGAAAAAGAAGCGTGGAGGACAAGTGTGTGTCCCACGGAGGGACACTAAAGAGCCCTGCCCAGCGGAGCTGTGTGGCCTGTGCACCCTTTACTCTGGTGACAGGCAGCCAAGTGGGTAACCCCAAGTCCTGCCACCCCTGGAGTAGAGTTTGGCATGGCCTCTGCACAGCCCTGAGCATTTGTCCCATCATAGCATTTCCTGATGGTTTACATCCAGATGAAATTGTTTACCGGGACAGGAAGAATGGGAACTAAATAATAAAAATCACCATCTGACAGAATTTGGAGAGTTTCCTGGGACCACCACCTGGGGAGCAATCTTTCATGCTTACTCCATGCATGGTATCTTGTGGGCTTATGTACACAGAGTTTTTCTGACAACAAGTGTTGCATCAAGTATGATCCATGTTATATTGCTGCTGGTTTATGACCTTAGTGCTAATTACCTGCTTTCTGTTAAATGTCTAAATAAAATGTAATTTCCAACCTGTTGGAAGTCAATGGGACCCAGCTGTCAGGGTGTCTTTGCTTCTGCCTTATCACTGATGTTCCCACAAGTCCTGCATTTCTCCTTCTCTGCGATATTTCCTCCAGACCTGGGGTGACAGTAACCACCCTTCCAACAGAGAGGGAGCACAGCTGATCCTGACAAAGGGTCAGTCAAAAACCAGAGGAGCCCTGCACTGAAGGGATGTCACAGACTGCCACTGTGAGTCCTCATGGGGTGTCACTCACCACAAACATGAGTGCAACATAAACGTCTTTTTTTCTCAAGCCCTTCCAATGATTTTGTCCCAGGCAGAGCTGAGCCTGGGACACTCCTGCTTGGGGTGTGCTCTGCCTGGCATCCATCATTTACCCCCAAGTGGGAACAGTTTGGACTGAACAATGTGAGATGCTGTGGTTGAAGAAGTGTGTTATGCACATTCAGAATTTCTGTTGATCTGAATTAACAACTGCTAACTCTAGAAACATCTTTTCTTGGAACTGTGAGAAGTTTGTAGGCAACAAACATGGAATGAGATGTAGCAGCTGAAAGCCCCAGAAAGAAAAAGATCTTCCCTTTACAGAATGATTGGTAAATACAATGTATTACCTGCTGGACATCAGCATCATAATGCACACACACTGCAGAGGGAAATGCATGTGCCACGCTGGACACTGTCTGCCGGGGAAACAAGCTAGGACTTCAGATATGGCATGTAACAGAAATCACAGCTAAAAATGTTTCTAGTGTCTCTAAAGAAATACACGCTTAACATAATTGGGAAAATCAATATTTGGAGAAAAAAAACCCAACTCATAACTAGCTGATGTGAAGTCTATATTTCCAAAGAAATAAATTTTGTTGCTTCTACTGATTTCCGTTTTGATACCCCTTTCCAGAAACACACCCACAGTGCATTTTCAAAATAGAGCTGACACCAAGATCTCAGGAAGACCAAAACCAGTTTATAAAAAGTAGAGGATAACCCTATGGTCATGCTTCCCCGGGATGTTGGGAGATAATACTTTTTTCTTTTTTTTAATTATTCAGTTATTATCTAATTATTACTGGATGGTTATTCAAAGACCCTTAATTGGACTGAAGTGCCACATGACTATGGCTGTTGGCAGAAACAAGTAGAACTCAGGAACATCAAAAAATTATAAGGGGATGAGGCTTGAATTAAAAGGAGCAGTCTTGCATGAAATGAATAGTTCACCTGTAGAGGCTTTGCCAGTGGATGTTGGAGATGCTAGAATTGGTTCAAGGACAAACTGCTGGGAGAGAAATACTTTAAGACTTGCTAAACACTTATAAAATGCTATGCTAATATATGCTAAAAAATTTTATAGGCTGAGACAATATGAAGAGGAAACTACTGTATGTGTCTGTCCTATTCCTGCAGTCTTTCTTGCCTATTCTGTCACAGCCACGGGTGGAAACAAGATTTTGGGCTGGATGCGCCAAAGGGCTCATCCGGGTTGTCTCCATAGACTCATGTGAAGTCTGACTTGGACTACACATGGACTGTAAAGAGTTTCAGACAGTTTTCCTAGGCCTATGGAGCTTAGAACTAAGCATGAAAAAAGTTTTTTACCTTACTTTTCTGTGTGGGTCCTGCACTTGCTTTGATGGTTATGTGGATTCTGTTACCCTGGCTTACATGAAAGATGTGAGAGATGTTTTGTTTCTAAAATAGTTAGGGTTAACAAACACAGATGGTGTGAGAATGAGGAATGGAGCTTCTGCCTTCTCATATAATGGAAAGCTGTCCTCAAAAAAATTTCTCATTTTCTCCCTTGAGGCAGTTGATTTAAAAAAATAATGCACTATTCCCTGCCTTTTAATGTCCATAATGCTAATTCCACCCCCTGACAAAAAAAAATCTTTTACAGAAATTCATTCAGAAAAAAAATTCTTGCAGATTTAACTGTCTTCTAATAAAAGAAGAATATTCTAATAGTAATAGAAATGGGAGGATTGGTAGGAATGAGAAAGGAATGGCAATGGGTGGGTGTGAAGCACCAGAAGGGACCAAAGGCAGGAGACTGAAAGTGAATGCTGCAAGAGTGACAGATGCTGGTGGGAACTCGCTGAGGAGCTCACCAAGATGCCAGCACACACAGTGTGTGTGTTTGGGACACGGGAAATGAAGGGCAGGGACTGAATCCTGCTAACTGCCAGGGCTGGAGCAGGACAGGCAGTGCAGCTGCTACCAGAAAACGTACAAAAGGCACATCCAGAGCCAGCACATGTCACCAATTCGAGAGCAACACAGGAAATGTGATGCAGACATGAGGGCATCATCCCTCATGCTCCAAGTAATTGCAAATGGACAGCACATATCCACAGGTTGGATACAGCCATATCGTGAGGGTACTGCTCTAAAATAGCTTCACCTGCCAGTAAGGAGGCAAGACACCCTCCTGTAGGAATTTGTGTTGAGTTTGCTACACTGTGGCTGCTCATCCATCATTTAGGTACATCCAGCCCTGGGGCAGGAAAACTATCTCATCTTCTGGGCACCGCTCCCGTTTATGGGCCATTAAACCTCCTAATCAGGTGTGGTCTTTATACAAAGTACATCCATATTTGCCAAGACTCAGAAAAATGTCCAGCACAACTTTTCAGATAAAACAGGAGATGCTTCTGACCTAATCTGCCCCACAGGCTCGACACATTCTGGGGAATACCACACCTGCCTCTGAAAAATGTAGCTCTGCATGGGAGAGCTACAAGTACAGTTGATACAAGCACCCAGTCTCCAATCTTTGCCTGAGACTGTCAGGAAAAAAAACAAAAAAGGAGGGAACATAAGTGTACTACATTGAATTTCACCAAAGTGAAGGAAATGTGAGGGTATTGAAATTTACCTTCTTTTTTTCCCTTTTTCTTTTTTTTTTTTTTGTAGGCTTTTGGTTTGTTTGGATTGCTGTAGTATTCAAGGGATTCAAGGAAGTCTGGTCTTGCAGGCAGTGATGGAAACAGGCTACTGAACTGCTCCATCCTAATAAAACCTGCCCTTGCACAAAGCTTTCTGAGGCATGACTAAGTTATAGCAAATTGGGAAGCCTACAACAATAAGGGCTGCCTGAGCATGTTGAGAGGAAGATGGTTGCTTTGTTGGGAGGTTACTTTTTTGGGATAAACATGTACCTCACAGCTAATTTCTCCTGTCATCAAGGTAAAAAAAAGTCACATCTGAGTATTGACTTCAGAGATGCAGTATCCTCACGTCTCTTCCATAAACACCCTGCAAAATCTGCACCCACAAGAACTCACACTAAGTCCATGCTGCTCCCGTACTGACTTGCACTCTGGCCCTGGGTTAGAGCCAAACAACTGCAGCTTTAGGTGGAAAACTCCATGGCAGAGCAAAAGAGGAAAATCCAAATTCATCCCTCAGAGCCTTTTGCAGCTTGTTTTTTAGTGAAAGGACTGAGACACCTCACGCTGCAGCTGGTCTTGGCTAACAAAAGCTGTCTCAGTGGGGTCCTCCAGCAGTCACTGGCCACTTAGCAGGAGAGAGTCCGAGCTCTTTTTAGCCCGAATGATTCAGCACAAAGAAGCCTTTATAGCTCAGCAGCAGGCATCTCGCGCCTCTTCGCATCACGCCTCTTCTCGGGTTTTAAATACAAGGGGACAAAAGTTCTTACAAACCCCTGATTCTCTCAATTCCCTGAACATATGCCTGAAATGCTCTTTCTGGCATTTAAGTGTCTTTAAATGGAAAAGATGGAGCTCAGGAATCACGGGACATTGCATGAAACATCTCCTGTTCAGAGCCAGAGTCTTCCCCAGCATAGCTGATCGATGACCTCTTGTGACACCTTGAGACTGTAGGGCAGGACACTGAACACCCCTGAACAGCAGCAGCAGAGAGCTCAGTGTGATGCCTTAAATGGCTACCTAGAAACAGAGACTAGACAGGAATAAGGGAATAAAGGAGGGATTTATTTGAAAGGCCTTCAAAGGTTACACTCTGGGGGTCTGGAGGCTCCTACCTCAGTGGATCCCAAGATGGACGACAGGTCAGGAGTTCTTCACACTTTTATAGGTTTGGTCCATTTGCTTATCAGAATAAATTCGCTGATTAAAACTTTAGCTAATGATGTAATTTCCCCAAGCTTGCTCCTCCTCCCCAGGATGAAGGTTTCCACTTTTGGGCCTAGGATGGTCTGGGTGTCCTTGGAGAGCAAGCCAGAGAGGCTTTGTTATGTCTGTCTTAGCTCAAGAGAACAGCAGCTAATGAGCTACAAGTAACTTCAGAGTTACACTAGGCAGTACAGGATTTGAAATAATATAAAAGTTAAAACCTAAGGCATCAAGTGCAAGCAGCTGTGTGCCACGAAGGGTGAGCAGGAGGTCCTCCATGCCAAAGGGAGGGTATCACAGCAACCAAAAGCTCAGACATATTTTGAAGGGATTAGAATTGCATAGACAGCAAGAAGAATTTTCATAACAAAAGACTAAATAGATGCAAGTTTGCAAGCAACAGTAGCTCTCTGCTTTATGGGAAAGTTACACTAGATACAAAGAAACCGCAGGAAGAAGTCTTATCCCACCCCGCCAGCTGCTGTGGGGCTTGCAGCATCCTCAGAAACAGCCCATACCTGCCAGTCCAGGCAAGGAGCCTTCCTTAGGTGTGCGTAGGATGGAAATTCTGCCCTATTCATGTAAATGAGTAGTCAGTTCAGACTGTTCGGAAAGAAATACTCAGATTTTGGAGGTTTTTCCTCTTTTTTTTGTTTGGTTTTGGTTTTTCTTTTGCTGTTGCTTTTGCTTTTGTTTGTTTGTTTGTTTTGTTTATAATTTACCATTTTGATTAAATTCTTCATGCTTTCTTCACGGTTTGACCTGGCTGTGGGTAACTTCCACACCCAGCTATGCACTTGTCAAGGCCTAAGCGGGCAATAGCTCTGAAAGTGATTGGGAAAAATGTGGAGACAACTTCAGTATCAGCAGTTTTGCTTCTGGGAACAAAGATGCCAAAGCATCTGTGCCTGTACAGGACTGAACAACATTCTACTGATGTTCTTCCAGTTTGTCTCTATTAAGCTGTCTTAGGAAACGCAAGAGCAGGGAGCCACTGCTTGCCCACTTAATGCTATAGCTCAGGAAAAAAGGAAAAAAAGAACCCTGCTTTCTTCTGTCTGGTTGGCTGCATGACTCTTACCTGCTAGCAGCAGAGGAAATACTGGCTGCAGCCAACTGCTTCCCAGCACATGACCCCTAGCCCTGCCATTACTCCTATTCCTAACCTGGGGCACACCTTTCTACCCCACTGCTGAGGCTGGGCTGCTATTTGGAAAAAAGAAAGCAGGGAAAATACATGTAGGAAGAAGGAAGCATTTCTGAAGCAAAGGATAACAGATCAATACCCTAGAAGCTGTTTTTATAACATAAATGATTAATGAGAAAGTGTGTGTGACTTGGAGCAGAAATCCATTCCCCAGTGAATGCCATCTCTTCCAGGCTCCCCACCAAGTGCACTTTTGCTTTCTAATATTTTTGGACAGGAGATTAGTTTAGAAGGCAGCCAAGGGTGAGAACTCCTTGGAAATTAGATACAGCAGTACTAGTATTTGAATCTCCCACACATCTCTTTACTACAGCCAAGTGCCTACAATGGGTGAAAATCCAACCTCTGCTTCTCATTGTAGTTTCAAATAAGAAACATTACCCAAGTATGTTAGCTGGGTCTGATGATCCAAGCACTAGTAGTAGTTCTAGCATCTGTTGTTGATGTTATCAACCTTCATAAAAGGTCTTTTGCCTGTCCTTGAAAGGAGTTTAACAGTGAAACTCTTTCCAACACTGAAAATGGTGTCCTCTCCATTTTGTGGTTATGTCACATTCCTGCACTTGTGAGATGATGACCCAGAGGAGGTAGCAGCCATATCAGGCAGTCTTCTCCATCCCCTGGAGTCAGCCAAGGATGGAGTTTGACTGGATACTATAAAAGATTTATTGGAAGACATGTGGTTGAGCGGACATCTCTGCTCACTCGTGGGATTTCATGGCATAGCATGTCAAGTTGTGTTTCACTGTGCAGGGCTGCTCTTCTCCTGTGCTGGTATCTCCCTGGCTTTGTCAGTGGGCCCTCACAATCGAGATTTCAGCTGTGGATGTGCACAATCTAAAGCATACCATGTGTTTTATCCTGTGTGTCTTGCTAGAGGCCCAGTTGCTGTGCTCAGTAAGCTCCAGTGAAAGATCCTACTTGGATTCTCAGGCTATAATTAAGTGAGATTTCATTACGAACTTAAATTATTTTTAGCAAAGTGGAAAAAGTCCTTTTTCATCATCTGAGATTTAGTTCTTTCCTTCAAGTCATGCAGCCAAGACTCTTCCACCAGGGTACTGAGTCACAGAGCTGAAGATGGTACCACCTTGTCCTTACAGGAATGAGTGTGATATCATCTGGGTTTTGGACCCTGAGCTGAAACACGCGCAGCGCCCGTGACATGCTGACAAGCTGAGTCACTGAGACAGCCAGAGGGGAAGAGGCCTCAGGCTCAGCAGACACACTCTCCAGCAATCCAGTCCAAACCCTGACCCTGAAAGGCAACACACACGCTGCTCCTTCTAGCAGCTCCTGTGTAAGATGGCTTAAACCTGCTGCTGACAGTTATTTTCATTCTCATAGATAAAAGTAAGCTGTGGGTATGGCAGAGCAGTATTTGGTATAAATCAGTTAATTGAAACTCAGCCAACCTGTGTCAGGGCTGAAATAAACCTGAAAGGTTTCATTGCAATTATTTTATTTTTATTTCAGCAATGCTAAAATAATTCAAAGGAGAGCAAGTCTCAACACCAAAGAAAACAGCTTCTTTTCCAGAGAAACTGCTCCCAGGCACAGGACAGGCTGGCAGGATGGCAAGGCATGGCAAGGAGGAGTGCCAAGGGACCCTACCAGGTGCCAGGGAGCTGCAGGCGAGGGCTTATTCCTGGCTCTGCTACCCTCCCCTCACCAATGCTTTGCTCAAGCATCCTCCTCGTTGTTCTGCTCCTCACTGCAGGTGGCTTTATCTAGATTTTCCCTAGCAGGCAAAGAGGTACCATCTCTTCTCCCTCTGAGCTCCTGTCTCCAGAAGTAGATTAAACTTGAAGAAATGAGGGGTTTATCCATCTCAAAGCCCCTCAGCCACAATCTATGGGTGAAAAGGCCTCAAAGGATTGCTCATCACGCCACCACAATGGAGGAGGTAGGTTTTAACAGTACTGTTGAGGGAGGAGTTTTAGTCCCCACACACGCTGTCAGCTGCAAATACCCAGCATGGATAAAGGAACATCGTTTTGCTTTACTCCTCTCTGCCTGGATGACGGGCATCTGATGTGCTGGTATCTCTCATCACTGGAGTTAAGAGCAATTTCCACTCTGTAAGCCAGCTGACATCCACTAGGAGGAAGTGACCTATACCCCAGGAGTACTCATTTCTCTCATTTTACAATGGAAGGAGCCTGAAAACCTTCCTTGAAGAACTGAAATTCTAAATATCTGAAAGATATTCAGAAATATCTGAAAGAGTACCTGAAATTAGGCAAGGTTATAGAAGGTAAGATGTGGCAGAGGGGGAACACAGATCCATGAAGAGCCCATCCAGCAGTGTCCGATGGCTGTGCATCCCCAGGATGTCACATTCCTGACCCTCCCACTGGGAGTTGTGTGTAAGCTGTTAACTGTTTGCCATGGTAAGCTGCTGGGCTGAGAGATGCTGAACAACATCTGATTCAGCTCAGTATGAAGCTCATTCAGCTCAGGCTGGCATAGACGTGTCCTCTCCACAGACCTGATGCTCACAGAGACAGCCAAAAGCCCTTCCAGAGCTACAGCCCTTTCAGGCTTCCATTTACCATCTTTGTGTATTTCAGGGCAGAAACTCTGCCTGAATCACCTCTCAGCAGGGTTTATCTGGAAGCAGGATGTCAGGGACTTGGGTCATGCCCTCTTGGATAAGTGGAGAGCCCCTTGAGAATATTATGCTCTGGCTCTGTTCTCGCTCACCTGCTCAGCTGGCACTGCAGCCTTGCCTTCCCCACAGGAAGCTTTCCCACTGAAAGAGAAAACTCAGTGCTCATTTCTGAATCCCACAGAGTGCAAGATAAATCTATCTGCAGGGAAAAAGGACTAGAGTGTGCAAGTTTTGCAGACCACTCTCACAGGAATCTGACATGGGTTGCACACCTCTGTCTTGCCTGCAGCTGCTGCCAGAAGTTTTTTGCCATTCCCGTATCTGTCCTGGAAGAAGTTGTCTCTCTGCTGTTTGGAGATTGTGGGCACAGGCAGCATCTTGAGAACAGTCTTGGACTACAGGAGCTTCAGCTTTACCTGCTTACTGCATAGGGCTGGCACCATAAGGAAGTCACTGAGCCACCTGGCTGGGTTTCTCTTGCACTGAGCCGCAGGAGCAGTACGAAGCTGGGCAAGTTCA
The DNA here is from genome assembly GCA_013396875.1 of Vireo altiloquus. Classification (NCBI taxonomy): domain Eukaryota; kingdom Metazoa; phylum Chordata; class Aves; order Passeriformes; family Vireonidae; genus Vireo; species Vireo altiloquus. Next base: position 724,371 of record VZRF01002283.1, read on the forward strand.
GCCAACAGCTTCTCAGGGACTCAGCACAGACCTAGTGCCAGGAGTCGTGGAATGGCCTACACATGCCCTTTCATCTTCTGGTTAGAAACAAAACAGGAAAATCATCTTTCCTCTCCCCCTGCCTGCCATAAGAAAAGGAGTAAGGAGAGCACTGAAGCTTATGGAGAGGGGTTAAATATTGTCACAGTCTGACCAAATATTGTATTCAGCCATCCCTCCTCTCCCTCCAGTGTTTCTTCTGCCTAACAGCACTGGACAAATCCATGGTGCTCATATCTCCCATGGGCATATTCTGCAGCAGAGTTTTGATCCCATGAAGTGCGTGCTAGCTTCATCCAGTACCATAATTTTGAAGGTGGGACTGCAGGTTCTCTCCTCTACCCTGATTTGGAGAGACCCTGAGGCAGACAAACCTATACCCTCACACAGAGGAAGCAGGGGCATTAGGAACAGGTTTTTGAAGCCTGTGTCTGTTCTCCTGATGCTGAAGGAGCTAGGATCTAGTCAGCAGAGCACGGTGCTTTCCTCATGCAGCAGAGCAGGCTGCATTTAGATTCCAGAGATTTGGGTTCTTTTGATTCCTCTTGCAAGTCATACCAAATGCTTTGCAACTTACTTCACGAGATACCTGTGGGAACAGAATCTGACATGCTGCATCTCTCCCTAAAACTAACATGATCCTACTACAGTGGGAGTTTGGGGGATCAGTAGCACTTAATTACACAGCTCTTTGAGTAGTATAAATCTTCCTCATACGCAGGCTGGAAGAGTCACAAGTTAATGACAAATATTTGTTCTCTTTAATTGTGTGTACCAAGGGAGGAGAGCCCAGCTCCTTCCAGCTTTCCTCCTCCATCCCTCTGACAGCTTCAACACCACCTGCTCTTAGAGGAAAGTGGGCACAGAAATAAAATCCATGCTGATTTTTGGACCGGGCAGGCAACACAGGCTTGTAATGTGCACTTTATTTTTAAGTTCAGTGAAGAACTTGGGCACATGTTGCAGATAGAATGATGCACTTCACTTGAAACAAAGAAGTATCAATATGTTTATTGATATAAACCAGCAATTTTTTAAAAGTTTGTTAGTAAATGTGACAGCAATTTAACAAATTCAATGGCAAGGTACACTTGGTTATTTGCTGCATAGAGTACAGAGTAAGACAAAACAGTCAGAGAGGCTCTCCAGTTGAGTCCTGAGGTTCAGAGAGTACCCTCTTGCATTCTAAATGCCTATTTTGAGGGAAGTTTAGGAGTGGCTGGATCCAGACTTAGTCCCAAAATGGTCAATGATTTATGTCTAAAGGCTTTTTACATGTAGAATGAATCCTTTTTACCACCTAGCTGAGATTTCAAAGTTTCAGAAAATCTAAAAAAAAAAAAAAAAATTAGATCTTTCCTCCAGGCTGCTTTTCCTGTACATTGCTGTTATTTTACCACCTTTCCTCCAGGAATCCACCCCTCACAACCATAATTACTCAAATTCCCTGGAAGCTGGGACCAGCCTCACAGGCTCCTGCTGCTTCACCTCACTCCTCGGCTGTCAAGGACCTTGAGCACTCTCCTCTGCCTCCCAGGCTGTCCCAAAAATGGCTCCTACTCCCCGGCAGCTCTTCTCCTCCTTGTCCTCCTCCTCATCATCATGTGTTCACCCATCTCCTTCATCCGTAAAGACAGATATAGCCTGTATCTTCTTTTGCCAAAGCCTAGAAGTGCTGGATCATCCTGCCCTTCTTTGGTTTGTTCTCACTAAGGAATCAGACAAAAAAGAAGTTTCTGCTTTTCTTGTGTAGCTCTCAGGTTATGAAAAATATTTTGAACAGAGTACATCACAGGTGCAAACACATGGCAGTGAGGACACTGGAAGGACTGACTGCCTGCTGGTCTCACCCTGCAAGGCATGGTCAGAGCAATCACCACCTAATGGAACAAGATGCGTTTGGAGCCCTGGGGCTTCAGATCTAAACTCTGTGCTCCAGAGAGGTGACCAGATCCCAGGCTCTCAGGGATCTACAGTGGCAGGAAAACGGCATGAAAAGAAACCCAGAGGCTGCTTTTCAATAGCAGCGTCACCCTGCTGAGTGCCACCAGCATGCAGCTGAGCCATGTGCACCTCCCAGTGCTGCCTGCTCCGCTGGGATGGCAGAGATGGCCTCGTGTGGCCACGCTGGGACCCCTGCCACAGCACGTGGCTGGTGTGATCACATCCCACATCCCCATCCTGGGGTGTCCTCAGCACCCTTCAGATGTGGGACTGGGCTCATCATCTACACCCTTTGGATTCCAGCGGGGGGTGGGGGGGAAGGGAGGCAGAGATTTGAGGTTTTGGGTTGCTTTGCACTTTTTTGTTTCTTTTTGACTGGTGAATGAGCAGTTCTTTATGCTGTAATTATGGGGGACAGCTGAATATCTACAGCCTTGCTCTGCCAGGACAGACATGTATTATGAGTGCTCTCACTCGAGCTTATATGTGCAAGGTCTGTGGTGTAATGGGGTCCTGATCCACATGAGGGAGTTCAGTGAGCAGCTGCAATGTGAATGATAATAGGTACAGCTGATATATATGGCTCAGAAAAGATTTACATCTTTGAAAGATCAGGATTTTTGCTGCTCCTGTACAGAGAATAAATGATCCATGTAAACTTTGTCCTCAGTTTCCCATTAACTTACATTTGCTTATGTTTCTGCTCCATGTAAGTAAAAGTGATAAAAAGTCATGACAAGATCATGAATATAATATATATACTTTTGTGGATATCTAAGATTTAATACCTTTGAATATTGGAGCCAAGATTTGGGCCCTTTTTTAATTACTCTTTTTGTAAGGCCAGACTTGAAAAATCTGTGATTTAGAAAATTCTTCCCAGGCAAATTATTAAATTTTCCTACCAAAAAAACCCACAGAAACAAACCTCCTACTAAAGAGCTTCATTGGATGCTCTTTGAGAGACCAAACCGTTACTCAAATGTTTTTTTCATTGTATTAAAAGGTAGAGCAACTCTACTATGATTAATTTTTCATGTATTGAGTAGAAAGTGATAATTAGAGTGTGCTTCATACGGATTGACTGCAGTGGCTTTCTAATTAAGTAGATGACTACAGAGCTAATGAGATTCAAAACTAATTTTTATATATGAATTTGGCCAAACCTATTTTAAGAACCATGAAAACAGATTGGTCAGAAGCTTTCTTTTGATCTCAATCAGATTGCTATTTTGAAAATAGGCGTTTTACCACCAGGGTGGCTGTTTTGCAATAGCTTTTGCCTCTCCCTGGTGGCTGGAAGACGAATTGCATGATTCCCAGTTTTTCCTTGGTTGCAAGCAAGCAGTATTTTTGGATAAGGATATATATATAAACATGAAAAGCACTCTATACTTTTCCAATGTGGGGCCTTATATTTTTTTCCCCATTCCACAGTCATATCAAGAAACTATTGGAAAGGATTGTTGGTGTGGATATGTGAATAAATAAGATACATTCATCCCAGTTAGCATCAGCAGTCATGACTAGCATATCTGTAAGAGTCCTTTGAAACCATCAACAAACTGGTGTTAACAGACAAGCAAAACCCAAAAGACATGGTCAATTCAATTTTCAAAAGGCATTGGGGAAATCCTTCAACAGCAGTTTGTAAAGTAGCTGCCATGGATTAAGAGAGAGTAAGAGAGAGTGTTTTCATGTGAGTAAGCAATTGGCAAAACCCAGGAATACACTAGCATTATTCACAGAGAAGGGGAGTCCCAGCTGGAGTCCTACACTGACATGCTGAGCAACCAGCTTCCATAAAATCTGCAAACAAAGGTGAATAATAGACCTTCTGGGCTATTTGGTAAAGTCAGTCAGCTATATGCAGCTGTCCAAAATAATAAGGACAAAAGTTACTTCAGCAGTTGCAGAAGAGTTACAGAATACAGAGAAGCTGGACAATAAAATGGCAGGTGAAATTGCAGATAAAAGATAGAGAAGTTTAAGTCAAACCCATTAGCAAATCCAATTGTTTTCTGCTTCCAAGATGCAGAGATAGAAGCTGAACGAGTAAATCAAAACAAGAAGCACAGTTCTTTACCTCCATTTCAAGGCAAATATAAATATGAAAATCAGTTACAGAACAAACTGTAGCCATTAGCCCTGAAAATAAATAACTGGGAGGAGAGACTGTGTGCCTGAAGTCTTGAGCAGGATGAAGGAAGGGAGCAGAGAGCATTGTCTGAGGGTGTTTGCAACCCCAGCAGGTGGCAGATGCCACAGGGAAAGAAGGGGAGGGTTTCTCATACAATGTGTGCTGAAGTTTCATAGCAGTTTGTGGGAGGATGCCAAAGTTTGCACAGTTCAGAAAGCAATCAGCTGAATTCCTGGAAGAGAAATTCATTTGGCACTATTAAAAATGAAGGTGTTACTTCTGGTAAGGAAGTCTTTGGACCACAAATAGTTGCAGTGTGCAAGCACTTCCATGAAGCACCACCACCTTCTTGTCATCTCCTTTTGCTCTGTCACTGCCAGAGACAGGGTAACAAGTCAGCAAGCTCTTTGGTCTGCTTATTCTTGATTTTTTGGTATCATTTACATCCAGTACATTCCACATTTGAGGAAAAATACCAAAGGCTACTAATAGTTTCCTGGAACACATCTCATCTCCCGCTAGATGACATTGCAAACCACAGCAGGAATTATCTATAGCATCTATAGCAGGAATGGAGACAGCTAGCCATAAAAGCCTCAACTAAATGTGAAAGAGGGCTAAAATCCTTTCTATTACTAAGTCCACAGTGTACAGCATGTGCTACACTGAGAAACTGCAACAAATTCCCATATTATGTGTACTTAAGAAGTCTGTATAGCACGTATAGTTCACCTTACTTCTGGCATACTCTTGACAGCTTGACTTTACAAAGGCAGTAAAGTTCATTTAATTTTGTCTCTGTGTGTTTTTGTGTGAATAATTAGTAGGAATAATTTTTTAAATCAGCAAGACTTTACATTTGTACTGTACATTTTTACATTTTCAGATGATATTCCTTTATCAGATCCAGTGTGGCTCAAGCTGCTCTCTTCCTGTAAGTGTAGGCAAAGCCTGCCCCAGACACAGAAAAGACCCGTTGGAAAGTCCTATCTGCCTGCACCTTTCAGCCAGATTGTGTCCCAGGGCAGCCAGGGCTCCCACAGCACTGAAACCCTGATCATGGTCCATGGTGAGCACTTGTGATGGCAGGCTCAGCCCAAGAGGTGCTGAGTACCCCCTGCCATGGCCACCCCACCTGTGGGCATGGTCTTCACTGCACAGCCAGCCTCAGGCAACACCAAGAGGAAGAAGACAGGTCTGTACGGCTTTCAGTTGAGCCAATGGCACCAGATAAACCCTTGCAATGACACTGCTAGTTGTAGTAATATAGAGACAATCCAACCCAAGCAAAGAAACAGACCTGCCAGCAGACATCATGCCAGCTGTGACTACCACATCCCAGCATATCTCAATTAGCAAAACTGTCAGTGGATAATAGGGCAATCTAAATGAACACCATCAGTGAGAGCTGCCAGGAAGGTCCACCCAGCACTCCGTGTGTTTGATGTGCCATCTGCTTCTGATTGACCACTGCAGTACTGCAAGCCCATGCCCCAAAGCAGTTCCAGTTGCTGGGATTCAGACTGCAAAGCAGAGGGAAAAACACAGAAAAATGCTTGATTAGGGGCTATGTGTCTTGGAACACCCTGCCATCACCTGTGCACATCCAAAGGAAGTCTCTATACCTGGGTGATGAAGTACAGTGACAGGATTTGTACCGTGCAGCTCTTTTAGCACTTCCAGGTTTCACTAGCTCAGAGTTACAGGAGGATGGGATGGCTTGGCACAGGTTGACTACAACCCATGACAACCATCCTGAGAACTTCAGCACCAAGTAGGAAGCCTGCCAAATTGTGAGATTATTGTGATTTTCTACTTTGCAACCACTTTCTACTGCAGCATTATATCTAAGTAAGTCCTAAGAGAGATTGGTTTCAGATGAGGCCAAAAGAAAGAGAACACTAACTGGTGCTCCCTCCTGGAAGTCTCATCCCTCTCTTTTGTTCTGCCTCAGTAATTTACCTAGTTGGAAATTCCTTGCCCTGTTTTATCCTGCTCTTTTTCCACTGTTTGCTGTCCTGTTTTGAACCACAGAATGGCTGAAGTTGGAAAAGACCTCTAGAAGTATCTGGTCCAAGCCTCTGGTCAAAAAAGGTCACCTACAGCTGGTTGGCCAGGCTTACTGTCAGATGGCCTTTGAGTATCTCCAAGAACAGGGACTCCACAAGATGGAGATGCTCAAAGGCCATCTCTAAGGACAGGGACTTCACACACACCCTGGGCAGCATGTGCTAGAGTTCAGTCACCCTCTCAATGAGAATGTTTCCTTGATGTTCAGAGGGAATCTCCTGTGTTTCAGTTTGTGCCCCTCTCCTCTGGTTCTGTCACTGGGCACTGCTGAGAAGAGCCCAGCTCCATCCTCTGTGCACCCTCACTTCAGTTATCTCTATACACTGATGAGATCCCCCTGAGCCTTCTCTTCTTCAGGCTGAGCAGTCCCAGCTCCTGTGGAGGTCTGAGAGCCTCAGGCCCAAGGAGACAGCACTGTGCCTTGGAGGGACAAAACTTATGTTTAACACACACTCCCAGTGACAAAGGTTCAAGGCTTTTCCTAAAGCTCCCAGTTACCATAGTTACCCGTACCCCAGTTCTATCCTTTCCCCTGGCCTGCTGGCCTGCCCCTTTCTCTTCCCCTTGGGGGGTTGCCTCCCTGCCTCTCTTCCCTGGGCATGCTCCTATCCCAAGAATGTTCTCCCTTCCTCGATTCACCTTTGGCCCCATCTCCTCCCCTGCCTTGCTCCTGCTGGTCCCTCCTATGTACCACCCCCTGGCCCTCATCCCTTTGGGCCTTGTTGCTCTCCACCCCCATGTAAAAACCTCTGCACACCCTTTCTCCTCGACTTTGTCCTGGGACTCTCCTGCTGCTTCAGTGCCAATAAACTTGCCCATGGATTGCAGACCAAAGACGCTTCCCAGCTCTGTGTCATTCTCTGTGGATTAGGAAGATCAGCGGTGTGGAAGGACCTCTGTGTGTGTGTGTGGCTCCTCTGAGGCAGCCTGTTGCAGGGACACTTCTGGAAGGTAGTGGCACTCCACCACCAAAGACTCAGCGGCCACTACAAGCTCCCTCAGCCTTTCCTCACAGGAGAGGTGCTCCAGCCCTTTCATCGGCTCCATGGCTCCTCACTGGGCTGTCTCTACTATGTCTGTGTCTCTCCTGTATGGGGGAGAGCAGAACTGGACTCCCCACTCCAGGTGTAGGCTCTCCAGTGCCAAGCAGAGGGGCAGGATCCCCTCCATCCTCCAGGCAATGCTTTGCCTAGTGCAGCCTGGGAGGACACCAATAGCTCGCTTTGCACTCCACTGCACAGGACCAGGAGATCCACACTGCAGGGCTCACCTGAGAGGAGATGCCATTGAATGAACTCTAATGGCCACCAAGTTCCTACCAATGGAGTAGCAAGGCTAACCACTTCTGTATTTTAGAAAAATGCTGCCTTGAGGCTGAATAAACCATCTAATCAAAAATTACAGTATACAAAAAAGGCAAGGCCTTTCCAAGAGAGCCTTACCTCAATCCGTACAATAGATTGAGGTCACAGATTAGGACAGGAAGCAATCTTGGTTGTAGAACAGTAAAACACAAATACAGGGCAATATGCCTTCAGCAACCCAAACATTCACAGATCTCTGGCATCTGCAGGGTTTATACAGCATGCAGTTTGATGAGAAAGCAAAGAAAGGATATGAAAATACCCTCTTCCAAACAAGGCCAAAGGCTTCCCTTCATCCCCTTTCCCAAGAAGCAACCCATTGGCACCCAGTGACATCCACCCACAAGAAGTCCAACATCCCAGAACTCCAGCACTATGCCCCATGACTACCCCAGGACTCTTCCCTGTTCCAGTCTGTGCTGACAGCATGCTCTATCAGTTAAAATTTTCAGAGTAAGACAATTTTGACAACCTTTTTTATCAGTGACAGTGGCAGCTGCGGGAATACTTTTAGTTCCAAGTCTCTCAGCCTCCTCATAGCTCAGAAAATATTTCATTTTTTGCACTGTGGGTGGAAATGGAGATCAGCACTTTCTAATGTTAGAGCAGTGCTCTCTGGATGAGTAGCAGAGTCCCAGTGTTTCACCCACAGTCTGCAAAATCCAAGGGCACCCTGCGTTTCTCTAATATGACATGGCAGAAGGTGCGACTGACTGTAGAGGCAGGAGCTAGGGGTGATGCTGCACAGTCCAGTAGGAATGGTTAGAGATATTCCCTGAGGATTTTTTTCACCTGAAAATACGTTTTGGGCCCCTGAGGGCAATGAAGTCATCAAAATGGCATTTACAGGTCAGGAACCGTAGAATCATCAAGGCTGGAAGAGACCTTTTAGATCATCAAGTCCAGCCATCAGCCCAGCATTACCACCATAACCCCATAACTACCAAACAGTTAGGGAGAAGCAGGCAGGGTGGGCGAGGTGCTGTTTTGTCTCTGCAGAGCCCTGTGAAACCACTGCTGAGGCACGAATGATGGTGGGATTTGAAACCAGAGCTGCTCTTTGGAAACCACCTTGTGTGACTCTGGTTTCTTTGAGGGCTGTGAGAGCCATGTCTGTTGGTACAGGGAAAATCAGCCTGGCAGCAGTGGTGGAGCTGGAGCACATGCCTGGCAGCCTAATGAGCTTCCCATTGTCCCGGCCTGTGTAACCAGGGATTATTTTTGTACTTTTCCCTGACTACAGTGTTTCAGGCAAGAATATCTGAAGATAAGGATGTTTTGGGGCATGCCAGATAGAACAGGAAATGACCCCTGGCTGTAACTGAGCAGGAAAGAGGGTCTCTTGTATCCACATGGCACATCCTCCCACAGCCACTGAGGTGCTGCAAGTGAGGCTGCTGTGTGCTGAGGGGTTCCAGTCACTGCAAATAGGCTTCACCAATTTTACTTAAAAAGCAGAGTTTGGACTGCTTCCCAGATTATAATTACCTATATATAAATATAATGATAATTACGCTACCTAAGAGAGACCTCAGAGCACAAAGCTGACAAGTGATGACAACTAAATTCATTCAGAGTGCAAAGGCTCTTCCTCTCCTTTATGAAACAACACTGAGTGATCTCTGAAGAAATCCAGCAATGAGAGATGTAGTCTGTTAATAAGTGGCGAGCCTGGTGAAAGCTGCTGGAGAGGCAGGACAATGGCCTGTGGTGCTCAGTTACTGGCAGAACAGCAGAAAATAGAATAGCTAAGATACTGGATTTTGAAAATGCAATGTTTTCATACATTTGAAGTGAAACTTGTCTTTCGCTTTGTTTAGACTGGGAAATAAATCAGGGCAGGGGCCATTTTTTGTCACAGAGGCCAACAGACATGGCTTTCTCCAAGAGAACAGCTCTTTTACCTTTCCCAACACACTCAGGGTAACTCCATCCGAATTTCTCACAGGGCATAGTCCCAAGGGCTATGCTAAGACCAGTCTGGCATGGGCTGACCAAGGAGGTGAGCTGGCACAGGCAAAGCTCAGTCTGAGAGCTCAGCAGCAGTGCAATGCACACCCCCCAGGCCTGATCCCTCTGGATGTCTGCAGCCAGACATGGTATCTCTGTGAACTCATCCCAGAGAGAGCCTAAACTGAGCACAGTCTCAGGCTTATTTAAGTGGCATGGTATACTGGTGTTTCAAACACTTTCTATTTTTCCCCATTCAGATTTGCCAAGCCTCAGGAATGCTGACAAACACTCAGGATATTACAAAATGGATCTATGAGAAAAAAATTACTATTTCTAGGACTCTCGGGAAAAGATGAAAAGAGATTATGGTGCAGGGTGTGCTTCCAGTCCAGGACTAGAAAGCAAGACCCTGAATTCCACTGAATTCTAGGTATGAAATAAAACTAAGATGAGGGGGAAATAGCAATAGTCATAATATCTCACATGCAAAACCTACAGTGATTAAGAGAGATGCTGAATGCCCACTTCACCTTCTCTTGATGAAACAGCCACAAAGACATAAACCCCACCATTATCTGAGTAACGTGTTATGCTGACTTCATATTCCCACGTTAAGCATTTCAGCTAATATTTTCATTTTTCCAACAGGGCAACTAATTCCCTGCCTGCAAGCATTTCCTTAGAGCTGTGTGTATCCTCCTCTAAGAGTCTGAAACACCTTGACTTTGAATGTAATCGAACTTCTGGAAAAGGAACAGGTTAGACCAAAGTCACACTGTCTTTGCTTTCACTCCACGCCCATCCACCAGAAGGTCTTTGAATACTCTTTGATAAGTAGTGGAAAGAATTTTCCTCAATACTTTTCTTCTGCAAATGTAGCTTTGTCCAAGGAGCCCATGGCAAGCTCATGGAAAACAGGCTACAAGGTCCTACTGCCAGGAAGGAGCTGAGCAGAAAAGTGTCTGGGTGTGTAGATGTTAGAAAAATAGCCAGAACTGTTGAATGTAATGGCATGAAATATGACCAGGTTCTGGAGAAGAATCTCTTGGTGCTGAGCAAGTGGGCAATATAATGGCAGATGGTGTTTGGTGTTGATAAAGACAAAATAATAGAAATTGGAGGAAAAAGCCTAATTCTATCTCCATGCAAACCATAAAAAGTTCAGAAAATGTTCGTTCACACCAGAAAAAAAACACTTTGGAGGCATTAAAAACATAGAAAACAATATTTCAATATGAAATGGGTGTCTAAATCCTACAGAGAGCTGAAGGAAATACCAAGGGAGAAATTGGAGCAGTCTGGATTCTAACATCATGGTACAAACCTCCATGTGTAGTTACTGAGGAGCAGCTACTGATGGTGGTACAAGAACTGTATCCCATATTCCCGTGGAAATGCAGAGCACGCCTACCCCATGAGCACACACTGTCCAGACTTCTCCACAGCCAGAAGCCTCTCTATCAGTACTTGAACTCTACTACTTTATCTGCCCATCTTCTGTGTCGTCTCCTTGCTCCTTATAGCTCTTGTAGCACGGTCAGTAATTGCTCCCTGGTGACCACATCAGGGTGTTTGTAATGTGTTGATAGACTCAGCCTGCTCCAGTCCTAAAATCATCACTCAGTCAAGCAAGAGTGTCTACCAAGATAGCGTTTCCCTTTTGTACTCTATTCTTATTAATTTGTCCCCTAATCCCCTGATTAAACAACAGGAGCTGGCAAAGCAAGGAAACCTGTCCTACTGCACCTTTATTTTGATGAGCTGACAGCAAACTTCCAGCAAACTCCCAAGCAAAGCCAAAAGAGCTGATTTTTTAATCTGTTTGTACATCATGAGGTGAGACCCTGTGATAGAGAAAGGGCACATCCTGCAAAACAAACAGAAAAAGGCAATTTCCAAGGGTTTGTTTTTCACACAGTATCTCTGCTAACCTATAGGATAGATATGCAAAGTACAGAAAAATACATCAATGTGCCAACTTGGGATTTCTCCTCTGCTTGCTTGAACTGGATGATTAGTCTCACATTTTATTTACTAGTTTGTTGTAGTACGTGTTACTGAGCTTGTTATTATGTAGAAGCACATTTCTGATGCATTAATCTCTGTATCACTTCCTTCATAAATAACAATCAAGGCTTTTTCAGCTTTTATTTGCTCTTGGCCACCATGCAATTTTTGAACATGAAATTTGCTCTTCTATTGGTTTATTTGTCTATTTGCATGTTGTAACTAGTGGAGCCTCTAGCTAAAGTGAGGAGGGAAAAAAATACCCAAACCAATTTAGAGTTAGGAAATTCACAGGCAGTGTTTGAGTAGGGTGGAGCTCAGCTCCTTAGGGTAAATTATAAATGGATGGTATGAAGTCTAAAGAAATGAACAAGTTCCAACACTGAATTGCTGCTGTATCCACTGAGGATTTTAAAAGAAGCAACAGTATGATTCGCTACAACAAACTCCAAGAGATCTCTAAACTGTTTCCGCTCTTCCTGAAAAGAAAAGCTACATACAGCCAAAAAGCCTTAAACATAATTCCTGCAATAAGGATCCCAGCATTCTGAAATCCATTCTTGGCTTTAAGAATAATGAATGTTAGCAATAAAAGTATTTTCTGGAATGCTTCCAGACCTGTGTGGTTCCTGCAATAAGTGAAGGATCAAGTTTCACCTTATGGAGCTTGAACCAATTCTTCCATCTCTAAAATAAACTCAGATTCAATGTGGAAACATAAATTACTTCTGCTCATTGGACCGTTCTTGGGCTGGACATGGACCAGATTGGCATGGGGACTGGAAGTCCAAATGCCTGTTCACAGACCAATTTCTCATGCTTTCTTTCTGTAGTGATTGGAGAGATCATCTAAAATCCTGGGTTTATCCAAATTAAATTCACTATCATGATCCTCTCCTCAGACTGGTTTGCACAGCATAGCAGGATGAGGTCTCCTGGAGGAACTCTGAGCAGACAGAGATCCTCTCTGCGGTGCCCTGTCCCAGAGAGCCAAGAGTGACTCAGCCCAGTGACAGATCAGGGCTCCCACCTGTCTCCTGCCATGAGCAGGACAAAATTGAGGAATTCCTCTTAGTTTTCCCCTTTCATTTTTTATTAGGCATTGTCTGGGGTCACAGAAGATGGCTTTCTGCTGATATGCAGTCCCAGACAATGAAGACACCCAGCCTTGAGGGCAGAATTTAACAGCAACTAGCACAGATAGTCTGAAAACTACCAAGTTATTTGTTACTTGATTTTGGTTGATTCGGTTTTTTTCATGTCTAATATGTTGTCAGTTTATTTTAAATAAGTGGTAATAAATACTGTTCCACTCCAAAACCTAGTATTATTCACTTCTAATATGTGGCACAAAACATCTTGTTTCTTTCCAGGCGCTGGAAAATTGTAAGGTTGTGGAATAAATTGTGGTTCAAGGCTGCTTTATTACTACCTCTTGTGGTTTCTCAGATTATTTTCTCAGAGTGTTACTTTAGCAGGAATAGACCACTGGTGCACTTGTGAAGTAAATAAATGCAGTTAGGAAAATGTGATACGTGTATCAATTTATGTTAACACTATGTCTATAGAGATCTTGTACAAGATGTAGGTTGTGTTGCATGGATGCCTAAATTGGAGGATAACTTTTCTTCTTACTATTCCCCCAAGGAAGAGTTTAGAAGCTAAAACCCCTGGTTTGGAGGGGTGGGGGACACACTGCATATGACTTTTTTGCAATATATTTCACAAATACAATGACAAAAATCTTTTCAGCACTCTTGTTCTTAAAAAAAATAATAAAAGAAGTATTTTAACACAGCATTACTGAATGCGAATTTTTAAATCTTTCCTCAAAGTACTGGTGGGCCGAGATAAGAAAATCTCTATCTCCTTCTATAGAACCACCTCTTACACAGGGATGGATGTTACACTGAATCACTTTATTCCCAACCTTAAAAATACTACTGGATCCAGATGCAGGCAACTCCAGGTCTGCATGAGCCTTCCTCTGGGCTACAGATCTGACAGCAGAGCCCCACTTAAGGAATGATTCTTGATCTCTCCCCTGGTCTTGTAAACGTCATGTTTTAGAAAAATCTCTTACAGTTTAACTGCCTTTTTTTTTTTTTTTAAGCTGAAGACTGAATGAAGCTGGAGAACAATTCCATCCGGTTTTTTTTTATCTTCTCTGTTTAGTTTTAAATTCACTTTGGAAAGAAACTTGAAATATTTCACTCCTAGACAAGTTGAAACAGAGCTTTTTTTTTAGTTGTGAAATGAATATGTCATCAATTGGTACTAAGGAAACAAAGGGTCAAGGAAAACCTCACCCACTTGCATTTTTTATGGACGTTGCTCATCATGGTGATGTCCGTGTGATTTCTTCAATAGGAAAAGGACAGCTTATATAAGAAAATCTGCAGTATCAGACACAAAGAAAGTATCTGGTTTTCTTTGAAGGATCAGCCTTCATTAAAAGCTTGCCAGCTAAAACAAGAGAGACATGTAAGTCTGGTTTTGTTCCTCACCCTCACCAAGCGTTCTGTTTCACTGTTTCCTTCTCTGGCTCTTTTAGACCCGCAGAAGCAGCAGCAGAAACAGATCCCCCCCAGTCCTGACCTCTGGTCTAACAGCGACCCCTGTTTCCATACAGAGCGATCTGGGAGCAGGGATGAGTCATTTCACCACTGAAAAGTCTGGAGCTGCCAGACTATTTTTGTTAAACAAGCCATTCTTTTTGCTAGAGCAACGAGTCAGTCTACAAAACTGACTTCTTGCATTTGAAATCTATTTTAATGGCAAAATTATATGACAAAGGGTGTAATGTATGCAAGAAACAATAAGGATAATACACTTAATTAGAAAACAGTGAAACAGCACATCAACAAGACAAAATTAACTGGAAATAAAAGGCGGATCATACAAACAGGGAAAAGATGGACGATTTTGTGTAATCATACACAAAATCCGTTTATACAGAAGATACTACAGTATCTTCCCAACTCACAGTTGCCTTTTATCACAATAAAAAGCAAAGAAAAACTTTTAAACTGTCTCTTCTTTCAAATCTATTTTATCTTGAAACATGTACTTAGATCTCATTTTTGAAAAGGTAAAAAAAGGTATTATTTTATAACAAGTGGTTATTTTTCAAATTGCAGGGATTAAGCATAGCAGCAAGAAAATGTAGAGTGAAGCAAGAGAAGTACAGACTTAAATTAAAGTTTTCTCATGCAAATCCCAAGTTAATATTGATTAACCCAGCTACCAAGCGAGTTGCTTTGTTTCTGGAGTATAAAGCAGCTCACTACATCCTCTCAAACTTGATAAATGAATGGAATGTTACATTTAATTTTTTTAACTTTCTTTTCACGAGTGATCATTTTCATCAGGGGATATGCAAAGCCAAGAACGCTTCTAAATTCCATTTTTAAAAATCTCTAGTTGAGTAAAATCAGCAAAACATCTTCCAAACCCCCAATTTATAAAGCTCTTTTTCCTCCTGATAGACATATCAGCAATTATCCAGGTGGTTGGTTTTTTTATTTTCTGGGCGTTTTTTCTTATTTTTCTTTCTTTCTTTCCCTTGCAATAATGCATTTCAGGGGATGAAAGTCACTGAAAGAATCTGTTTTGTTCATAGTCTTCTTCTAAGAAGCGCTGAAGAGCCTGAACTGACAGTGACAGATCACCCTAGAAGTTGCCTCCCAGCTCCTACAAGTAACAGAGTTTTGCAAAATCTCACTCGGCAACCTTGGGCTGCTTGCTCATTGTTCACCACCCCGGTCTTCTTCCCACGCCAGGCTCTTGTGCGCGGGATGTCTGTAGATTGTCATCGGTCCTTCCCGCCGACGGCAGGCAGAGCGAGCAGGGCGAGCGGATGTCCCGCATCCCGGCCCCGGCTCNGTATTATTTTATAACAAGAGGTTATTTTTCAAATTGCAGGGATTAAGCATAGCAGCAAGAAAATGTAGAGTGAAGCAAGAGAAGTACAGACTTAAATTAAAGTTTTCTCATGCAAATCCCAAGTTAATATTGATTAACCCAGCTACCAAGCGAGTTGCTTTGCTTTTGGAGTATAAAGCAGCTCACTACATCCTCTCAAACTTGATAAATGAATGGAATGTTACATTTACTTTTTTAAACTTTCTTTTCACGAATGATCATTTTCATCAGGGGATATGCAAAGCCAAGAACGCTTCTAAATTCCATTTTTAAAAATCTCTAGTTGAGTAAAATCAGCAAAACATCTTCCAAACCCCCAATTTATAAAGCTCTTTTTCCTCCTGATAGACATATCAGCAATTATCCAGGTGGTTGGTTTTTTTATTTTCTGGGCGTTTTTTCTTATTTTTCTTTCTTTCTTTCCCTTGCAATAATGCATTTCAGGGGATGAAAGCCACTGAAAGAATCTGTTTTGTTCATAGTCTTCTTCTAAGCGCTGAAGAGCCTGAACTGACAGTGACAGATCACCCTAGAAGTTGCCTCCCAGCTCCTACAAGTAACAGAGTTTTGCAAAATCTCACTCGGCAACCTTGGGCTGCTTGCTCATTGTTCACCACCCCGGTCTTCTTCCCACGCCAAGCTCTTGTGCGCAGGATGTCTGTAGATTAGCATCGGTCCTTCCCGCTGACGGAGGCAGGGCTCGCAGGGCGGGCGGGTGTCCCGCATCCCGGCCCCGGCTCCGCGCCTCCCGCGCCTTCCCTCCGCACCCACCAGGGGCCACTGCAGCCGCGGGGATGCGGCCGCAGCTCGGGCGCACCGCTCAGGCGTCTACACGGCTGAGGGAAAAGTAGCGCGATATAAAGTGTTCAGCATAAATTCGTGGAATTGACATTATAAGCACCAGTGCGACATTTTCATGCGGGATTTGGCCTTGCTTCTTCCCACAGAAGTTTGCGTCCTGTTTATCACTATTTGCGATTGCCCCAAAGAAATCTTTGGCTCAAGGCTCCAGATCCTGCCGGCTGCTTTGCGTGGCTCAGAGCAAGGCAGCAGATCCTGCGCCGGGATAGCGGCAGCCCCTCCTTGGGTCCCCACATGATGCTCATTTTGCCCAGGAAAGTAGTTTCACTTTATTTTTTCCCCCTCCACACTGAGAATTTAATAAAATGAATTTAAATGAATTTCGGATTAACTTTATTCTGGATGACGGATCTGAGACGACAGGTGGCTGCCGACTCGGGAAGCGGCCGAGCGTCGCCGCCGGCGGAGCGCGTTCGGCGCGGGGCAGCGACGACGCGCGGCGGCTCTGCCGTGTCGCACAGCCACGCGGGACCGCGCCGCCCGTGGGCCGGCCCCGCCGCGGGGGGGACCTCGGTATCTGATTTTCCTTTCTTTTTGGCGAAAGAGAGGAGCAGCAGGTTTATGCTAATCTCCCTCTGGGGAGCGGCGGCGGGAGGAGGAGGAGAGGAGCCATTTTGAACTCACTTCAAAGTTTAAGGTGGAAAAGTTGGAGCTCTCCAGCCCGCTGCCCGCGGACCGGGACGGGGCGCGGGGCTCGGGGCCGGCGGTGCCCAGGAGGCGAGGGCGGTGGGGAGGGACGGGCCGGCGGCCGATGGATGCGGGCGGGCGGGCAGCCCGGCGGGTGGATGGATTGTGCGGCAGCCCGCTGCCCGGCCCCGCTGCCCGCTGAGCTCCGGAGATGCCGCGGCTGCTGTCCGCCGCCGCCTGCGTGTCCTGGGCCGCGCTGCTGTGCGCCCTGGCGTCGGCCGGCGGCAGGGACCCGCGGCC
>VZRF01002283.1:741666-1015446 GCA_013396875.1 Vireo altiloquus
GGGAGCGCGGCGGGCGCGGAGCCTCAACAGCCCCCCGCAGTTCCAGCTGCCCAGCTACCAGGTCTCCATCCCCGAGAACGAACCGGCCGGCACGGCGGTCATCGTGCTGCGGGCCCAGGACCCCGACGAGGGTGAAGCCGGCCGGCTGGCGTACTCCATGGAGGCGCTCTTTGACGAGCGCTCCAACGACTACTTCACCATCGACGCCGAGACGGGCAGTGTGGTCACTGCCCGCAGCCTTGACCGGGAGACGAAGGACACTCACGTGCTGAAGGTTACCGCCTCGGACCATGGCTCCCCACGCCGCCGCTCGGCCACCACCTATCTGACAGTAACTGTGAGTGACACCAACGACCACGAGCCAGTCTTTGAGCAGCCCGAGTACCGGGAGAGCATCCGGGAGAACCTGGAGGTGGGTTACGAGGTGCTGACCATTCGTGCCACCGACGGTGATGCCCCAGCCAATGCCAACATGCTTTACCGCCTGCTGGAGCCAGGAGCTGGCGATGGAGTCTTTGAGATTGATCCGCGTTCCGGGGTTGTGAGGACCCGTGCCTCGGTGGACCGCGAGGAGGTCTCTGAGTACCACCTGGTGGTGGAAGCCAATGACCAGGGCAAGGATCCGGGACCACGCAGCGCCACGGCTATGGTGCACATCACTGTAGAGGATGAGAATGACAACTACCCTCAGTTCAGTGAGAAGCGCTACCTGGTCCAGGTGCCAGAGGATGCCCCAGTGAACAGCCAGATACTGCAGGTACAGGCCACAGATCGGGATCGGGGCAGCAATGCCCAGGTGCACTACAGCATTGTGAGTGGCAACCTGAAAGGCCAGTTCTATATTCACTCTTTCTCCGGTGCCATCGACCTGATCAACCCTCTGGATTACGAGACTATTCGGGAGTACACGCTCCGGATCAAAGCCCAGGATGGGGGCAGACCTCCTTTGATCAACTCCAGTGGTATGGTGTCGGTGCAGGTTGTGGACGTGAATGACAATGCCCCCATCTTTGTGAGCACTCCCTTCCAGGCCACAGTGCTGGAGAACGTTCCTCTGGGCTACTCAGTGCTGCACATCCAGGCTGTGGATGCTGACTCTGGAGAGAATGCCCGCCTGGAGTACAAACTCATAGAAATGGCACCGTCCACTGGAGGTGCCCCTGTAGCAGGTGACCCTGGATTCCCTTTTCAAATCAACAACAGCACAGGGTGGATCACTGTGGCTGCAGAGCTGGACCGAGAAACTGTGGAAAACTATCACTTTGGGGTGGAGGCCAGGGACCATGGGGTGCCGGTCATGACCTCCTCAGCCAGCGTGTCCATCACGGTCCTGGACGTGAACGACAACAACCCCACCTTCACAGAGAAGGTGTATCACCTCAGACTGAACGAGGATGCAGCTGTGGGCAGCAGTGTCCTGACCCTGACAGCAGTGGACAGGGACGTTAACAGTGTTGTGACTTACCAGATTACCAGTGGCAACACCAGGAACCGTTTTGCCATCACCAGTCAGAGTGGAGGAGGGCTGATCACACTGGCCTTGCCCCTGGATTACAAGCAAGAAAGGCAGTATGTGCTCACAGTCACTGCCTCTGATGGCACTCGCTTTGACACCGTCCAGGTCTTCATCAATGTCACAGATGCCAACACACACCGCCCAGTCTTCCAGAGCTCCCACTACACAGTGAGTGTCAGTGAGGACAAGCCCATTGGCACCTCTATTGTCACCATCAGTGCCACTGATGAAGACACAGGGGAGAATGCAAGAATCACTTATATTTTGGATGATAATATCCCCCAGTTCCGCATTGACCCTGACACAGGCACCATCACCACCCTGATGGAGCTGGACTATGAGGACCAGGCCTCCTACACATTGGCCATTACAGCCCATGACAATGGTATCCCCCAGAAATCGGACACCACGTACGTTGAGATCCTCATCCTGGACGCCAACGACAACGCGCCCCGCTTCCTGCGCGACCGCTACCAGGGCTCAGTTTTTGAGGATGTGCCACTCTCCACCAGCGTCCTGCAGCTGTCTGCCACCGACCGTGACTCAGGCCTCAATGGCCGTCTCCTCTACACATTCCAAGGTGGTGACGATGGAGATGGAGACTTCTACATCGAACCCACTTCTGGAGTGATACGCACACTGCGCAAGCTGGACCGCGAGAACGTGGCTGTCTACAGCCTGCGGGCCTTTGCTGTGGACAGGGGCAGCCCGCCACTGAAAGCCTCTGTGGACATCCAGGTGACTGTGCTGGACATTAATGACAACCCCCCTGTCTTTGAGAAGGATGAATTTGATATCTTTGTGGAGGAAAACAGCCCTGTGGGCTCTATTGTGGCACGGATCAGTGCAGCTGATCCCGACGAGGGGACCAATGCACAGATCATGTACCAGATTGTAGAGGGGAACATCCCCGAGGTCTTCCAACTAGACTTGCTCAATGGAGACCTCACAGCCCTAATGGACCTGGATTATGAGAGCCGGACAGAGTATGTCATTGTGGTGCAGGCCACTTCAGCCCCTCTCGTGAGCCGAGCAACTGTGCACATCCGCCTCCTGGACCAGAACGATAACCCACCCGTGCTGCAGGACTTCCAGATCCTCTTCAATAACTACGTGACCAACAAGTCCAACAGCTTTCCCTCTGGTGTGATTGGCAAGATCCCTGCTCACGATCCCGATGTGTCTGACAGCCTGGCCTACACTTTTGTCCAAGGCAATGAATTAAACTTGCTCCTTTTGGACTCTGCCACTGGGGAACTCAAACTGAGTCGTGATCTGGACAATAACAGACCCCTGGAAGCCCTTATGAAAGTGTCTGTCTCAGGTAAGCAAGTGTTTGAGTGCATGATTCCGCTTGTCAGACCAGTACGGGGGTATGGGCAGAAATAACACACTTGCAGTTTAAAGTGTAGCTTTTGGTTTCCTGAAGCAGCAATTTATCTGTGAAATTTTTGGAGACTAACCACAAAAATGTATCAAGTGTATGTGCTGTGGATTGAAGTGGTGCTTTGAAATTATTTAGTAAACGTGGATCACAAGGATAAATAAATATGAGTGTGCATGGAAGGGTGCACACTCCCTCAGCTGAGGTGGTACCTTGACTGGAACTTTTCTGATGTGGTTCCTTAAAGGTAGTAAATGATGTAACTTGCAAAGATGTAGGGAATGCACGTGTATCTACAATGCTGTCTCCCCTCCCACTTTTTATTCTCAAAAAAAAAAAGTTGAGATTTGATATCTCTGCTTTTTCAGCAACAAAACATGTTTATTCTCTTCTGTGTACCAGAGGTTTGGCAGGTAGTTCCTTAGACCTCAAGCCAGAGCTGATGTGGCCCGGGTGGATGTGCTGCTGGAGCTGTGCTGGTTTGCCTTGCTGGCCTGCACTCCTGTGGGAAATGGCAGCTCTGAAAGCAATGAGTTAGGGCCGTGTGATAGCTGTGTGACGTGGCTAATGGCACTGGAGTGGCTTTAGTGGCACTAGGGGCAGATACTGGCCAAATGCAGCCCCCAAATCTGCGCTGTTATGGGGAGGGAGAGAAAGGGAGAGGGAGGGATACTGTGCCGTTAACTTCATTGAGAACTTGTGTCCGTGTGTGTGTGAAGTCTGTGTGTGTGTGTTCGATGTTGTCCAATATGTACTTTTATTTGAGCACATACACACTCTTAGGATATTATTCTTTTTCTGCTCAGTTGCTTGTTTATCATGGAATTACTTTTTATGCCTCTAATTGTGGCATCAATCATGCAATGAGTAATTTCCTCTGCAGGTGCCACTCTATAAAGTTTACTGTGGACGTGATCCCATATTTCTGTTGACTTTCAAAGGTTTAGCCAGATACTTTCCTTGCTGCCCCTATCTGCAAACTAAGATTTTTGTAAAAAATAAAAAAGTTCAAAGTACTAGGTATGTAAAATCACACTTGGGGAGATTATTAGAAAAATAATAATCAACCTGTGGCATAATCCCAGCAGTGATTATTTTGCTGTAACAGTGTTCACAGTGTGCAGCAAGGCCTTGGAAGAGTGAGCCACACTCTCCCTTGTGTTTGCAGGCTCGAGGTTCTTTTTGCTTCAGAAAAATGAAAGTGGTATTAACTGAGCTGACTCATTTTGCTGCTGTGTGTCTTCTGAAAAGCCACTCCTGGTTCTTCCAAAATGCTGGGGGGCAGCTTATATGGTAAGGTAAATGCTGTTTCCATGTCCTGTGAGGACTTGCAGGAAAAACAGACAGTAGGCTTGTGACCTTAAAGAAAAACATTTGGATTAAGGTGCAGATGATTGCGTGGTCAGTGTCTGTTTGAACCAGTAGCTCTTTATCTGGTAGCAGAAGATAAGAACTGGTCTTGAAGCACAAAGCTTGGAAAAGTTGTTAGACTAGGTGAAGAGTGTGTTTCAGAAAAAAAGCTGACATGAATGATTCCTTTCTCAGTATAATGATTTACACAGTTTAAGTGGGTGAAGTCTCAGGTAGGAGTGAAGAGCTGTTTTCTTATGTAGGAGATTGATTATTCCAGCATCATTTTCATGTTTTGTGAAGGTGTGAACTTTGTGCTGTGATGTTCATCAAAATGAACTGTCTGCCGTGTGTTTTGAGATATTTGAAAGGTTTAAGTTTTTTATGGTTGGGATTTTAGGATAATTTTAACAAGCACCGAACTACATTTGACATTTATCTGGAGAAGTTCTGCTGTGTGGAAATTGGAAGGGCAGTTTGTCATTGTGTGATTAGTCCACGAAAGTCTCACCTGCTTGGTTTCTCTGATCTATCTGATGCAATTCAAAAAGCAAAGAGACAGAGAAGAACCTCAGACAGAAGTACTCCACAGGGTTATCTCTAAGTGTTGCAAAACACCTGCAAATCATCTGCTAAAATGACCTGCCAGTTAACTGAAAAAAAGGTGTCTATGAAGTAGCCTTTAACCTCTCAACCGAGACAAACACAAAGTCCTCACAGCTGCTCTTAGGTCAGGGAAGGACTGGAACTCTTTATGAACTTGGGGAATTTGATCTCTATATGAGTCGGAAATAACAGTGGTGCTATAAAAAATCTTATTTGTATCTAGAGATGTGTTGTGGTGCAGAGGCATGTGAGTGTGCGCAGTGCTAGCGAGGAGCTGCTACTCCTCTGAGTTACTTTGAGACACTGATATGTGGCTAAACTCAGCACTCTTTCCTTTGACTTGGGGATTATTCAAATAAGCACGGTAATTTTAATTCTGCTTATAAACAAAATGTAAGAATCATGTGACCAAGCAAATGGAGCTAATAGGCTTCATAAAGCTGTCAGAAGTTTCATGTCAGCGTTGTCAGAAGCTCTGTGGGGTGGTGAGCAGCTGGGGCAGGCTCGGGGCGTGCATGGCTCTGCCCTTGCCTGAGCACTGTGGTACCTGTGGGCTACCTGTGGGCTACCTGTGGGCTACCTGTGGGCTGTGCCCCCACAGCCAGTCAGGAGCCGACCCAGGCGGAGGAGGGAGGAGTGTGGGTGGTATGGATATTAGCATTTTGCTTTGGATTGGGAAGGAGCTTTTGAAGTCTGTCTCTTTTGAAGTGAGTCTCTCTGGGTGCCCCTCTGCCGTGCCTGTTGTACAGAGCCGTCTGAGTGAACAAACCGGACCCCTTTTGCATGCAACTGTTCCAGAAGCGCTCCAGGCGTCCCTTAAAAAGGCTCATCCTCCGTTTTCTAGCGTACCTTCAAGGCTTTCCTACAGACAGGCAGAGCTTTGGCTTTATATTCCCATGTCTGCACATTGTGTCGTCGTTTTAACAACTGGGGTGAAATCTGGACTCTGCTGAAATCCTGCCCCTGCTTTCCAGGAGGGGCAGGATTTTACTCTGGCCTTCTAAAATAGGTGGTCAAGAGTCGATCAGTCTGTGATTTCTTATTTTTACTAATAAATACGTGGCTTAAATTGATAGGATGGTTAAATATGATTACTTTTTGTCCACAGTGATGTTCATTATAATGTTAAATTGCGATTTACTTGGTCAAAAAATGGGTTAAACATTGCTGAAGTCACATTGCATTTGCTTGTGTTAAACATTATATCAGTTCCTGCTGGGGTGGCAGGGGGAAGGCTGGTATGAGCATTAGCTTTGCACAAATGTTACACAAGTTTGCCTGGGTATCACATTGCAAACACTGCTGGCACCTGCTTGGCTGTGTTGCGACAAGTAGTCCCACTTATCATCAACGACAGCTCGGTGGGACACAATAGATGTGTGTGCAAACTCCTCTGGGAACCCAGCCTAAATCAGCAGTGCAGACAAAACCCAAACTGGCGGGATGCTACAGCTTTTGAGAAATGTAAAATATCGTTATGTAACCTACAATATACAATTCTGGGAAGGTGCTGCATCTCAGGCAGTGAGGGATAGACACCCAAGCATTTTTGAGGACTGTGCGAGCTCAAGTATCATCTTTTACATTTCTTTAGCCTTAAATATCCAGTGGCATTCAGTGAGGTTATTGACTATCGGCAAATAGAAATTAACATAGAGCTTGTTTGTGTTACAATCAGCTTTGGGAGTTTTTGCTCAGAGCTTGGTAAAGGATCTTCATTATTATTGTAATTTGAAAGTCATTATGCTAATGATCCTGAATCTCCAGGTCTGTGCCTTCTCCATACAAATACAGATGATGCAATACTTTGGTGCAGCCCTTCTGAGAAAGTGAGGCCACAGCTGTGCCTGAGATGCAAAGCATCGGGGGTTACTTGTGTGTGGCAAGATTTGAGATTAAAGGGAGAAGGAAATTCTAGCAAAACTAGTGAAACTTTCCCCTTGTAAGTACAGGGACACCTCTGTGCATGGAGGGTGAGCATGGCGTGACCTTTCAGGATGCATGCCGGACAGCTGGGCAGCATCAGGGCGCACCCTGGCCTCGTGCCCCTGCCTTTGGGCAGCAGGGCAGCTCACAGCAGCCTTGTGAGCTTTGGGGGCAGATCTGCAGGGCAGCTGCCTCTGTCTGCCAGCAAGGACTTGCTTCCAGGGACAGCGAAGGGCACTCAGTGCCCAAACTGGCTTCCATGGCCTCCCTCCCAGGGAAACATTCCTGCAGGCACCTGGTGTAGGGATCCCTGTGAGTTATACAGTTAGGAGATGATGGAAATGGATGGGTGGAGAGTCCTCCCCTCGGAGATGGAGAAGGTTTTGACCTGTTGTGTGGCTGCAGGGCTTTTGCACACTGGCATCCCTGGGCTCTTGCACTTTCCTCGTGCATCCCGCCAGAGAGCGAGGGGAGGAGGCAGCAGCTCAGAGGCTGCTGAGGCCTGGGAGGTGATGGTGAGCGACACATTTAGAAAGATGGCATGATACCACAAGCTGCAGGATTGTATCTCCTGTCATTTTGTGGTGGGTTTGATGGGACTAAAGTGAAGGATAACTGCTAATAGCTAGTAGTGGTGAACATTTACATTTATTTCCCTAAAACAGCAAATCAAGAATAGTGACCATCAATTAAAGTTAGGGTAGTTCCTGGATCTGCTGTGGCTATCTCTATCCTTTATTGCATCCATGTAGGTTCTATATTCTAATTTATGCTACGGCAAGATGGATTTTTGATGTGTGTCCTTCCAGCCGGCTGGAATGTGACTTTCCCTTTTCATCTGTATGATCTGTTTCAGCTGATAAAAAGCTGTAGATGCCTTGTTGCTTTCCTGCAGGCTTCCTTCCACTTCATGCCTGGATTTCGTAGGAGGGGTGTATTTTTATTTCAAAAGACAGGAAAACATCTATGGCAATGAGTGGAAAATATTTAGTGGAAGTCTGACTGACAAAGTAACTTTTTACTGAGATAAAAGGTATCTTCTCTTTGTCAATAAATAAAATGTTGAAACTTTTCTCAGCAATTTCCGGGAAAGAGAGAAGCTCTGGAAAAGCTTGAAAAAGTATAAGAAGAATGACAATGGAGATATGACAGGGAGAAAAATCTTATAGGCTTTTTGATAAGTCTCATGGGAAGGAAATTAAATGTAGAGAAGTATGATGGTGGGATTACCTTGAAAACTTTTTCCTCTCATTTTCAAATTATTTGCAAATGAGGAGATAGTTGTAATAAGCATTTTTTAAAATTGGATTAGTAATTGGCTTTTATTTTTTGATTACTTTTTAAGCTTCAGGGTATATTAAAAAATTGGTTTTATTGGTGTATTCTCTTGTGATTTACTTCCCTCTCAGTAGTCACTGAAGTATTCTTACTTCTAATCTGTGCTCATGTGTTCTGAAGAATCCTCTGTTGTTCTGTTTTTGTGGTCAGGCATTTCAGAATTGTTTTAGGCTGGGATTGCAGGACGTGCTGCAAACTGCCAAATACAGAATAAACATTGAATTGTTGTCCAAGTAGTGGCAAAAGGACCCTTTGTTTAGAATGCAGGAACAGTTTTCTAAGTTTTGATGTTGGCATGATAGTGAACCTGCAGTAGAGGTGGTGCTGGGGAAAGTAGATGATGTGAAGCAGTGGGATTTTATACTTCATTATCTCCAACGTCCCAGGCGTTACCTGAGGATGTGTCTGGCTGCTGATAAAACCTATCATTTTACATCTGTTCATTGAGTGGTCCATTTTCCTTCAGTATATGTACTTAATACTTTGGAACTCCTGTCCATTGTTGACTCCTGTCTTGGAACTAAATGAATTTTCTCAGACATCTCATGACTGAGGAACAAAATGTGAAGTTTTAAAGTATAACATTATGTGAAGGTAGGTATTGTGCTCACTGCTCTTCTGTAGGGTGATTGAGAGACCCTTAGCAGACACTTGGATAGGAACCCAGCCATCCTCACATTTCAACCAGTCTGGTTCAGAGCATCTTGATCAGAGCATCTTGGCATCCTGGTATCTCCCAGCATCTTCACAGAGGGTTTGGGGTGACTCACTTGTGATCTTGCCTCCTCCTCAGAGTGTGCAGCAGGTCTGTCAGACACCCCTGTGGCTGACAGGTTGTCTCCAGTCTTTGGTCTGGCTCAGGGTTCGTGGGTAGCACATGAGAGCATGCCGCAGCAATGATGGTGGTTCCAGTTCAGCCAGATGTGTACCTGCTGCATACATTGGCATAGCTGAGCTCATGTTCATCTGATTATTTTGGGCACAGGCAGCAATTGTTGGGCACAGGTTCGACTTGTAATTTCACTGGGCCCCTCAATTCCCTTGTGGGTCAGATGAGACTGATACGAATACCCTGGGAACGTGACCGCACCAAAAGTTGGAGCAGGAAACAAGTAAATGTGAAGCAGAAACCTCTTTAAACCTGTGTGCAGGTGCCTTTTCAATATTTAGCAGTGTAGGCAACTCTATCAGTAATGCTCATGCATGGAGGATGAGTAAGGGAAGGATCAAATGTCAAGACACAAGATCTATGCTCTCCATTCCTTCATCCTCTCTTTTGTAAGCCCTCAGGATTTTGAGAGTCGATTGGTGAGGACAAGCTCTCTATGTTTGAGTACCTGAGATAACAACACAACTTACCTGCTTACCTCGGGATTGCCCAAGTTACAGGGTTTGGCCAACTGTCTCTCTTGGCTTCTTTGGCCTACTGACTTGCATTTCCAAAAATACCTATGGAAACTATTTAGGAAATGTAGGAGGGTTAGAAGAGCTGAAGATACTCAGATCAGATCTAATGACAGTCTTTGGCAATCTTCCATGTTACAGTTTTCTGTCCTGGTTTCTGTGGGAATTATGTTTTTAGGTATTATAGTACTTCCAACTACTCTGACATCTACTTTGCCATTTAAGGAACAAGCATGATGGTACTGTATTTTCTGGATTATAAGCTTTTTTGCAGTCTGCTCCTTTTTTAGGACTACTTGGACAAAAGATTGCATAAATCAAAGTACAGAACAAGTTAACGAGGGACTCAGTTCTTCAAAGATTTGTTCACAGTGGTTGTCCACTTGAAACAAAGAACATCTGAAACCTAATTAAATTCAGTTTTGCCACTTTGTATTTCTGTGACAAGTGACAGTATTATTATTCCCCCGAGTGGAGCTCTTTTTATAGTGTTGAAAAACATTGAACTACTTATAGAAGTAACACAAGTTTCCAAAAGGGACAGGATGCAATCTTTATTGAAAATTTTGAAATCTGTTGAGATTTGCCTAATGCCCTTTTTTTTTGTTTTAATTTGTAATATTTTGCTTGAGAATGAATTTCCATGTGTTGATCTTGTTGGATTGAAAACAGCACTATCAAAGGTACAGCTTGGCTTTTATGGTCAGATCTCTATCTGGTACCATGATCATTTTCTATATCTCTTGGAATGCTTCAAATGTAGGTTGCAGCCATGACTGGTTGATAAGCAGGAGGGCTGTTGGCTGGAAATGTCCGTCTCACCCCACTGGTGAAAGAGGGAACATAAATGACTGACTTGGGCTGACTGCCTTTTTGTTAGGTGGCTAAAGTTCAGTGGGATGAACCCACCCTGGATGTGTGTGCCAGAACGGAAGGGTTTGCTTTATTTTGGAGTGATGATTGTACTTATTTCTGTTGCAGCAAAATACCTGTAGTAACAGGCTTAGCAGACTGGATAAAAAGATGGGGGAGGCTGTAATTTGCAAAGAGGAAAATGTTTTGCCATGAATAATGGTAGGATATACTTTAAATATTGTCAAGAATTTGAGTGAATGAAGGGGGAAAGTATGCTTTTATGGGGATTTGGTATTCAACAAAGAAAGAAAATTTTAAAACACTTTGGAAAGATGATCTTCACACTTGAAAAAAAGCACTTGAACAAAAAAGTAGGATTTTCTGGAGAGAAAGGAAAACCCTTGGACTATGTTTCAACAAGTCATTAATGCTGCTAAGCTGTAACCACCTTCATATTTATTCCAGTGTTTACACTTACCAAGCACAAAAAAAAGCAAATAAATGGAACAGTAAACCTGTAAATCTTCAGGGGACCACATAATAAACATAGACATGTTTATCACATACAAAGGAAGGTAATCTGTTTTCAACACCATTGCCTGACACATGATAGATGCTACATTCTGGCAGGTCTCCAGCACTTTTGGAAATGACGCACATGGTCAAAATATTTCTGTGCTTTTTGAAGGAGGCAAAAGAAGAATCTGTCATTAACAACCGTTGTCAACATGGCTGTGGAGTCTGTGGGCTAGGCCCAGTTTCAGGAAGAAGCAAAAGGTTCTGGACTCCACCAAAAGGGGCAAAGCAAGGACTGTATTATCAGATCTGGGTTTCCAAGATGTGATGGCCAGCGCCTAGCAGTCTGTCTTTGCTGTTAAATCCAAGGAGCTGTTAGGTTTGGAAGCTAATGTACTCAAGGTGGATCGCTCTAGCTGCCATGCCACCAGAGCACACATCATAGGCACAAAGATCTGCTGGATGGCTTGGATTTGCTCTGCTCTTTCACTAGCCACCCATCAGACTCCTTGATCCTATTCAAAACTGATGTTAGCAAGGCACTGAGCTTATTGTATTGAATTCCTGTCATAGCACTTTTGAACTTTCCAGGAACCAGTCCAGCCCCTCATTTATTTATGTGCTTGCAGTGGTGTTCGTGCTGGCTCTGTTTCTAAAGGAGACCCTTGAACATCCAAGCTGTGAGTTTTATTTTTAAAATGATTTGGCTGTGTGCATTTAGTTTAAATGATGTAAAAGCACATTGCTTGTTTTAGCAGCCTCCAGACACTGCGGGCACAGCTCAGCATGGCTAGGGAGAGGCATTTGGCACCTTTCACACCTTAGGTCTAGTAGAGGACTTGGATCTAACCAGTAAGTGCTACAGCACTTCACTTGTAGGTGCCTGTTCCCTGCAGACATATTCTGTTTTAGGCAGTTAAGTGTCCTATAAAGTGGGAATACTTGAAATACCATCCCACTGTAGCTTGGGCACTTCACTCAGCACAGCGATCAGGACACTCAGCGAGGGCAGAGATGGGCTGGGCTCCAGCCCTTGATCTAAGAGCTCTCACTGTGCTATACATAATGAGGAGCCAAATAAAGTTCAGAAGCTGTTGTGGGACTCACATTTCCCATCGATTTGGTAAGCGCCATGAGCCACGGGATCACACTCACTATGGGAGAGCACAGGAGAGGAGGCTTTCTGGTTCATGTACATGGGCACTTCTGCTTTAGCAGCAGTGTGGGCAGTCTGGCTTTGACCCTCAGCTGCTTGATGCTGTTTAGGGCACAACAAAAGTGGAGTCATGAACCATTCAGGCCATGTCAGGACTAGGTCACTTCTGGTTGTAGCCAGGAAATCAATTCTTCTCACCTGGGAACTCAAAAGTAAAATAAACAAGAACCCTGGGAATTTCTGTGGACTACTTTCCTGTTGATCAGAGATGATTTGTTTGCCTTCTGGCTTTAACTATTTGTAAATGTATTCTGATTTTATGTGGAACAGCCCCCAGATGGGCTAAAGGGTCAGTTATGGAAGAATTCATGGGCTCAGACTTAAATTACACTGCTAAATATTCAGAGTCCAACCCATCTTCGTCTACTGTTTAATCCTCTTTCTCACTGCAGCTTGCCGTGATGATAGACTTGCTAATAATTACCGACGTGTTGCTGCTCGTCGCTTGGATGCGGTGGCTTTTCCCGCAGAGTGCTCACTGATGCTCTAGACAGCCAACGCTGCCCTACACATGTGGTAAAGGTCTCTTGGCAGCAGGGACTGGGTTGAACCATCCCATCGGCTGACTCAGTTTCCCTTCTCACGGAGTGTATTTCTCATGTTGGTCTCCTTTTACTGACACAGGATAATTTAGTGATGTGTGCTCTGCATGATGAGCTCTCCATCTGGCAGATAATTGCCTGCTAGTTTAAATCCCATCTTAACTTCAGTTTCTTGAGATCATGAACCTGCTGGTGCCTTCTGGTTAGCTTTGCAGGGTGTTTGCAAAAGGATTTATTACAAGTTAAAGTGATGTGGGTAAATTTCTCTGAGTTTCGTTGATCGATAGGTAAAACAGATTAGCTTTTAGGTCCTGCATACTAAGATACCTGACATGATTCTGCATTGAGTTTGGCAGTCTGACACCTGGGTTTGTAGACCAAGCTGCTGACAGCAGGCACTGGTTGTTTGCACTGGTTATGCAGAGTGGGAACCCTGGGTATACTTTGGGACCTGGTAGATGCTGAAAGCTTGTTACACAATACATGCTGGTGTTCTTCTTTCTTTCTTCCTTTTTTTTTTCTTGTTTCTCACTTTCCACTCACTGGATCTGTTTGCCCTATTCTGTTGTGCAGCAGGGTGCTGCATCTCTTGAGTTTGCTTGCTGCAAGTTTGTACAGGGCCATGCTCAGCAGAGACCTCATTGGGCTGCTTTTGTAATACCTGCTGTAAATAATGGGGATAAGCAGCAGGCAGTGGCTGAGTGACTGCCCTGTGAGATAACAGACAGCAGTGCTGGGGATGTCCTGGGCCCGTGGTGTCTGCGGCAGGCGCCGGGAGCTGGCTGGCAGCTGTCCACCAGGCACGGGGCTTGCTGGTGCTGTGGCAGCCTCCTTTCCCACTGCCTTCCCTCCTGCATTTGGGGAGGCAGGGCAGGTTTCTCACCTGCTCCACACTCTCTTCTGACCACTGTGCTGTCACGTGCTATTAGGAGAGTGTGTTGGTGCAGGGTGAGAGGCAAGGTCCAGCGCTTCCAGGAGTGCCCAGGAAGCAACGAGAGATGTGCCTGGTGAGCCAGTGCACTGCCCATGCAGCCGTGCACTTCCACTGGCAGTTCTGGGATTGAGACTTCAGCAGCGATGGCTGCTGGTTGCAGCTTCCAGAGGTTTTGCAGACACAGTCCTTTGCCCCTCTCCTTGTGCAGAGCCCAGGGAACCACAGCATAAGGTGCTGACAGTCCCACAGAGGTCACCAGCACAAGGAGTCACGGGACATCTGTGTCCAGCTCCAGGTTGCACACTGAGTGTCAGTGCTTGTTGTCTTTGCAGTCTGTGGGAGCAACACCTGTGCCTGGAATTGGGAATTTGGCCCAGTCTGAGTATTGATGTTGACTGTATTATTTTCCTATCCCTTGTGAAAAGTTGCAGTTGCCTTTATTGACTTGTCCCTTTGCGCCTCAGCTACCCTATGGCTCAGCTAATAACAGTGTCTGGGACTTTATTCAGCTTTAAGAGGCTTTAAACTAAGAAATTCCTATTTACTAGTAACAGCATTGATGGACATGACTGATTAATGGCAATAAACTCAGGTGAGAACTGAAAGACAAAGACATTTTTTCTGTTCTATGCAGTGAACATGCTTGTTTTGTATGACTGAGTTTTATGAACTTTTGTATGATTTGCTTTTAAAATATGCCCTTTGCCAAGCGGTGGGGATTTCTTAAGCTGAGAGGACTGATTCATTCCTTTATCTCAGCCAACCTGCATCAGACTGGGCTGAAGCTGAGATGCTGAGATGATCAGATAAAATTCTTCACACCACTACTGGCAGTTAAGCATCCATCCCCTTTTTTTTCCCTGGGGCAAGTCCTTCAGGAGAGTTTCTCCTGCTCTGAGGTTGTATCAGTGACTTCCTGGGTTTTTGCTCTGAGTCTCTTTGATCAGTCTGTAGATGTTAAAAGAATCCACTGCTCTTTTCAAGGCCTAAAGGGAAAGTAAAGTGACAGCTTTGATGGCCAGTTTGAAAGCTTTCTCAGGCTGGAAAGCATCCCATGGGGCAAAAAACTTTACTCACGCTCTACACATCCCATACTGGTCATATAGGATGTCTTAGTGCTGCATAAAATTTGGATATTGTGCATTTTCTGGTATTTCAATGAATTTTTATATGTGATTAATGATAAGAAAACCCTAATTAAATTTGTTTCCTGTGATGAAACTGAATTTTAGAGAAATCAGGCTGAGATTTCAGCAGTTGTGAAATTCACAGTGTTGTTCTTTGCACTGTAGAGCCTTTGTGTTTACTGCTGTAGTCATATTACATGACATTGCCTAATACCCAGCAAGGCGTATTCTTGGCTCATTCAGCAGGTAAGATTCCCTGAGGGTCACTGAATCTGTCCATGCACTCAACAGAGAGCTCAGTCTGATGATTTCACAGCCATGTATTTGCATTTGCATTTCCAGGGCTTTTTTTCTTTTTGCCATACTTTTCCCTTTTGTTCTACCATGATTATCAAAACTAAGGCTCTGACTAGTTTTGTGACCTCTGTAAGCCCTTCCTGCATCCCTCGTGTGGCAGTCAGCAGGGAATTAGCTGGTTGTCTGTCCTGGGGATGGGTTTTTCACTGTTGGACCCCAGCTCCATCCTCATGATGTGGTGGGAGGGGCCCATGGGTGTAGGCACCTTGCAGAGATGGTCAGGCCATGGGGTGGGGGACTGAACTTGCATCTGAGAGCTGGTCCCCTAGTAAATGAGAAACTGATCCATTAGAACTTCAGGGTAAAATAATCCCTCTTGGAAAGCACAGCAGTTAATAATCCAACACTTAGAAAGCTGTTTCTAAACACTGTTTCTGTTCCTTACTAGACATCTTGATTAGTTTATTTTCCATTTCTGTTGTTAGGTATTTTGTAGCATTTAATTTTCTCTATGATAGTTTATGAGTCACAAAATCTCTTGGAACATATTAGCTTCTATGTGATGGCATTTCAGCACCTCTTGCATTTCCTTTGGTTGGATCATGTGTTGCTGTTTGTTTGGAGGCAATGCTTCTGCTTCTTTGAAGAAAGCAATATATTGTTACTTGGGTGTGATGTGCTAGGGTCACACTGACCTCTCTTTGGAGATGGCCCCGCCATCAACTTATATAGTACTTAAAGTGCTTGTCAAATACTGGGATGGAAAATTTCTCCATTTCCTGAAATGACACTATTTGGGTGACTTTATTTGCTTGCCTGCCCACTGTCTGTGTGTTTGAGTTTGTTCAGAAAGATGGAAGCATCAGAGCAGAAGAAAAAATGCAGTGGTGCATGGGGCTTCCACCACAGGGGCTTAATAAGTGAGATGGGTTTATTATATAAAGTGAAGTAATACATGCTGTTGTACAAAGCACTGCAAATATCTTATCTCTCTCCAATTGTGATTGTTCCTAGTCAAGAAAAGTTAACGTATATTGTGAAGAAGACAGATGGGGGAACAGAGAATTTGTTTTACCGGAGGTATTATTTATGGTAGAAGATTACATCCTTCTTATTGTAAAATAAAAACCAAAGAGGGCTATGATTGCTACCTACATGCCTGGAGTGTAGGAGCAGGGCAGTTTAAAGAAAAAAAAATTGTAAGTAAGTACTGTAAGTGAACATAATAAATCTAGGTGGGATGTTAGAAGGCAGTTTGAAACCTTCAGGGAAGCAAATTTCTGGGATAACCTCTCTGTGAAGGGATCCAAAGAAGTACAGCTGGATTTAAGATAAAGCTTGATAAATTGATAAGCTTTCTAGTTTGTAAGTAGTATTATGTATATACAAAACATTTCCTTGGGAACCTTCCTTAAATAAAAAATTGAACTTGCTGGTGGAAAAATTATTTCCTGTTCTCTTTTTGCTGCAGAAATTAAACATACATATTAATAAATTGTAAGAGCAGTTAGCCCTTTGAACCGCCTGAGCTTGTGTAATTTGCTGTGTGTTGGTAACAGCATTGCCATCTTCTCCTAAACTTGGTATCAAAAGAAGGTGAAGAATACACAAAGCAATGTGGTTCAACAGATACGTGAATGGGGCTGGAAGTTATTCACAAATGGCACAGGATGCAAGCTGCAGCAAATCCGAACCAATCTTGCTTCTGGCTGTTACATGGCTTTGCTTCCCATCACCTGAATGAAACTTGTGCTGGGCTGTTTCCGTGCACCAAGTTTCTAAAAAGCCAATTTGCCAATGAAAAAGCCCAACCAAACAATCTTCTGACTTAGCATGAAGGAACAGCTGAGTTCAACCGAATGAGTAGAAGACAATGCAAGGGATGATGAGAGTTGACAAAAAGCCAAACTAA
This sequence comes from Vireo altiloquus, assembly GCA_013396875.1. Taxonomy (NCBI): domain Eukaryota; kingdom Metazoa; phylum Chordata; class Aves; order Passeriformes; family Vireonidae; genus Vireo; species Vireo altiloquus. Next base: position 758,590 of record VZRF01002283.1, read on the forward strand.
CAATAAAAAACTTACTAAAAAGTTCTTACTTGGTGTGAAGAAATAATTCAACGGAGTATGAGTTGCAGTGCAGAGGAGGAGAGGAGCTGTGGTAGTCAGCCCTTTGTTTAGATTAGGTCTGCTGTACATTTGCAACCAAAGCAAAACTAATTTTTGTTGGGGCTTTTTCAGTAGGATTTCCGTTGCCTTGTGCTGGAACAGTTCAGCACATGGTTGGACAGACACAGGGATGGTGTTAAAGGGGAGGCAGTAATTAGGTGGGTTTAGGCTCTGCCCTTGGCTTGGTGGTTTCTCTGCTGCTTTTTCTTGGAAGAGATATTATGTAATTTTGCCCATGCTTGTATTATGTCACTCTGGAAGGTTCAAAGTTTCTAGAAAGTCTTTTTAAGTTATGAAAATGTTGTACTGTCCCTCCCTCAGGCCTGTGTGACCACATGGACTCATATCAAGTGAGGGATTTGTTCCAGTGCTCTGTGTGCAGTACTCAGCACCTAATCCATGTAGGCAAGAGTGTCAGCACTCACCACTTTCTTCTGTAGGTACAGAGCTCCCAGATTTCGTTTTTCTGAAGTTCTGCCACCTGAAAATTCTACAGCTTGAGCCTGCCTCAGATTTTGTGGTACAAAATGCAGCTGCATTGTACTAACATGAAAACCTCACTAAACACGTTTAAAAACACCTGTCTTGAAAACACACAGAATGCATGAAAAAATAGTAATAAATGGATGCAAAAATAAACAACTGAATATATTTTCCCTGTATATTGCTGTGTTTCTAAGTTTGTTAATTTAAAATATTAACACTTTTCAGTTAAAAAAGGTGACAAATTCTCTGATAATAAGAATTTTGCATTGAGAAAGTGTACATATTTATGAGCTCTGGCTCAGTCCTTTGAATTATCTAGGCACTACTGTAACCGATAAGTGAATGCTGATAACCCTGTTAATATTTCAAGGACTCTTTGCAGCCATAGGGGAGCACTCGGTAACTATCACATTCCTTTGCAATACAGGATAGGTTTTTTATTTGCTATCTTAATGGTATTATATAGATACAGTTTTTTTCTAGCTCAGTTCACCTTGTCTTGCAGCAGCTCCTTGGCACACAGCCTCATGAGCTCTCTAAGATGCTTTGTACAGCAGCTAGGCTCATTGCCTTCTCTGGTGTGGCTGGGATTTGGATTGCAAATTCCTGATCTGAACAAAGAGAGGGAATAGAAAGGGCTGGTTTCTGGCCTCTCTCACACTTTAGGAAACTTTGCTGGCTTCAGAGGATTGTTCTGGTAACTCTGGTTACACTTAAAAAAAAAAAAAAAAAAAGAAAAAAAAAGGCATGTATCTTTGCAAAGATGGGTGCAGCCCCACCGGTTCTGGGGGAAGGCGGCTGCAGGGATTTCAGGCTACCTTGAGTTTTGTCCACACTTGCTCTCTTTTTCCCCCCTGCTTTGTTTCCTCGGAACCATGAGGCTGGAAATCCATGGGTTTAGAAAAGACAAGAGAGTGGGAAAAGTGAATGGAGACAAGTGGTGTATGCTGGATGTATCCACATGTGTTCCCTCACTGGCTTGCTGGCCGCATGCTAGGGCCCTGCAATCTGAGAAGCAGCTTCCTGTAATTGATTTCATGAGCCAGTATCAACTGGGTAGGATTTGGCCTGTGCTGGCTTGTGTTGTTTGAGGAGCAAAGGAGAGGAGTCAAACTAAACAGGGTGACTCATGAGAGTCAGGCTCCTGCAGTGGTTGGTATAAAAATGCTCGGAGTTGGGAAATGGGCTGTCACGGTCGTTAAGTCATTATCTCCCTTTGGTTTGCCGCTCCTTGGAGCCACTGGAGAAGGCCCCTGACGTCCCTGTCAGCCACAGCCAGAGGAAAAAGTGATTGTGTGTGACTGACACCTGATTGCCCAGGGGCTCTGCACAAGGACAACCCCATTACTGCAGGGCAACTGCTGAGACTAAACTTGCCTACTTGCACCTGGGGTTCCCTTTTTGCTGTCCCTATTATTAAAATTGACCAAAATCACTCAAATCACTCATTTATGTCAAAACCTGTACAGAGGACTTTGCACAACAGGCAGTGCTGGGCTAAGTACCCTGTAACTATTCAGCATTTTGGTTTTAAGTGTGGCCGGTGTATCCCTGAAGCCAGGCTTGTGCAGTGCAATGAGGAAAGGCACTGCTTTGCTGTTTCTTGAACTGTGTTTTTGTTTGACACCATTCTCCCTCTTACTCTTTTCTTGGGCATTTGTGTGTTACACGTGTGTTAAGCATGTTACCACATGCTGGGATCTCCACCTCTCTTGTGGCATAAAATCACAGGTCTTCATCTTAATGGACTGGGAGGAGCCAGGTGGAGGCAGGGAGAACATGGCCAGATGGACACCGGGATTTCTCTGTCCCTTACCCTGGGGGTAATCAGAAGAAATCCAGTCAGGGATGCTTTTCTCCTTCATGAGAAAAAACTTCCTGAAAAGGGGAACTGGAAGGTAGATCCGGCTGTGAAGCTCTGGGAGGAGAACCTTGTTTGATCTGCAGATGAGAGCTCTTGTGGGTGCAGAGCCGGCATGGTGGCCGGGAGCAGCCGTGGGAGCAGCCAGGATGGTGGCCGGGAGCAGCCGTGGGAGCAGCCAGGATGGTGGCCGTGGGCGGGAAGCAGCCCCAGGGCTCCCTCACACCGATCTCTGCAGACAGGAACAGTCTCATGAAAGCGTGGTCTTGAATATAATATGCACAGAACAAGCCTCTGGGAAAAGCTGGTGCTTGCTGGATATGTTTTTTGGGTGTATCCTGCTCTGTGAGTTACAATTTCTGTGAGATACAACACACCCTCTTTGGGTGAGTTTGTTAGTCAAAAAGTACACTGACTTCCTTCTGTTTCAGGGGAAGCGAGGCTGGAGGAGAGGCAGGTAAACAGTGAAAGGAGATCTCCTGGCACGGCTCGTATTAGAGCTAGGAGGCCACCGGGACTGGGGCTTGGCTGGGCTGCCTGGTCAGTTCCAGGCATACATGTAATTAAGATATATCCTCCAATTAACCTAAGTGGTCCTTTTATTGATGTGTGAGATCAGTGATCCCAACTGCCCTACAGACAGCAGAAAAGAGTGTGGATGATTTTAGCCACTGCTTTGCATGTTTAAGTAATTTAAAGTTAGAGAAGACCTGCCCTGTTAATATTTACAGAGGCTCATTAAGCAAGACAGGTATGCTTCCCTGCCCTGCAGGTTAAATGGCTGGGCTAGAATGGTTCCCTCTGCTCGGTCCATCCTGGTGTGGCATGATCCTGGGGTGGCCCTGGCTAGCGAGGGCTAGTGAGCCAGCTCGGCAGGGTGCTGCTGCACCTGCCAAAAACTGCACCTGGTCCAGGGCTAATGCTGCTGTGTTATGTGGTTGCACTATGTATGTATGTATGTATGTATGTCTGTGGTGCCTTGTTTTATTTAAGGCCGTAGGCATCACCTCTCAGGCCTGCTAAATGCTGTGAGGCCAAAGGGATGCCCAGGCTAATGTCCCCACTCTTGCCCTGCCTAGCAGCATGTACTAAGGAAGGTGTGTGAGAAACAGGACAAGTACAGACTGATCCTTCCCTCCTTGCACTGCTCCAGCTCACAGCAGGCAGATGTTCAAGGGCTTTTGGGGCTACAGGATCCCCCCGATCATGGTGTTGACTCACCATGGGGCAAGTCAGTGCCACAGTCCATGGCCCCCTCATCTCTCAGTTTCTTTAATCCCTCTGAAGTTTCTGCTTTCCCTGGTGCCTGATCACAGACTCCACCATTCAGATGCACACACTTGCAGAAATTATTTTCTGTTAAAACATGTTGCCTGATCATCTCACTGGGTGATCTTTTAGTTTTTATATTTGTGAGGGACCGGGATTATTTGTGTTTTGTTTCCCTTCTTGTTGTGATTTTCTATTTCCTTGTCATGCTTCATCTTAGCCATCTGTCTTTCCATCCTATGAGGAATGCTTCTAGTCTTGTAATATACTGTGGAGATGATTTCTCCAGATGTGCCTGACTTACCCAGGGTGTTGAAAATGAAAGCATCCCAATGTATATGGGTGCATTTATGGCCAAACCATTTCCAGGCAGAAGGCAAATTGCAGAGGTGGTAACTGCAGTGTTCTCAGATGCTTTGAGCTTTGTGTTTTTTCTGCAAAAATTTTACTTTGTGTTTACATCATTATGTAAAACTTCTTTACAGAACTTTGTATATAGAAACATTGCTGTCCCCAGATAGCTGCTTCTGGTGGCTGGTGTTTGAAGAGCTGCAGGGTGCCCCATACAGCTTTTAGTCACTCTCTTTGCTTGTCTCTCTAGCTGGGCTGTTTTGGATACTGGGCTGTTTTAATGTCCATTTCAATACACAAATAGTAGCTATATTGCCTTCCCACTCATGTCAGAGCAAAGCTTAGTCATATATTTCAGAGAAGAATAAAGAACCAGGTGCAGTGAATGTATTTTTACTTTTTATTTGTATTTGTTGGCAGCATTTTAGCCTGCAGATTATCAACATAAGGGCAGGCAGGAGAGCTGTGCTGAGCAGTGTTTGCTCTCTTTCCTGTGCTGCAGCTGGTAGAGGGTAGCCGTGACCTGGGCTGGGCGTTTTGTCAGAATTAAGATGTTCATCCCCATTGGGCTCTTGCTTACATTTGGGCCCATCTCCAGGTAATTGCTGGTTGTGGGAACAACCAGGAGAGGGTGGGAGATACCCATGACGTCAGGGTCTCCGCACACCTTGAGCAGTGGTGGGCGGATCACACCTGCCCAGCTGCGTGGGGAGCAGGGACCATTGGGGCTCTCTCAGCCCTAGGGGCAAGGCTTGACTCGAGGTAAACGTTTTACCCCGTCCTCCTCCGTTTATTTATTTATTTGTTTATGCATCGGGATACTTTTGCTTTTATAACCACATGAATTGTGAGCGCATCTGAACCTGATACTTTAATTGCTCTGTGAATTGCCTTTGAATCGCTAAGGGAAAATCCCTGGTTTTCCCTCTAACGATGCTCTCTACTTGGTCAGGATTTTGCTTTGAGGTGGGGCAGGTGTGGCTGCCTGGTTTCTTAGACCCCCTTGCTCAGCCCTTTGTGATAGAAAGACCAAGGTGAGTGCATGTGGACGGATTTTTTTTTTTTCCTGCTAAAATCAGATCACACTGAATTTTTTTTTATTAAGTCAAAATCAGCTCAGGAAAGAAGATTTCTGTAGGCTTCAGAAGAAGACCAAACCAGTGAGAATATTATCTACTTGGCATATGGAATACAGGGCTTTGGGAGCTTCATGGTGCTGGGGGAGAGGGTCTTCATGGGGGCCCTGTCACCAGTCTTTTGGAGAACAGCTTTACCCAAAATGGGAGCTTGGCAACAACACTGGATGTTATTTTTAGGTGTTAGATTTAAATTTGTCTGTGTTTACTGATTTAAAAAAAAAGACAAAAAATAAAAAGCAGAAAATCTTAAGCATCATTGTTCAAAGAACATATAAAACAAAGTGTTTGCTGTTTTTCTTGTGTTTGTATTTTAAGGCATGGGGGCTTGATCTTAGTTCCACTTCGGATTATAAATCACTATAATAAAATGGAAAAAGCCAGCAAATCCGCTTTGCCTTGCACACAAGTATGATACAGAATTTGCTTTTTTAAATTTTTTAAAGTTTTCCATATATACTTTTGATTCCACTTTTAGACTTAACTGGAATAGTATTGGTTGTGTCTTGGTCACAGATGGTTGAGCAGGGAATTATTAACCCAGCATAAGAGCTAACATGAGGATTACTGGAAAGTTCCTGCCTGTGTCAGCTTTAAGCGAACTGTGTTACTGCAAAAGCTACAGAAAGTTCAAATTGCTTGAGATCGTGCCAGAGGACTGTCAGTGGTCTTTTGTTAGAGACTGACCACCTCAGGCAGGGCCCACAAAGGGAGCCTATTTTGTTTAAACCGAGCAGGGCTATTTCTGTGCTCCAGAGTTACAGCCTAGTTACCTTCCCCTACATCAGCATTCTGGATATTAAAACTGTTACCCGTGCCTCCAAAAGCCTCTAGGAGGGAACCTGGCAGTGCTGTGACTTGAGTCTCACCAGTTTTGATGGGAATTTACTGCCAAGCTCCTGTTGTCTTGTGGACTACCTCTGTTTTTACCTGAATCATAAAACTCTGTTTTGACCAAATACTGCTGGCTGACCCCTCCATATGGCTGGCTGACGTCTGGGTCATCGGTGCTGGACTGGACATCCGTCTCTGCTGAGGCTGAGCCCTGCCAGGTCGGTATATCACTGAAATAGAGCAGTACCCTAAAGCCTGAGCAATCTCGCTGAGGCGCTGTGTCTTTTCCTAAGCAGTACAAAGCTGTGATGGAGCTGTGCTGTGAAGCAAGGACCCTTGTGTGGCTGAGGTCTGGGGAACAGGCCTCCACGGCCATCAGTTTTCTCCTCCAGTTGCTGAGAGAGGTCCTCTCTCTTGCACAGTTCTCCTCTGTACAGCCCCCATTGCTCTGGGGGATCTCAGATGTTGCACTGCTGTCATTCTTCCGGAGCAGAAAAGCCTGAAATGTCACCAGTTGCATTGAGGAACTGAGGGTCTTCTGTGCTCTGGGAAAACCCTGTCATATCAAAATGAACAGGAGTTTGAAGTCTGGACAACTCCTGTTTCTCCTGTTGTCATTAAAGCATCCTCCACTGAGTAACTGATGTCATTGATTCCAATATCTGCAATACCTGGGTTTTAGATCATTTCAGGAGGAATTTGTCTAGGTTGCCAAACCCTTGGAGACAGAGGAAGCAGAGATAGCAGCAGAACCAGGAACTGTTCTTCACTGTCAGCTCCTTGAGAGGTTGAGATCACCCTCTGGGAAAATGGAAGATGTTGAAACCTCTTGTACTGTTGTATCTTGTGGTGGAAAATGTCTTAAGTGGTGCCTGAAAGAGTTGGAGGGCAGAGAAATGGGGACGGGAGGGATTTCCATAAATTCCCCAACTGCTCACACATACCACACATTGCCAGCAGCTGTCCTGAGTGTGTGACCACAGCTTTCTCATGTGTTCCTGGAGGATGCCCAGAGCACCAGCTGGAGAGCTGCATGCCTTGTTGCTGGTGGAGCTTGGTGCTCTGTGGCAAAGTACCCTGACAGAAGTTTTAACAGAAGAAATAACCTGGCTGGTGGTCAGCAAAAGTCATGACTTCCAGCATTTCTTGCCTTTTCATCTCTTGTAGATTGACTGACCTATGTCTTCAGCTTTAGCGTGGGAGGTGTTGCCTTCTGGGATGATTTTTTCCATCACTGTCAGCAGATTATGGAGGCTGAGCCTGACTTTCTGCACCTGTGTCTCTACTGACTTTGATGGATGCATGAGTTTGTCACTGTTCAAGCTACTCCCAGCATGGCCAACCCCTCTCCTGGAGGACTAAATAAGGACCAGCCTTTTTCTTAGCTGAGAGACAATGTAATCTATGTACAGAAGCTGTAGATAGCCCAGGGCTAACTGTACGCTCTCATAGCTCTGCTGCCCTCAGAGCAAGAGGCTGCATTTTTGGAAAGGAATTTGTTGCTCTCATGGAGAGAAGCATTGTGAGTCCTACCACAGCAGCATGTCCTGCCCACTCCCAGAGATCCCTTTTGCTTAGTCTGGGGGGCTGTGAACACACAGCCTTAACTGGGTGTCATGTCTTGAAATGAGATCTGGTTTCTTGTCCCTTTACTGGTGTAATTTTTCTGACAAAGCTTATTTTCATTAGCCAAATGTATAGGCATTCATAAGTGAGTTCTAGAAAAAATCCTTAGATCCTGTGGCTTAACACTTCAGGGCTTAATTTTTTTCTCTGATGATAGCATGACAGAGACACAAGTATTACCAGGTATTTGGTGGCTGGACCTCTAAGAGGTTGATAAATAGACTTATATTGCTACATTTTTCAAGTTGTGTGCTTGTATGTGACTATATCACTACAACTATTTCTGAGGTAAAAATACTGAGAAATCCACTATTGTTCCAGCATTTTAACTCCTAAATAGTGGCAGTAACATGAGGCAAGATCTTGTATTGGTTTGACCCTTTCCAGCTTTCTGAAGCAGGGTATCGTGGTGAGTCAGAGGCACAGATATGCAGGTTTATGTGGATTTTTTTTAATGTAGATTTTTTCAGAAACAGAGGTGTTTCCCCAACTCCTTTAGTTGTTGTAGGGTTTTTTTTCCCCGAACATCTCTGTCTCTAATATGTATGTACTGCTTCTAGAAGAGAAGGCTCAGTACAGTAGTTGTACTCTCAGCAAGTCAAAGGCTACCCTGCAGCTCTGTATTCTTCTGAGGCATGTCTAACATAAAATTAGCTCCTTTCTTTTAACTATTGTGTATTGTATAACATAGTGTTGTTATTGGACAACACTGAAGTCCTCTTTCTTGTGTGTGTACCTACACGTGTGGAGAACACCACTGCGGTAAAAGGGAACAATTCGGGCAGCACGTTGTTTGGGCTGTCAGCTGCCGATGCAGGCGCTTGTTGGGGCTGTGTGCAGCCTTTGCATCCCTCAGATTCAGTAGCAACAGCTGCTCAGGCTTTTGTGCTGGCTCTGATTGCAAAACCACTCTCCGCCTGTTTCTCCCTGTGCCGACCCACCACCCCTGCAGCAGCTACCCCTGCGTGCGAGCTCTGGGTAGCGTGACCATTTGTACAGGATGAGTCTCCAAAATCCTCATTTCGCACTCCAGCATCTGCCACTGATTTACTGCGATTTACTGTTTTAGCTGCGCCACGTAACCTGTGCTTATTCGTTTCCCTCTGAAAGTAGTAACAGGTTAGAAGTCAGAGCAGAAAATGAGCTCGCTGGAACCCAGGTGGGTGCAAATCCTCACTGAAAGGGAAAACAGGATGGCCACACGGCTACAAACCATCCCGCGGGAATGCAGAGCACTTACCGGGGCTGAGCTAATGTGCCTCTGAACTGGCACCGGGTGAGAACTGCACTGTGAATATTGAAGAGTCTCTTTTATCGTGTTCAGGGTGAGGTAATTCTTATGGAATAACATCAAATCATTGATAAAAGGGAATTCTTGTGGAATAACGTCAAACCATTGGTGAAAGGGAAACCCTTTATTTGTTTATTCTAGAGAGAGATGGCAATATAGTACAAGAAATGCTGTGTAAATATGAGTAGTGAGAAATGGTTGCATTTGATTTTGTTGATGGAGGTATGGCAGAGACTTGGCAGATAAAGACTGACAAATGCTAAAAAATCCTTATTGTGTATTGAAATAAAATGCAAATGTGCCGAGGTATGTCATCTTCTCTTTATCTGTCCCTATACAATGCATCTTCATAAGTTTACAAACTCATGAGATACTAAAACCTTTAGATCCCAGAACACCCATGTTTTACTCAAATGATGCTTATGGCAGGTTGGTCTGGCCTTTTTTTTTTCCCTTCTTATGCTCTCTGTTATTTTCTTCCTTCTCAGCAGCAATCTTTTGGCCAGCTGTAATATAAAATTCCTGATTCTTTTTGAAAACTCATGTTTGCCAAAACGGTAACCTCATGGATTATTCTCTTGTCAGTAAGGTTTTTAACTACAGTTAGGCTTTTAACTACAGTTTTGGCAGAGCCTTAAAACATGCCCTTTCTCAAGAAAGAGTTGTCTGGGCTAGAAAATCATTGGCATTAAAAAGAGGTTGTCATAGTGATTGAAACCTCCTCATAGACATTCCTTAGGAAAAGTAGGCTGCAAGATGCACCTTTGTAGTCCCTTTTTTAAGTAAGGGACCCTTTAAATTGAAGAGCCTATTTCATTGTCTAAATGCAGATTTCTGTCACTTGTAAAACAATAGGACTGTGGAGTGCTGTTTGTGTATCAATGCTTCTTTTAATTACTTTCTACAAGAAATGACTCAATGGGAATTAAGTTCCAATTTCTTGCTATTGCAAGGCACCAGGTTTTTAGGTCTAAACCAGGATCACGGCTTGGTTCCCTAGATTAACAGGAAAAGATGCAAGGAAGACACTCAAACTGAGCCCTGAATGACCAGCTCTGAGCAGGCTTGAAAAGCACAGCCTGGGAAATCCTTCCTTGTAGAAGTTTGGTCCTTTGCCTGAAAAGACCTAAAAAAGGTCAGGAATTAACTGTTACCTCTGCAGTAGGCAGATCCAAATGTGTCATCAGTGTGTTTGGCTCTGGACAGAACTATGCAGATCCAAGAGAGAATTGAGAACATGCACAAATAATTTTTATGCTAAATCTGCAAATACAGTATTGAATCAGTATGGTGGGGTTTTTCTATAGAGAGATGTAATTATTTATTTGAATCACTGCTATATCTGTGCTACATTTCTCAATAAGACTAAAATAAGATGAGGAGGAACATGTCTCTTGAATAGGATCTTTACTATATAAAGTGAATCAAAATGTATGCTGGATAATCTGGGAAAAGATTGGAAGATAATTAAGCTAGGAATAAAATATGTGCAGGGTCTGGGGTGACGTTGTAGAAGTCTCTTGGCAATTATATCTTTCACTACTTGGAGTGTCTGGATGTGCTTTATTCCCTACACCTACTTTCAATTCTTTCATAACACATGCACATGCTAGGAATATTAATTAGATGAAAGCTAAACTTGTGGCTAGCCCAGAGCCATCTGTTAGGAACCCACTTTTTTACCTGGCTGCCCAGCAAGAAAGGTCTAATCCTGAGATATTTAGAGACAGTGGCAAAATGAGAGGTGTTGATGTGAGCTGCACTGGATTTCAATGCCTACTCCTGCAACAAAATTAACCCCAAATTCCAATCCTGTTGGGATTAAAGAAAGAGACAAAGAAAGAGACCTTTAGGAAGATCTTGTTATTTCTGGAAGTACCCAAAGCCCTGCTGGGAATGAGGCCTAATGAGAACCTATTATTGTTCTTATTGTTGTCTCTGAAGTCAAAGGGACTTCTGCAATCGACTTGAAAGGAGCAGGACCTGGGAGCCATTTATTTTACTTTCATTCCCTGCGTGAGAGTTCATCCGTTCCAAAATAGTAACTTCATGGTTTGTGGGTATGGGAAAATCCATTCAGGAGAAACAAGGGCTGTTTTTTGGTATTGCATGAGGCTGTCTGGGGAGTTGGGCAAAACTGAAAGCTGCGGTGTTGTTTAAATCTGCCTCACCATGGGTGCATCTATGTCAGTGTTTTCAGTGTTCAGATGTCAGTGTTCAGATCACAAGTATGCTTTTGAAGCAGATCTGCTGATCATTTCCTATTACTCCACTGCAATGTGCACTTCAATGTGCTTCATGCCGTCACTTGTGAGTGCAGGAACTGGGCTTCTCCTGAATGAAACTTGTCCAGAGTGCTCACTTTAAACACAGCCAATTCTCAGGACAGAGCCAGGATAGGTGAGACCAGGAACCCCTGAAATGCATGCAGAGAGACTGTCAGCCCCTGCTCTTTTTCACCTCACAGACCCTGTTGCACTGCCGTGTCAGTATCATGTGCCTGTGCTGCCACAGCAGCCTGGAGGGGAATGTGTGCACCACCCCAAGTTTCCCAGTTGTCCATCCTTGCCTGGATGCCAGGTGGTAGCTTGGAGCAAGTCTGCAGGGTCTCATAAGGTGAAGAAAATCCACAGGAAGGTGACCAAGCTCACAAGATAACAGGAGACAGGTTTTGCCATTTTAGCATGCAGCCATGCTTGCCCCATGTCTGCCTTGCTCTTTGGGTGCTGCAGCAGGTACTGGGCTACTGCTTTCATGGAAAAGTTTTTCTTTTCACATATGCAGCTGATTTTAAATATTTCAGAAATACTGGAATATTGAAACATGTTTAGTAATAGATTTTTAAAGCAGCACAGCATGGCTGGACTTGGCATTACATTTGGCACAGGGATTGCTAACAGGTGAACTGATGGTTGAAACAATGTTTTGAACAAATTTATGTCTGCCCTTTCTTCCTGAAAGCTCTGAGATTAAGGATCTGGATACAGCTCATAGTTCTTACGTGTTTTCTCCACATGAGAAAGTGCGGTAAATACTCATTCAAAAATCCCTTAGGAAGAATAATAAAGGCATTTGGCAAGATTTGCTTCAATACTCCATTTGCGGTGTCTCTCACCAGCTACGAGTGTCTCTCCAGCTGCTGTTTCAGCTTGGGGATTTCCCTGGTTCCCCTTTTTCTGGGGTTTGTTTCGTGCTGCAGCCTTTCATCCCCCATCCCGGCCGGCGTTAGGGACCTGCGGGAGCGCTGGGTGCAGCCATTGTCCCCGAGTTACTCATCAACCGGAGGGGCCGCGGCCGCGGGAGGCTGCCCCGTTACTGTGGTTACCGGCAGCATCGCGCTCCGCTTGTAAATGCGATCTTTGACCGCAGCCACTGCACCGGAGGAATTTTCACAGCTCCCGGAGAAGACAAAACTCCGGGAGCCGGGATGTAAAAGGTTATCTGATACAAGGTGGATGAAGCGGAGGCTTGTTCTGTGTGAAAGCGAATCCCTCTGCCTCACAGTGAGGGAAATGTTGGGAAGATTTTAAAGTTTCAGGCGTATTCCCTTGCAGCTATGGTCTTGTTAAATTTGTTTTCTCCAGCTCCTGTGCAAGGGTCGTACACAGTGGTGGTAGGAGTTCGGCCGCTGGCCATTTGCAGAGGTATAAGGTCACTCAGAATTGTTCTTGCACTTGTGTGTTCGCAACAAGAAAATTTTAATGAGTCTTTCATCGGTAGCAGCCAGATTGTATCTGCTCCAGGGTATCACTCATCTGGCCCCAGCAGAATTAACACGTTGAATGCCCTGAGCTACGGGCTGGACTCGCAGAAAAGGAGCTCGAGCCTTTGTCTGCGTAGCCACAGCAACAAAACCACAGATGAACTAAAAGTTTCTCCAGGATCTGACAATAAACATGCGTTAGCCTCAAAGATTGCAATCACCTGCATATAGGAGGGTACTCTATTTCAGGACTTTTTGCTTAACTATTTCAAATAGATGGGTCACTGAATAACAGAAACTGGGGCCAGAGCAGGGGAGACATAATATCACTTCATTTACCATTGCACTTTGTCTTACGTTCACTGTTACATTATGTTAATAACTTTATTTTTCAGAGGAGTTTGTACCCATAGACTGTATCTATTCTGTATCACATTTTTATTTACTTGAATTGCTTAAAATGTTTAATTTGAGGCACAAATTTAACAGGGGAAGGGGCTGGTGCTGCACTGGCTGAAAGGGAAGAGATGCAGGTGCTATGATTGTCCCCTCTTGCTGGGACTCTGCCCTCCTCCCATGTGCTTCAGACACTCAAAGTTCTTCTTTGGATTTTAGAAGTCCCTTCCTTCTTCCCAAACGTGTGAGTTCAGGTCTTCTCTGCCTCTGTTCTTTCAGTGCTTAAATGGGAAATACACTGTCACCTGTGCAGTTAATGAAAACACAAGAAATTATTGCCTGCCTGAGTTTAAATTCTGTTTGATGGCTCTGAGCAGATCCTCAGCCCTTACAGTGTGAAGACAGCAGCTTGCTGCCAACAGTGGAGGTCCTGCCCCTGGGTCAGAGGACAAGAAGGGGTGACAGTGGCATGCTGTGCTGGCTCCAGGTTTCAGGGACAGGGTGAACAGCTGGTCTCTTGGATGGCACCAGGAATGAAACCAAGGGAATTAATGCAGTTAAACCTGCATCCAGTTTTTTCTTAGTTTCCTCTTTGCTACTGTGGGAAGATCCCAAAGTAAGTATGATTCAGCAGGGCCAAACAATATGAGCTTTTGAAGATGCTCTTCTTGCTCCACTTTGGGAGCTGCATTCAGATCTTGAGGGGTGCTGCAAGGAGAGACATCCCAAGGCAAGCGTGTGGGTGAAGGCAGTGGGGGTGGTGTAGCAGGTGGGGGTGCTGAGCGATCACAGCCCCAAACAGAGATGATAGGCCAGATACAATTTCACTGGGGTTTGTACTGTGGCATAAAGGGTTCTTTTTTAGTGCAGCCAAGAATTCCATTAGCCTTTTCCCAAACAGCCTCCTATCTGCTGGCAGTATGTTTTGGTTACCTTGCGTCATATAGTGTGCTTATATGGTTTTGCTCTAAAATGCATCTCTTTACATTTGCTCACAATTACAGTGAATTCTGTACACACAAAATTTTACCAAAACCAGCTCCCACAGACCTCAAATCATGCGCAGTGTCCTGATGATTCCATGAGTCTGTTCCCAGTGGGAAGGTGAGCAGAATTTGGTTGCTAGTGGGACCACAGCCTGTCCAGCACAGTCTGTGTAATGTGGGACATTAAATGTGTTGAAGAGATTTGAGTGGTCTGGGGTGTGAAGCCTTGGAGTCTGAGAAATTGCAGTGCTACAATGACATTGTGAGGTGTTTGACTTTACAGGAAATCCTTTGCTCCTTTCTTGTAATTTTTGAACACCTATCCTGTCTGTAAAGACAGAATTCTCCCATCTTTTCCACTTGAATACTCCGAGAAAGCAGCTCCTCTGTTGTGTCATAAATGTTACAATACTGTCTGTGTGCATCCTCTAGTCCCTATAATATCACATCACTTTGGACTAGGAATTTGAGAACAGTTATTCAGTACTTCAGTGGAAAGAGCACTCAAAAAATCCAAGTTTTACACTATCAAAATTAAAATAGTAGATATTAGGCACTATCACTCTTATGTTAGTAACTTTGGCTGCATTAGAAGAAATCTGTCCTATGAAAAAGTTTTTGTCTGCTAGTAAAAGTATCTTAAAACTGTTTATATTCTTGCTGAATTACATGTGAGTGGTCCTTCTGCTGTGAGAGGTAAATACTAGTTTAATTGCATTTTTTGGTGGAGCTCTTTTAGTTTCCCTGTAGATTACCAGCATCTTATACCCACTCCTGCCATTACTCATCATTGCAGAAAGCAGACTCTCCAATGCTGACTCTCAGAATAAATTGGTCTGGGAAACTGTTGGCAAATAAACTACTGCAGTTAGATGGTTTAGAAGACAGCTAATGAGGATGAATTTTCAGGGATATTTGGCATGATTCGGCATGGCGGTCAACCACGTTCACTGTTTCTGCCCAAAGTAATAGAACATGTGTAATTTAGCTGCAAGTGGTAAAACAGTTTTCAGGTATAAACAGGTCAATTCTCTATAGAGCAGAGACACCAAAGCTTATTATAATAATTTTCAGGTCTGAAAACTCTGTCTATCACTCACAAACATCTCTTAGGCACCGACACTACAAATTCTTGCCTGAGTGAGCTATCTTGTCTACCTTGAGCAATTTCATTAACTTCATTCTAATTTCCTGGGTAGGAAAAGGTCTGCAAGACCAGGTCAACAGTTTGACTTCCTTTCCCACGTGGTGCTAGACTTCATTGTAACAAACTCCTTGTTACCATTTCCAATTCATTTTTAGGTGGAAAGACTGGTTTTGATAAGCGATCTAGACCCTGTTGTTTGCCCTCTTTTCATATGGATTTTTCTTGCCTCTGGATTTTGAAACATTTTTCTCTATTGAGATCTATTCTTTTAAGAATTGTTATTTTGGTAAGAGCTGTTCGCTTGCAGAGATTTGCGTACCTAAAGTGCTGAGGTTGCTTGTACAGTGCTACCATTGGATTTCCATGTCACGCGTGCTTGTCTCCGTTTCGGATTAACCGTTCTTGCTGTGCCACCAGCAACATCTGTCAATCTTTTCTACACTGTCTGGCAGCTTCATTAAGGATCTCAAATGCATGTAAACACCTTGGGGCTGGGTCTGTCTCTGACTTTTCTCTTGGCCAATGCAGTGTGTTTAGGAAGTGCTGCACCAGCAGCAGTTCTAAGTAACAGACTCAGCGTGTGAGTACTCAGAAAAAGTAGTAGAAAATCCATGGTCTCAATTTGAAGGGTTTGGGGACTGGCCTCTCTCATGAAAGTCATTGTGATAGGGAGAACTTGGACTTTTCCAGGTCAAGCTTTTAATCTCCAGAACGTCCAGGTTCTGTTCTGTACTGCAATTTACCGTTGGAAAGGTATTTGAGGTCTTGGTAATGTTGTTTATTTAAGTGGGGGTTTTGAGTGATCACTTGAGGGAATCAATGAGTTCTTTTGTGTTTCTTAGTTTTATTTTATTCTTGCATCATAAGTTGTTGGAGAGATCAGAGGCACGGTTTGTTCTTGGTACATGCACTTCAAGTGACATTTCCAGTGGTGGCCATAAGAAAAAGAAAGCAAACAAATGTAGTAGACACAATTCTTTTTTAGGGTACAATTTTAGGATACAATTCAAAGGTGCATTGATGGAATATGCCTTCTAACCAGGAGATACCTCAAGGAAAGGCTAAGACCTCCACTGCCCAGCTAGGACTTGGGCTTGACAGTCACTGGGACTTTGCCTTCAGAGTGGATATGGAGTGGGATGCCCCAGGCTGTGCATTAGGCAGGTCTGCTGTGAAATACAAGGTCTTTCTCCTCTCCCTTTTTAAGTGCATTTTGTCTTTTTTTGGAATGCAGCTTCCTTGGACTGAGCATAATTCAAATAAACTGTGATTGATAGCTGTTATCAGTGCTTCTCTTCTCAGACACAGTTCATGGATGATGTGAAGAGATGGCAACCATGAGTCAGGTCTGCCCCATCAAGAGTGGATCTTCCCCATTTTTATATGGAACCTGTTCTTCAGAAATGTTGCCAAAACTTCTTTAGTGGAAGCGTTATGTCAGATGAGTTCGCAGTTGTTTCCACTATGGAAAGTATGTTATGTTTTCTGACTTGGCTCAAACAATTCACTTCAGTTACCCAAGTCATGGGATCAAGAAGATGCGGGGCTTCCAAATTTGCTGAGGTCAGTAGAGTTTTCCTACCTGAGCCCTTTGAGCTGACCTTATGGAAAATATGGATGCCTTATCTTGATTATGATTTCCCTCAGGGTAGGTGACATGCCCTAGTTAAGTGCAGTCAGAATAAAACGAGAACCTCCCTCCCATGTGTTCAGTACTGTCCAAAACTTCCTTCTTGTGCTTCTGCAGATATTGGCCAGTGCTAACATAGCTCTTGCTAATTAGTGCACCCTCGTGGGACTTCTCGCTTTCCCATTGGATGTGGATGGCAATCTAGGAGCTGGATCCTGCTGTTTACCCAAATACAGAAGAGAAGGGACTGTAGCTATAGCTCATGGGGGAGTTTGGTTTGTTGTTTTACTGTAGCTTTAGTTCAGTCTGTTTTCCAAGGTGTGCAGATGGCTCAGTTCTGAATAGTGTACAGGCTTGCATTTCCTCTGTGTGTTTTCCTCTCTGAATTGTCTTTCTGTATATATTTGGCGATGTACCGATATCCATATATTTTTCTTTTTTAAATAGTTTAAAAATCTTGCTTTTTAAGGCAGTGTCAAACTATGGTACTATTAAAAGATACAAACATGTTGCCTTCTTTTTACATTTAGCCCAAATATGGTGAGTGGAGAGTGATTTAGTAGGGCTGTGAGAATGTAATGAGTGCATTAGCAGGCTTATAAAGTCAGATTGTGAATCAAATCCTGACTCATGCACTAGAAGTTTTGACTTGCTGAGTTAGTCTGTTGGATTTCACACAGACAACAAATTCATTAAGTTTATGTGTTATTGGCCTTTCAGCATCTCCCTTTCCCTTTTTTTAGTTAAAATGTTGTTTTAAGTGTGGACAGTTCATATTATAAAATTGTTTTGGTAACTGTAGATGCCTTGTTTGCATTTTCCTGCCCTTTCTTGGTAAAATTTATGCTGAAGTTTCCAGGAGATGTGCAGAAGTCAATGTCCAGCCTCAAAGGGCTGTGGGTGCCTCCTGCACAAAGACTGCATCTCATCCTCCCTCCAAGCTGCTCTTTGCCCATTGAGCAGACACAGCATGGTCAGGATGGCAGAACAGGTTTCTGAGCCAGAGGAGAGTAACAGAGACAGCATTCCCACTATTTTATGGCATGAAACTTTTGTAAGCAAGCACACTTAGCGTTTTTCTGAATGCCCTCATACCTGGAGCCCTGTGATTTCACAGCTATCAATTTTTCATTTGGGGGGTTGAAAAAACCGAAACACTTTAATGAGCAAACATTTAATTGCTTTAACACAAGATTTCCCAACCTGCTGCAATTTCATTTTAAAATCATGTGTTGTTATGAGAAAGCCACACTCTGACAGTTGTGCCGCATTTTAATAGAATCCTGGGGCCTAATTCTGCCATGTTTGCATTAAGCAACGCTTTGTTCCAGGAGCAGTTGTATGGCAATTACCAGGTGTACATTACTGCACACCATGAGTAAGTATGTGATTTAATTACCTCATGGGAGATTCTCATTGAAGTACAAAGAAATATCGACCCTTCCAAAATCTAATACCTGAAGTTTAGTGAAAACTAGATAAAGCTGTTTGCTATCTGAATACCAAGTGTGCTAATTAAACATCAGGAGCTCACTGTAAAAATGTGATGGGAAAAGTTGGCCACAGCTCTGGAAGAATTGTGGTATGGGCTGGAACTTGTGCCGTTCCCAGGAATGGGAATTTTTCCTTTGACTTGGTGAAGAGCAAGATAAAGATCAGTTTGCTGAGTTCTGAGGGACCAGTTAAACAACTCATGTTGGTCACATTCTCACGGTAGGTCTATGGACTAAACGTGCAACTACTTCAACAAGTAAATGCCTCTAAATTAACACTGATAAATTAACTAACCTAATCCTTTGCTGTAAATAATGTCTGCTGTGTGCTGTGTGTTAGCATGTTGGGATCTGAAGAGATCTGTGACAGAAGAGCAGAGTATGCACTCTGAGGGGTACTCAGTGCAAGGAGGGAGAGCAACAGTCTGCAAGCACACCTTACTTTTGGGGATCTTAACTGGACACTAATCAGTAGAGACTTTATTAGCAAAATTCTCCTTTCAAGTCTGTTCACATATAATGTACTAAGCGCCTTTTATAGGATTTTCTTTCAGAGGGAGTGGCAAGAATCTCTGATGACAAAACTCGTGTCAGTGTGTTGTGTTTGCAGGTAGCTTGAAGGAGGACATATGCTGTACAATTTATTCTCATCAGGTGGATGAGAATCTGCTCGTTGCTCATGGGGTTTTCTGGATATTGTTTGGTTGTTCTTCATTGAGCGTTTTAGGTTTTTTGTTTGAAAGATGTATTGTTGGCCCTCAGATTTCTCTATCATTTGTCTCTGTAAAGTTGTAGAACTGAGTTCTCAGGTTCCAACTCTGAAGGGGCATCTTCTCATCTGATGATTTTGAAGTTAGAAGCCAAGGGAGCAGGAGATCTTTTTGTGTGCTCACCTACACTGGCTCTGACCAGGATGCTCCAGGTGCTCTGCATGTAGCCTTGGTGTGGCAATTACACTGGCCTCAGGCTGGGAGAGCCACAGAAAGCGAACCTGGGTGAGAGGAGAAGAATGGGGATTATTGGGTGAAGGTTTTGGCCTGGGAGGGGGAAGAGTTCTCTATCCTTAATAAAAATAACAAATTACATGTGGGTTGCTTCATTAATGTAATTCATTTGGTGCACTGAAAAGATTTGGAGCAACAGGATGAGCCTACAACATTTAACAATTCATCTTCTAATAATTTAGAAGTTAGTTTCATGGGGTGTGGAGTCAGGATCTGCCTCCTTCCCTCACTGAGTCCTTTCTGGTTTGCAGAATAAACCAGGTTGCCTATCTTGCCTTCTCCACTTGACTATTGCAGCCAGCCTGGCAGCACGTGCCATGGTGAGGAAAGAGTGCCTGGAAATGCTGGGGCAGGATGTGAGCCCAGGAAGGGCAGGGACAGTCATTAGGTCTCCAGCATTAGAATCACCTTTGCTTCCCAAGTCACACATCCTGAGGGTTACACAGTGTATCGTTTTGTTCATTGTCTGAAAAATTTGTGTGACTAGGGAAGCTCATAATCTGTGGTCTCTTTATTCATAAATACCAGCTCAGTAATTCTGTTTAGTTCTTGGCAAATCTGCAGTACTCTAGGCCATATATGCCTATAGATGCTATGCCCTTTTGGATAGCATTTTTATTGGGGTCTTACCTTGGTATTCAGAGAAATTCAGAGGAAAAGTGTACTCCTATAGTTAACTCCTAGTTAACTATATAACATCTGCCTGACTTGCAGATGTGATGGGATTCATATGCTGTGTTGGTATGTTTGCCTTGCAGTATGTATGAATGTAAATCTGAATGTAAAGTTGCTGGAATACAGCAGACACCAGGTTTACTGTACCTTCTGCAGAGTGCAACTGTCATGCAGAATATTCATTCCTTGTGCCACAGAAATACCTCAGGTGGTTCTTGTTCCCAAACGAGGAAAACAGATTTCTTATTTTATTACTTTTGCCCTCTCCAAAGTATTGGGTGAGGACTCTTGTGTTAGGCAGCATTGAAATGTTGAAAAGTAGAAGATAATGGAAGGACAAGGATACATCCTCCTTCACAGCAGGAATCCCTCTCTGTTAAACAGAAAAAGAATTAATCTATAAGTTGCCTTTTAACACTTATGTCTATTGAAACAGGATTATTTGAACAACATAACAGAGGAAGTTGTGTAAAGTTTTTAATGGTGTGCCATGTACCACTTTCAATTATTAATAGAGAACTCTTTCATCAATGTATTTTTCTGTTTTGATGAGTAAGTGTTTTCAGCTGAAGATGATGAGTGAAAACTATGAAGGTTCTTGCGGAACACATTGCTCTGGCAGATGAATGGCCTGGGGCAGCTTGGGGCAGCTCATCAAGTAGGTGCCCATTGCTCATGCAGTGCCAATGGGAGCTGCTTGGAGGAAAAACACTGCTTGACTTCTCATCCTAGTGACCACCTTGCTGCTTTGAAAAATACGGCTGAAACAGAGCTTGGCTTATGCTGCTTCAAGTACCAGCTTGATCATACAAGCCCTACTTTCTTCATCATATTTGTCCCCTTAGACCAAGACCAGAGGCCACTGCAGAGCGACTCTGAGAAGTAGCACTTACCAGGGTGGACCTGAGGTGACTCCTCTGGCACAGGTCCTAGCTCCTCACAGTTTAGGCCTTGCAGTGAGATTCCTAAGGGGTGTGCAGGTTTTTAGGACTGGAGGAGTAGATTAACAGAAAAGTGTTTAATAAGGAGATTCATAAACTTTCTGTGTCAGATATGAAGGTAGATATTTAAGAACTATGAAGTAGACCCACATGAGATGTGTTATACAGTTAGAGCTATGTATCAATTTCCCAGCTGTAGGACCTGGGGCAATGTCACTGTCTCCTTCGGTCACCACTCATTGTCTTCAATTAAAAATATTAGCCCTCTGTTTTTTTCTTTTTGTGCTACTTTTATAAATCTTTGGGCAGGAGCAATACATTCTTGGCATTGTTGGGTGTTTTAGGGGAACGCAATTCCATGCATTCTTAGCTTTGGGAAGTGATCAGGCAGAAAGGTGTGAGCTAATGTCTGATGATTTATCATTGTTCCGCCAGAAAAGGGACACAAGACTTTTAACAATTACTGGCTGTATAAGATCAGAAAGTTATTTTGCATGGGGTTGTTTAAGCCGAAAATAGGAATAGTGACAGCCTTGCATACTGGAAAGGTGCACTCCTGTTTAAATCCATAGGCATTATTTACTTGCATGTTAATTTTGATAATGCAGTAATGGGGAAAAGTTTATAAAGGAGAGTTTTACTTTCAGGAAAAATATTAAGACTGTGAAAGCTTAATATGTCAAAATGTTGGGTACTTTGTTCAGTCCGGGAGGTCTTTTATCTTTGTGTTCTTAACAATGGTCTTCTCCAACCTAGGATTTAAGTTTATTGATGGGCTGTCTTGGTGAATGAAGGACTTCCTTTCTGTGCTGCTGAGAGAAAGAAAACTGCATACTTGACTGAGATTCCCGTTTTATTAAATACAAAATCAGTTGCTTGACAACTGATCATATGTTCTCAAGTTTTTCACAGCAGAAACCTTGCATTTAAACCTTGATTTTATTCCACAGCATACATCGTGTTGTAGAATACAATAGTTGTCAAAGGAATACGTCAGGCGCTGTTTCAGTTTCATTCTCTTTCAGAAAGCAATGGCAAATCAGATAGGTAGTAAATTGTATAAATTTACTTATGAATTCTGTAAAAATTATCTACAAAGTCATCATGCTTCTAGGTTTTCCTGGACACGTCTCCTTTCTCTTCCCAGCAGTTTTGTCCAGGCAGAAAGAAAGGACTTTGCCTATATAAAAGCATATTATGTTGGGCCCTTAGTGTGTGAAAATTTTGCCTAAGGAGGTGTTTGATAATTAGACTAATTAAAAGTAAGCACTAGGGCAGATGTGCTAAAGGTATTTATGGAAGTTTATTCTCTGTATAAACAGAAGAGGAGCCACTTGAAAGGCTGAAAGCTTTATTTTGTGTCTTTCAGGCTTGAACCAGAACATTAAGTAGCACAACTGCTACTTTGGCTTTAAAGATAACACTGCAGTGAAGATTCGTCTGTTTTAAGTACACAGTTTTCTGGGTGACAGTCTTTTGAAGTCTGTGGTGGAATACTTTGTACAAACACATGCATGAAGTGTTTCCAGCCTTGGGTCATGATAAAGCCTCTTTAAAAGAAATCAAGTAGTGTATTTTTTTCTGGTTCACAAAAGTGATATTGAATAACATAGTGAAAACCTTCGCTGCTCAGTGAATAGGGAGAGAAACAGCAGTCTGGCACTGAAGGGAGGAGAGTTCGATGTACAGAGCCTCGAGAAGGTGAAGTCCCAAGGCCTTTGGTTTTATATTCT
Source organism: Vireo altiloquus (assembly GCA_013396875.1). Classification (NCBI taxonomy): domain Eukaryota; kingdom Metazoa; phylum Chordata; class Aves; order Passeriformes; family Vireonidae; genus Vireo; species Vireo altiloquus. The sequence goes on from VZRF01002283.1 coordinate 781,251, forward strand.
GAAAGAAATAAAGTGTGTTTTCTTTTTGACACAAGTCAGTCTAATTCTGACTTCCTTCAATTGGGAACCATGGGTAGAGTCAGGAACTGGCTCTGAAGGAAAGCAGGGTGAGGGGGGTAGAACTGGAGGATTGGGAGGGAAAAGAGAAGGCTGTCCATTGTGGGAAGCTGCTGGAGTTGGACACTCTTACTTCAACTGAAAAGTTTTCCTTTTCTGACTGCTCAGAGTTCCCTCCCAGCCCTCCTGGGTGAGAAATACCTGGTGTCCTGGATCTAGCAAAATGTCTGTCTCTCAAGGCATAAAGATTCCTCTTTACAGCTATAGTAAGAGAGGGAATATGTGAAAGGGGAGAGTGGGAGCAGAAGAATACATGCTGTCTTGGGGAACTTGTGTTTCCCCATGTGAAGGACACAGGAATTAAGCTCACTGCTTGAAAGATATGACTTGCATTCATTGTCAGTGTTTGTTCTCAATCCATATTTATGTATACATATTTACCTATGTGTGTGTATGTCTCTGTAATATATAGTCATATATTGGGATTTTGGGGTTTGGTAAAGAGAATGTAGAGTGAGAAATTGCTTGTATTGTCAGAAAATTACGTAGCAGCATTTGAAATAAATGGAAAATAGTGAACAACGTTCCTTTGAGTTAAAAAAACCCCTCCACACTGAAAACCCCAAACAAACAAAAAATCTAATTTCAATACATGAAAAATTATCATATTCAGTGTCTGCAGATGGAAGTGGTTTACCGTCAAGTCTGAAAGTGGAACCTCCTTAAAATGAAGGAGTTGGGGAAAAGAAAAAAAAATCTTAAGTCCAGAAGCATTCAATTTTAGAAGTTTGGGCTTTCATGCTCTAAGAAAGGGAAAGCATTTGTCTTTTTTCAGTATACATACATGTGTCTGTTTACAGTCAGAGTAGTGTAAGCCTCATCAGAACCATTGGGATTATTTCATGTTGGCATCTGTGAGAACAGTATTTGTGATCCTAATGGTTTAGCTCCTCGCCAGAACTCAAATCCACAGGTGAAACATGCTGATATTTTCTAGTGAAAGTGAGAAGGGAGAAATTGAATGTGTGAAACAATATCATTAAAGTTGAAAGCTAAGGGAAATTGTGTTAAGTCCCAAAATGCAGACACTTAGGCTCGGATCTGCTTCCATTATAGCAAATGCCAAAACTCCTATTGTTTTCATTAGGAACTGGATTAAGACTTCTATTGATATCATGCCAGTTTGAATTCCTTCTCTTATTTTTGATCCTGACAATCACTTTTTCCATTGCAGTTCCATTAAAGACTTATAACAGAGCATAATAAAACTCAGTGAAAAAAATAATGCACCTAAATTATTATGCAAATGGCTACAAATTAAAATGCATTCACATAATTGCAATTCTCTCTTTACAGCAAACAATAGACCTAAACTTTATTCTTTTTGCTTGCTAATCAATTTTAAATTCATTGTCCTTTTTTTTTCAGGGGTTTCTAGAGTATCAAAGTAATTGAAAATAATTGGTCTTTCAGTTGTTTTACAGTTAGTACTTGAATAATTAAAAATTAAACAGATTATGTGTGCTGTATTTTAATAGAACAATTAATTCAGTGGCCTTTATTCAGTGGCCTCTGTGGAACATGCCTGGCAGCACTCAGCCCCAAACCAATGGAGACCAGTCCAGAACACAGAACTGGCCTCTGCATTTTGGCAGCAACTGAAATTGCTATTATGGAGTCTCTACAAGGAAACAAAAATGAAAGGACTGAAGTATCCTTTTTTAACCCAAGAGAAGCTGCTGCAGCATAGATTTGGGAGCAGGGGCAGCAAGAAGCTCCAGGTATCAGAGGGTTCTGGATCAGCTACATCTCTTCTTCATTCACTTTGGCATTTTTTTCTAAGACTGCTATAGAGGTATCTATTTGAGGATCACATGTAGATTTAAATAAATAGTCCTTAGACAGTCAGTGTCAACATAGTAAATTCCATGACAAGTGACCTCAGTACAGCCATCTTCCAAATTTACATATATAAATTGTGTATTTATATAACTCTGAAAACTTGTAAACTTGGTTTTAAGGTATATTGACTCAGAATTTGCATGTAGAAGTAAATGGAGATACTGTAGGCTGTCAGTGTGCAACTGCTGTTATTCAGATTGATCATGGTTTATTTCTGTTTATATGGTTTTGATATGAATTTAAAGATGGGATAGCAAACTTATGGTTTGAAGGAAATTGATACATTGCGTCTACAATGTTTGTGGTAAAGAAACAAAGTGTTTTCTGCCATTTTGGTTTTGGGTCTCCACAACATGAATTCATTTGCATCCACCCTTTGCATAGGACAGCTCTAGGGTATTGCTGTACTGTTCTACCACTTCATACAGCAAATACTACAACCAATTAAAGACGGTTTGAAAAATGCTTTTATTTTTCAGATTTGAAAAAGCTTTTTTGAGTAGACCAGCCTCCTGTCTACAATATGCAATATACCTTTTCAAATTACACCAAGTGATAGGACCTGAGACAAAGAAGGGAAGTTCTGCAAGCTGCACCTGTTTTGGGATATTTCTATCACATAAGTATACGAGCAGGGTGTTCAGGTAGTGCACTCAGACGCTGAGGAAATAGCAGTGTTTTAACAGGCATTGCTCCCTCTTCAAGACGTTTTTCGCTCTTCTGTACACAAGGACACACAAACATTAGATGCAGTCTTAAGTCAGTCCCAGCAGCCTATTGCTCCTGTGAAGCTCAGGCCAAGGCCTTTGCTGGTTAATGAAGCAAACGTCTATGGCCTCCAAAAATTTTCCCTGTCCTTGTGACAGGGCAGGTTTTTAACAGGGATAATGGGGAGCTATGGAATCTGTTGCATTCACTCAGTGCTGGCTCTGTGGGGGCTGTTAGGGAGCATGAACATGTTCCCCTGTTTTCCCTGTGTGGCTGGATCAGGAAAAGAAGCATATGTTAGATAAACTGAGTTAATGAAAATATGAGAGACATGTTATCCTTAGGTTTTTCCCCTTCTTTTCATACATTTCATTCTACATACATTTCAAAAGGAACGAGCATTGCCAAAAGGAATGAGCGGCATGCAGGGACGATGAAACCTGAATTTGGCAGCCTGCAGCCTGCCAAGGGCTGCGAACCAGGGGCTGCAGTCTTCATGGGGCGCCAGACCGAGTAGGCTAGACCACATGCAAATCTCCATTTGAACTGCAAAGGCAATTTTGGGATGGGTTTTGCTGGGATGGGTGTTCCAGATTATTCTTATATGCCCAGGGCACATGTATTACTGTTTGAGCATTTGGTTGAGACTCAGAGTGCTGTAAGCTTTGCTGTTGGAAGCAGGGATGCCAAGTTCTCTCTTCAGTAATAGCCCTGTAAGCCTCAGCAAAATCAATGGAGTTATATCCCTGGTTGGCATCTTTGGGGGCGAGGACAGTGGGCAGACTTCAAATACACAGATAAAAAGGGACTAGTTTCATCTTGCTACAAAACAACCAGCTATTCTCCAAATAGAATTGAGTGGGTTTTGGTGGCCTGAGTCTTTCATCCATTGCACATGAAGCATGGTGTGAAGGTCCTGATACATACCCCTTTACATACACACAAAAACCTGTGTCAGTTCTGATTGCAGTAGGTTTATGGGCTGTACAAAGGGATTTCACTAGATGTGATCTCTCATGGTGCAGCTGCAAGGACATCAGCAAAGCCACTGCTGACAGCTTTCTGCTTTTTCCTTTCAAAGGAGAGACATGTACTTTTGGTGGCTAGTTTGGAGTGTTACCTGCCTAAAATAATCCCTTGATCCCTATACTCTCTGAGAGGCCTCTCAGGTGGGCGAACACAAGCTTAATAGAACACTCAAATAGTAATCAGGTGGTTGTTTGGATAGTAATACTTTTTTATAATTTTCTCACAAAAGGCTTAGTGAAGGTGTGGATTACTTGCTAACAGCTGAAGTCAAGTAGTGATAGGCAAATCCTTTCTCTCTGTTTACACAAAATAACGCCAGAAAGCAAGAAAAGTTTTTGAAATAGTCTCTGTAAGCACTGTAAAAACATGTCTCCACCCTTCACAAATAAAGGCTTTACTGCAGAGGCCATTTGCCATGTATAGAGCAGAGAAAAGGAAATAAAGCTGGGAAAAATACCCTCTTTTGTGATGGAAGTGAGAATCCTGGCCATTCTTCTGCCCATGTTTGCCAACACATGTCTGGCAGCTCCATGAGCTCTGCAGAGCTGAGCACGGAGGAGGGAGAGAAAAGCTTTGGGGGAGCACTCTGAACATCAACCATCTCCCAAACCAGTGCATTTTTAAAACAGGTTTGAGAAGAGAGTAATGCCATTTGGCTCTTCCAAGAACTCCTTAGCATGTTTTGCTGGTGGGGCACTCAGTTTCTGAAGGCTGATGGTTGGCTATAGCTCACTCCTGCCCTGAAGATACCTGTTCCTGTGCTGGTTAGTCACTAGTCTTTTATTTTGTACACGTTAGCTACTGCTTCCCAAGCAACCAGGGGTGAACCACAAACAGGTTGCAACAAGACCCTTTAAAAAGCTGAAAGGTTAGAATGCAGCAAGTGGGATTTTCAGCATGTTAAAAAAAATCTTGTAAACCTTTCATCCCCAAATATTTGATAGACATTTTGTGTGTGTGTGTATCTTTCTAGGAATAAAAATTTATTTGAGGAGATCTAGAAGTATAAATTAACTGTAAATTGAATTGGGAAGGAACTCCCAATTCAAAAGGGAGAATGAGACTCTTCTCCAGAATTTCTGGAGTTGTGCAGTAGGGCACAAGACTTGTAATGATTTCTTCCACTTGTTTATTTTAATTTTTTTCAATATGACTACTCTTCTGTCTGCCTTTTACTCTTCAAAGTGGGGTCTGGCATGAATTGGGAGGTATCTCAGATCTCAGCAAATAAAATATCTGAGCCCTACATCAGCTGCAGTTTCAGGTCTCCCCAACACCAAACAAAAATCCCAGAAAGGATTCTCTCTCTGTGTCCATGCAGAGGAGAGGATTACTTAGTTGTCTTCCTTGCACTGGAAAAGATCTTCTGTGGAGGCTTCAGTGGCAGAAGATGTGGCTGTTTGACATCTCTCACACTTCTATTTCTGAAACAGTGATCTCCACAGGAGCACAGAGACCCTTTGGTGCACTTTATAAGCTGCACAGTGTTTTCAGTTTAACATGTGTTGTTCAGGTGGTGTTTTGATGCTCAGTCTGGTGGCCCAAAAAGCACAGCCATTGCTTTTGTGAACTTTTCCCAGTGGGGGCTCCTGGAGGCATTAGTGGTGCTCAGGAGCCTGTGGGTGGGCAGCATTTGGCACGGCACGGGGCAGGGGATGGATGGGCAGTGGAGAGCTGCTGCTGCAGTGGCCCCATGCCCTGCCTGGGGACACCTGTACATGGGACATGGTAGCCAAGTTCAGTGCTGGAGTGTAAAGGAGCTGAGCAGCCCAGGGAGTGTTGGAGGCAGGGAGGGAGCGGCAATGGAGGAATGCAATGGAACTCCTAATAGTAATTAACTTTGTACTCTGGGCTAGATGAAAAATCTGCAAGTGTTTTCTGTTTTAAAATCCTTTTTTAAATGCTGTACTAAATAGTAGAATTATGATGATCAGCCAAATAAGCTGGGGGGGCAAATGAAATGACCTTTATACAGGAAAGGGTGTTACACTGCTGTTCCCATCTTCAGTTGAAATATGTCCAGTGGATCTTTCTATTGTTTAAATTACTTAATTGCTATGTTCTATGAGGCTATTATTTTGCTTGTCTTATTATTCTTTAATTTCTAATGTAAACTTTAATTTGGGGCCAGAAGGTCAGCTCATGAATATTTTTTAGTTTTTAGTTAAATAATTTTGACTTTTAAGAATTCTTTCAGTGCTAATTCTCTGTGTTCCGTAAAATAAGTCTGCACTGAATGAAACGAGGAATAAGAAACATAGGCTAATGATCGACAGAACTTATCAGAAGCAGGGTGCTACTGGCTTGCCCAGTGATATTATTGATCACTGGGTCTGCAGCATGTCACCCCTTGCAGAAGCAAGTTCTCCAAGAACTTGCTTGCTTCCTCTTGGCAAAGGTAGTCTCTGATGCAAGGAGGAAGAACTGCCCTGGGTGCCAAGCCTTGAAAGGCTGCAGACCCCTGAGCTAACCAGCATTAGTCTAGTGGAGACAGATTGATGTGCTTCTCCCAGCATGTTTTAAAAACCTTCTAAATGCTAGTCTATACAAGTCAACCAGCTGAATTTTATCCCTCTTCCGTGCCCTTGGAAGGCGTGCTCTGTGTGTCTGAGCTTTACCTGAGCTCGGCTGTTTGCTCTGCTTTGGAGAAATACAGCAATAACAGATGATAGACATTCTTTCTCGCAAACGTATTCTTTTTTCCATACTCCTCCTTGAACGAGCTTGTGCCAGAAGTTGCTGAGCTGTTAGGAAGGTGCCGGAAGCTGGTAATTTGCTCCCTTATAGCTTCACAAAAGCTACCAATTTTTTGTGTAGTTCTTACCATCTAAAGGCAAATATAATTAAGAAATTTAGTCGGTTTACAAATAGGTCATGGACCATCTAATAAACTACAATTGTTGACATTTATGGAGGCTTTTTCTCCCAAACATTGTTTATGAAAGGCAACTGGCAAAAGCAACGAGACAAAAACTGCTGTAGGCTCCTATTCTGGGCAGCACTCAGCCTCTCCAGCTCCTCCTCCTCTTTCTCTCCCCAGCATATCTTTTGAAGCTCCCTTTGAGTATTTTCATGTATGTACATGTGCTACACTTCAAATGGTGCAGTAGTTGATTTTCTTGTACTGAGAGCTGTGGGTTGTTAATTACTGGGCTGGTATTAATGGGTTTCATCCAAATTCTGGCTTTTCTCTGGCAAGGCTGCAGTGCACGTTGGTGATTTCAGCTGCCATGCAGGCTTGGCGGGGTGTCCCAGCCAGGCACAGAGCCTCCTGCCAGACCTCCTGTGGAGCTGTCCTCTTCACTAGGTCGGTGTGGAGGACTCAGGCTGTCTCCAGCAGCACAGATAGTTGTGTGTCTCAGCCCAAAATCAACCTCTGGAGCAGCTGTAGGTGCATGTATGGTCTTGTTCTTTGTGGCAGAGCGGCAGTATGTCAAGCACCAGAGCTGCTGCAGGCAAGAAAGGGTCAGGGTAGAGTCTGTCCTTGAAGCAGCCAGTAAATTTACCATCAGGTTTTTCTTATTTTGGTTTGCTGTGCATCGCATCCCATTCTGGTATACCAGAATCATTTACTCCAGTCAGAGGCAGCTGATCTGAACTAAAAAAACTCTTGCTGGAGGCAAAATGCATATTCTCTCTTCATTACCCTCACCAGACTGGTGAGAAAAAAACAAAGGCGGGGCGGCAAGGAGAACCAGATCAGGGAAAGAGTTGAAAGCAGAAGCCTGCTCTGTGTTCAGTTTTTTGCCCATGATCTTGTGTGCTCAGAGGTGTGGTTAGTTGGATTCAGAAGGAAAATAAGGGTCAGTCAAGGAATGACTCGACTTGATCTTCTCAAAAACTGTCAGTATTGGGTTGCAAAGTTGTGGTCCAGCACTATTGGTGAGGAGGCAAAACCAGGACCAAACAGAGTGGAAGCTGCATCCCGTGAGGATCTTCAAGGAACAATAGCATCTTTCATACTTGATGTGTATAAAACACATGAATCAACTCACCTGAGGCAAGAGAAGTCAGGAGCAGCTGACATCAACCTCCAGGAGCCGAGCTGCTCATTCTTTTGGAGTTAGCGCATTTCCCGACCGACCCAATCTGCGCTCTGGAGACTGATCCCTCCTTCCCTGCCCCCAGAGCTGGGGACAGATGTTTCATATGCTTGTGCAGTTGTGTCAGACAGCTCACCACTCCCACAGAGACCACCATGCAGGATCTTGGTGAGAGGCCCAGCTGGACGCTCCCATTGCTGGACATAACACTGGGCAAGAGGTGTTGTGTCGTGCCCATGGTGGTACCCTGCACCACACAGGGTGTTGAGAACAGTCCTGCCCTGCATGGTGTGGGGACAGGCCTGCTCTCCCTCATGATGGGAAGCTGGAGATCAGGGTGCAGGACTTGGCTTTTTGGATGGTTCATGTGCGGTTCCACAGTTGTGTCTGAGAGGCCACATTTTTTAACCCACAATGATTATAGTTGGAGTTTTAGTGCAAAAGGTCCCAGAGTGACCCAACTGGGATTGAATTAATCCGTGAGAAAACCCCTTGGAGCAAAATCCTGCCCCTTCCTGCGTGGCATGAGTCAATGTTTCAGACACCAGTAAGAGAGAGAAGCTGAGTTAAACTCATTTAATTTTTTCTTCTGCTGGGGCACTTAGCCTGGTGTGAAAGACTCCTGTTAGTAGGATTCTCTTGTCAGATGGAAGCTAGAGATAGTTGTCCCAGATGTGCATGTCTGGTTTGAAGGCCTAATTATCTTGTTCATGTCACTTCTTGGCCTCTTATCAAAGGAACTCTCACACACATCACCTTTCAGCTCCTCACTCTCAGCTCTGCAAGGAGGAGGAGTACACTTAAACCATTTCCAGCTAGTAAGCCGATGTTTGTAATTTTTTTTCCTCTGGGGCAATAGTGTCAAGAGGAACAGGCTCCTGAGCATGTCAGGTGGAGGGAGGATGGAAGAAGATTTCACATGGTTGAGGACAATAGATGAGGACAGAGCTGCCTTGCTGCAGCAGGAGGGTTACAGCATGGTGCAGGTGCCGAGCACGAGGCACCTGTTGGATGGAGCCTTCTGGGTGGCTGGGATTTGACTTAAAATATTTTTTAAATACCCTTTATTGGTGAAATGGAGCTTAAAACCTGAAAGTGTTATTAGGTGGCTCAAGAGGAGACCTTAGGGAAGATTCAGAAGTACTATAAATACTCACTTTAAAAAAAATAATCTATTATTACTTTTATCAATATGTCAGTAGATTAACCAGAAGTTCTGGTATTCCTGGATTCATTACATGAACCACTTAGTAACTTTTTGTAACAAAGGTATCAAGAAGAGACTTGTAAAATCCCCAAACATCACTTTGTGCCTGTCAAGGTGTCACCAGGCTAAATTGAGGCGAATGTCCTTCTGAAACCAGCCTGAACATAATAAATGCAGGAGCTTCCATCTCTGTCATTCACTGTAAGGGAGAGCTTGTCCTTTCCCAAGGCATATTGACAAGGGCCTGTTTAATTGAGCTGAACAAACTGGTACTTGAGGGGCCAGCAGCGCAGGGGGAGCTACCGGAGGATGAGCAGCCCTGGCTGCAGGGCAGGCAGCTGGCTTGGCTGGGAAACCCACGTTCAGCAAGGAGCCCCGGCTTGAAACGGTGAATGTGCACTCTCTGCATGACTTCATGTAGTGCGGGCAGCCGAGCCCACACGCTGCACTGCAGCCAGCAGCAGGGAGAGAGGGAGAGAGGAATTAAAGGAGAAGAGGTAAGAGTTAGCCAGTGTGGTGCTCCCAAGTAGACTGGCACAGGCAGCAGTTGTGAACTCAACACTCTGTGACCATCTCTCCAATCCAGGTGGGCTGGAACTTACTTCGGTGATTCAAATAAAAACACTCTGAAGATATTCCACTTTTATAATGTATCATTTTTATCACTAACTAGTCTATGTTAAGAAAAGTGCAACCAGTGAAGTTCATGTTGGGTTAACTTGGCTTCTGTCATGTCTGAATACTGTAGATGGAAGCATTACTAGAACTCAAGATTTACTTGTTGTATTTGACAAATCAGTTTTAACTATGCTGACTGCTGTATTTGTTCATTTCTAGCACTAAACTGCCACATGTTGCATTACCAGCTAGTTGTTCCTTTAATACTTAAGCCCTCTCAAGTCTTTTTTCTTATAGTTAGATTCTACTATTTCTGTTTCACAGAACTGTTCTATAGCTCTGCTAGCAGAAAATATTTTTGCTACCATGTGTGGAAATGCATAGTGTGTTAAAATTCCCTACCTCTTTACAAGGTGTGAAAAGCCACGCAAGTTTATATTGTGTTGTGATCTGTTCTTGGTATCCAGCTTTGGTTTCCTCTAACAGCTGCTTTGGGTTTTGTCCCATTTATTCACTTCAATGATGTTTTACCTCCTTATTTTCTTCATTGTCATACAGGTTTTTGTTAGCAACTTCTAGCATTGCATCACCCACCCCTCTGCCTCCATTCTCCCTCTCCATTGCTAGTCCAAGAACCATTGTTCTCTGTTTGGTGATGTTGCCTAGGTCACAAATTGCATCATTTATTAACATTTTTGCATAGCTGACTTCTTTCCCATACCCTCTACATTGTGCATGTGTACATCAATGTAGCTGTCACCAAGCACTTATATTTCACTTTTTTAATTAGTATTTTGACTTTTCAGGGTTTTTTTAAGCCATCAAAAGGAGCAGAGAGTTGGCTTCACAGAGTAACATATTCAGGCATTCCCCTAGGCTTGCAGAAAACCCAGATTACACAGACCTGAGAGGTATGTCTGTGTTAGGAAGATCTTTACATACGGGGGGGCTGTCGGCAGTGGAGGAAAATACCAGCCATCAGCGTACCATGGGTGGCTTAGCTTCTTGTAATGTATTTTCTGGTGTACAGTTGAGGAGTGAGAATGTATATTTAGGGAGTAAAAAAACACTTATATTTTCTTTTACACTGTGTGTTGGAGCCAGAAATGAGACCTCTGAGCCAAGTGCCTCCTCTGGTGTTTTGCACTTATCTTGAAGCTCTTCTGACCTGTCATCTGTGAACACGGGGAGGTTAGCACCCTCTTTGCTTAAGACCATTTAATCTTAGTACTAACCTTTCATTGAAGAAAGCACCCATGAGCCCTGCCACTGCAGGTTCCTTTCTTTGGCATTCCTGCATCCCTTGGCTGCTGTGCAATCTCTGCTGGCCTGCAGTGGGTACCAGAGCAGAACAGAGGGGGCTTCCCCTTGGCTTTTCTAGTCTCACATTTCTAACATGATCCTATTAAGCACTGACTTCCCTGCTGCCCTTCTCATTAGTTTTCACTTGAAAATACTGACTCAGAAAATTCCCCTGTATTCTTGAGCTGATCTACCCTCCATATGTTTATTGTATTAATCCCATCCTAAACTCTGAGAAGATAACATCACATCCCATTCTCTTCGTTACAGACTACAAGTTTTGGCTCTTCACCGTGAAATACCAGTCGCGGTCGCTTAGGTCATCTCTCTGTCTCCAGGCTTTGGCTCATGTTTGCTTCTCGACTGTGAGTTTGTAGAGTTTTGGGTTACATGTGTCCCTTTCCATGCACTGCTCTCTGCGGGAGCTGCAGCTCAGTCAGTCTGAGCAGTCTCTAAGCCCACACAGTAAATTCTCCACAAACATATGCCCCAGGACCACAAATCCTTTTCTGCGAGAGATACCTTTGCTTTGTTTCTCTTATCTATTGTATTTTAGCAGTCTGCCGAGACCCAGAGCCAGGTGTGTGAACACAGAACAGGCAGCCCTTGGGGCTGAAAGAAGAGATGGTAAAAGTTTGTCAGGCTCACTCAGGGTGAGGGATGGTGGAAGGGCAAGGCCAGTCAGCTGTGTACATTTGCACCTATGTTTGCAGTTGGGACGCTCCCTTATCCACATTAATATGTGAAGAAGGCATCAGTGGCTTCAGCCCCTTGCACCTGCTGTCACCTGCCATCACAGGAGGGCAGATCCACATCGGTGCTTCAGAAGAGAGAAGTTTATAGTGAGAAAAGGAGGGAGGACTTCGTGGTCACTCTGAGAGGTGGAAAAAGGGACAGACACTGAGAGGAGATGAATTGTAGGGTAAATCTGATGCTGAGAGATGGAAACCTGCTGTGCTGACAGAGCAGAGGGTAGATGGCAATGTACCAAAAGTAAAGGCTGCAGAGTGGCCTTAATGACATGGAGATCTTGATTCGCCATGCCTACAGCAGAATGGAAGCTATTCCTTAGCTCATGAGGATCCTATGAGCCACCACACTACTGCTTTGAGGACTGTATGTGCTTTTGTTGGTGCAACAGCTCTCCTTTCTTTCCCATCTCCTTTGAGGTCTGAGGGAGGACTCACTACAGTTTCCTTTGCGAGCTCTCTGCTCCAACAAAAGCATCAGCTGCAGGCAAGGACTAGCGCACACTGGTAGTACCAAACAAAAACTAATACATTGTCACCCTTGAATGATTAGTTTTCATATCTGCATTCATGGTTTTCCCCTGCACGTGCTTCTCTGCCCTGCTTCTTTACTGACTGTTGGCAATTTGCATTTGAAGTAGCTGGTGTCAGTATCAGTAGATGTTTTGTGACATTTTGGGATGCCAAACCTGGACCTGTTCACCTCCTCAAACATGCATCTGCCTCTTTGCCCTGCTGTGCAAGTCTGGCAGCTGAGTAGAGAGGGATTAGCCTCTCTAGACAGGGCTTTCAGAAACAGACTTTAATTAAAGGTGCAGGATGGAGCTCAGTGATCACCTCTGATTACTGGTGCAAATGCTTTAAGAAGAGCGATTAGAGCAATGGCGTATTAAGAGGTGGTTCTCAGGTCTTAATATCTCAAGCAGTTCACTCTTTTAAAAGTGATTTGGCCAGATTCTGCCTCCTGGTACCTATGTGCAAACCTGAAATAACTCCAGTACACCTAAAGTGTTTCAGGGCAGAGAGGTTGCTTTGCTCTTTTGTTTGAGCTCACTGCTGCTGAGTGTGTTACTCTGGGCTCGGAAAGAAGAGAGGGAAGCACCCAATTTATTTTACAGTGATGAGCAGTAATAGAGAAATATTCTGTTTCATTCTCGTATGACCTTGTTGTTGCCACATTATTTCTTTTGGCATTTCTCAGCTTCTGCTGATGTCTTGGGATTTTGGTTTGGTGTTTTCTAGGACAGTATAATTATTCAAATCCCATGCCTTGCACAGCAGTGCACAGCATGCACCAAGTGAGATCAGTACTTTAAAGTAATTACAGAAACATCTTTACTTGATTGGCAAATAAAAACCATTGTGAAAGAGAGGTACAGGATGCACTCAAAGACCTAAGGAGCCCTTCTGTACTTCCATGATCTCCAGAGCATCCTGTGCTTTCCAGACGACTCAGTCAATAAAATGCAGCAGATGTTAAATGATGCTGTATTTTAAGAAATTGTAATATTTTATCTATTGGCCTCAAGCAGTGTCCGGGTATGAGTCATGGACCTGTACAAAACCCCCCTAAATTCTGATTATGAGTGTGGATCTAAAGACAAAAAGGTGCATTAGGTAGGTAATACTAAAATGTTTCCTCTTTCTGGGTGCTGACTTAACTCTGACCACCTGTTAGAGCATTTTCTGAAGCCTCAGGTTACTGCTGGAGAAACAACATGCAGGAGATGTCTTGAGCCAACTGAGAAAGCGGAGTTGAGAGAGGTCATTTTACAGAGCTGGAGCTGTTTTAAAGAGCAGGGGAGCCTGGTGTCACAGCACAGCTTCCTGTTCACAAGAGCCTCTTTCAAAGACGAATGTGAAAAGGTTTATCCGTTAAATGTGGAGCCGGCAGCAGTCCTGAAGCAGGAGTGTGGCGTTGGATTTCCGTAAGAGGAGACTCTGAAATGTCCTCTTTGCCAAGCAGGTCTCTGAAAAGGACACAAATTGATCATTTTTTCAGGGCTAGAATAGCTTATTTTGAGCTTGAACTTTCTTTGAAATTTTGATGCCTTTTTTCTTTTTGCTTTTAATTATGCATCTATCCATCCTAAAAATTTAATGTCTTTTTTGCTTTTTTTAGAATATTTTTTTGTGCTTTTTTGCCTTTTTTTTTTTTCATTTACATCCATACTTAATTAGGAGATTGTTCTCTTTTAGGGGAAGAGGGGGAAGCACTTTTAAATTTTACTGTAATGAAGTTAGAGTTCATGAAAGCTTGAACTTTCATGAACTTACAGAGGGTGGCCAAACCCACCTCACCTCATGGCTTCACACCCATGACCAGTTTTTCCCCGCACAAAATGCACTGTTGGGGTTTGCTTCTGCATTGCTGCTCAGAGTAGATAGCCCATGTGAGCTGTCTTTTTCTACCTCCATGTCCTTGTAGCTACAAATGCAGCAGCTTTTGTTTTTTCTGGGAAGACAGAAAGAAAAAAAAATAGAGGAGTAAAAGCTAGCTTCTCTGGGACAATTATCTGCTCTTCTGCGGGTGCTGGAGGAAGAGCTGCATCCACTTCTTGTTAGCAGTCATGGGAGTCAGCCTGAGCTAGAGATCAAGAACTTCTACAGTTTTGTAAGATTCTTGGTAGAAATGTTGTTTCTCCACTTGATGCTTTCTCCAGACATTGCAGCCAGCTGTCACAGTACTTCCCTGTGCACCTTGCTCTGTGGTTCCTGACATGAGGAGTGACATCTGCGTGATGAATTGCAGAGCTGGGTTGGGTGACAGCTGGGCATCACCACTGGGCATCACTGCTGGTCATTGCTGCTGGTCATTGCTGCTGGTCATCGCTGCTGGTCACCGCGCTGCCCCTGCCCAGCCTCCTGCCTGCGCTCCCTCTGACCTGGGGCCTCTGGAACATGTCCCTTGCCTGGCACATGTTTATGTGAATTTTGCTGTCCTTTCCACTCATATGGGTCTGTGTTGAGCTGCTGCTTCCTGTGCTGCTTGGGCCCACTGGCAGCCCTAACCCTCCTGGTCTGGGTTACAGCCGCTTTGCCTTTCTCCCCATCACCAGCTGTCACGTCTACAGAGAAATTCCCATCCAAACACTGAAGCTCTGGTTCCCTTTTGCATGAGCCCACCTGTGAGACATTCAAGGAAATTAGTGCTTCAAGCGGCCAGTGCTGTGAGGTCCTGCAGCTGTGCACCACCTTGGGTAGGATTTGGATGTCTTAGGGCCTCCCTGAGGGATCAGCAGGTTTCCAGCAGGCTGGGAAGCAGAAGGGGGTTTCTGGTAGTCCCTGTGGAGAGAAGGAGCAGTCTTCCCATGTGGGATGTTTACAGGGCTTATTAATGCAGTGCATTGCATTGCATTAATAACAGTGTTAAACTGTTATTATTAACACTGTTAATAATAACAGTGTTAAACTGTTATTATTAACACTGTTAATAACAGTGTTAAAACTGTGTGTTTTTTCAGCATACAGGAAGCTCTTTCATGAAGATACTCAGCACTGGCCAAACAGAGAAATATCAGCCTGAATCTAAACAGGGCTAAAGAGGGCATGGTGTAAAGAACTGATGTACTGTCTGTCCAGGTGACCTCAGAGCTCAGGTGGTGAAAAGGTGTGTTCTGGACACTGAAACACAAATGCTTTCTACTAGTTAAATTTCAGCAATTATCTGAGCTCTTGGGAAGTGACTCCACAGTATGAAGCATCCTGCAATTTTTGGCATGGAAAAATCCTGATTTACAGACCGCTGCTTTTCACAGCGTGTATTACAAAAAATTTTAAAGTATATTTAAAATATAAAATTAGTATTTATATTCTCTCAGGGATAACATTTATCTCATATTTCATGTTTACAAATGGAGGACACGGGTACTAATGCTTGGTGAAATTTCATCCTTGTGACTCGGTAGTTTCTCAGGAAGCTGCACATTCTTGGTGTTGTACCAAAGTAGTCTCGGAGCTCAGGCTGAAGGCTTCATGTCCAGCAAAACTGTAATGCTCAGGCTCTGCTGAGATCAGTGGGATTATAGGGATAGGGATTCCTAAAATGAAGATTTTCATGTTTTACCAGAGTGATTTACATTTTAAGGCTCAATATTAACAGTGACAGTTTTTGAGTATATTTTACATATGCTCAGTATTTTATATTTTTCCATAAAACGTAACTAAAACAATAAAAAATAATGCCTTTAAAGATATTAATAGGAATCTACTGCTACTGTAATGAGGGAGATACATAAATTCATTGAACTTTATAGAACAGCCCCGGGAGAGCTCAATGTACAATAAAACTTTTTCCATGGGTAGTTTATTCCATGCTAGTTGAAAAGTACTGCTTCCATGGCATCATTAAGGTCATCATATGTCCAGCTTTCACTGGGTACATCCTCTTCTATGTTTCTTCTACAATTCTGCCTGGGTTGAAAGAGAAATCTTTGCTACAGATGTGAAGATGTCCAGTGATCTGGAGGGAACATTAGTTTCAATGGGACGCCTGGAAATGGTGAATAAATTCTGACTGAACTGGTAAAACTTTGTGCTGTGCATGATGCAGGTGTCACAGGGGGTCATGCCCTGCCTTGTGATGGGCACATGCTTACTGAGTCTCAGCATGCTCCTGTAGTAAGGCTCTGCTTGCTGCTGAATACCCCGATCTCACCAAATACAACTCACCTGGATTGTCTGCAAATTTGGCAGAATAGGAAGGAAGGAATCATCACCCAGAAGAGAAAGACACAGTCACCCTGCCCTTGGCCAGAAACATGTGACTGCTTGGCAGAGCCCAGCCTGGCACCCTCCTGGTGATGCCCTGCTGATGCTATGCTAAGATCAAGGATGTATTGGGAGCACAAATTTTTTCTCTGTTTATTCATTATAGTAAATTCCTTTAAAGAGAATCTTTTCCTGATTGAATTTGTTGGATAATCTTACATTAGTCCTAGAATGCAAAATACCCGTTTTGCTCAAGATCTGTGCCTTACAAAGTGGCTGGCAGAAAATCTTACCTGATTCTTAAAGAAGTGAATCATGTAGTTATGACTTCATTTCTACAGTTCAGCTGACTAGAAATCCTTAGATAGGCATGTGAGATTACAGTATCGTTTCTGAAGATCAGTGTAGTTTCTGTGTTTCACCAGTGGCTCCGAGTCATGGTGTTACCCACTTTCATCTGTCATAACTTGACCTGCCCTTTCTCTGCATCAGCTTCCCAAGATGACGTGCAGTGATAGGAGTCAAGCTCTTGCATTCTCCTCATTTTGTCTGGGGGGCTGCTTTTGTCTTTGAAAAGTTTTGGGGAAAAAATACCCACTGCAGGTTCAGTATTATAGAAACAGGAAGCAAGTGCTTTGTCCCTTTTGATTCTTGTCCAGCATTCTAGTTTTAACGGCAGGGATCCAAGAATAATCTCAGTTGACCATGCAGCCAAACCCACCATGATCTCATTGCCAGTGGCCAGCGATGTGTAGGTGGTTAGTTAATCAAAGGGGGGTTGTTTTTGCATTGCGTTTTTCAAAGATTGTGTAGGTCGCCTATCAACAGAGAGTCTCGACAAAGTACACAGCATTTTCCTATAATATTCCCAGTGCCTGGTGATCCTTTCCCAAAACTACAAAAGTTTGGTAAGGGTGGTTTTGCCTGTTTATTTTGTCTTTCTGCTCTTACTTCTTTAATCATATGATGCAAGCAATTTAAAAAAATTTACATTTCTTATTTGCTTAAATTTATTTCCTCAAGTTTCTGATTTGCCTTTTTGCCTTTTACTCTGCTTAAGTCAGCAGACCTCAGTTAACAGAAAAGACCAGCTAAACTGGTCAGCTGAAAGTCTAGTAAGAAAAAAGAAAACTTATTCCCTTTGAAACCAAGAATGAAGGAAAATGTGATATTTTATTGAAGATAATATTTTCATTCTGGGGATTTTTAATGGAATTAAGTTAGTTGAAAGTCTAAATTTTTCAGATTTTGGGAGATGCATGTATTTTTTGTCAGATCCCAGCAGATGGACCGTGATGGACTACATCTCTTCTTTTGAATTTGATCTACTTCTTATTAAAAAATCTTAAACATTAATTGAGCTTGAGAGAGGAAGGGAGAAAACACAGAATTTTAAAGGCTCTTAAACCTTTTTTTTCAGATGTGTGCTACAGGTGGGACATCCATGCCCCCGTCACTGCTCCCATCAAAAAATCTGAGAACTGGAGCAGCCTGAGAGTGTTACCTTGTTAATGTGGGTCCCTCGTGCTGGAGTCTCTTTGAGTCTCCTGGGGCAGGAGTAGCTGAACCAACTTTCCTGTGCCTGCTGCATGTGGAAGCTGACATGTAGCCGTTACTGCTTGTCCTGTCCCAGAGAGATAGCCCTCTGTTTTTACCTTGTATTAATTTGCAAATGTCTTAGGATGACAGAAACCACAGAAAACAAAAAAAAAGAAGAGCCCATATGCCTAAGAACCCTCTTATTTTCCCAAGGTGGGCCTCCACAGCACACAAGCACAGTCAGCAACCTGTTGAGCTACCACAGCTGAATTTTTCTGGTGGTTTTTCTGCTTCAGAGAGCTGGGCAAGTCCTCATCCCCCCATAAATCAATAACTTTCCGTTGATACGTAACTGTTTTGAAAGCTTGTCTGTAAACAGAAATGACATCAGAAAAACATCGATGTTGTCTTTCTTTCATTGTTCCCTCCTTTTCTTTCCACTCTAGATAGCAAACCTGAACTCCATCCAGCAGGAAGTGTCCCTGTGATTTCACTGTGGGTCACAGCAAGGAGCAGAGCATATCTCCAGGCAAAAGGAACATGGGAATATGGAGACATTTAGAAAAATGAACCTGATGGATTTCATTTTGTTGATGCTGTTTTCAAAGGATACCTTTGAGGTTATTAATATGCAGTACAGGTGCAAACAGTGAGGCAGAGAAGCTATTTTCTTATCACTGCTCCCAGTTTTGAAATTCCCAGGCCCCCACCTCAATTCTTCCCACCTCACCCTTGCCATCTCCAAAACAGTTTTCATCCATTCCTGCTTTGAAACTGCAAAGAAGGAGATTTGAGTAGAGTTCTGGCTTGCCTGGGGAAGTTCTTGCTTTAATCAGAGGCAGTGAATAAAAATGTTTGCAGGGGATGCATAGCTGGGAGGAGAATGGAGGCTTTTATGGTGGCCCATGGGTTGTCCCCGAAGCAGCCCAGCCAGGCACCCCACACAGGGGCTCTCCCTTTTGAAGTGGGTTAAGTGACGTAAAAGCATCTTGGGGTAAACGTGCTGCTCTTATCTCCCCTGTACAAAATGCATCATGTTCTCGAAGACTGTGCCCTGAATGGAGATTTAACGCTGGAGCATCCCATGACCACAGTTCAGTTTGTCCAGTGTTTTCATGGATCTTCAACTCCTCTATACCACTGGTTACAGCTGGGGAGGTAGAGAGGCCCCTGAAGAGCCCTTTGGCTGTGAGTGAGTGGACAGCTGTGCTCCCTGTGCCTGGGCTTTGTACACCCCAATGCTGGCTGGCATCTCTGCCTGCCCAGCAGTGCCCCACCAAGCCACTGTGGCCACCACTGTGGTGCACTGCAAGATGTGGCTGCAAGCCATGCAAGTCTGCTGGGAAACTCTTTTGGCTAACGACATTTAGCTCTGCATTTATTTAGAATTAAAATGTAAATGATATTAAACCCCTCTCCCTTTAAAGTTCAGAGAAAATTATTGCAGTAATTACGCAATAGTTTTGATTATATATGAAACAAGATCAAGCTTTATGGGAGGTGCTGGAGCCCCCAGCAAGTCAGTCTATGAACCTATCTGGTGTAGCCATCTGGAGTGGGGTTTTTCAGCTGAACAGGTCAGATGAGTGCTGTAAGATGCTGGGTTTCCATGGACATTAGCATTAAATGGAAAACTTTGTCTTCAGCTGGAGTTTGGAGCCTGCATTGTGGCTGGCAGCTGGCTGTGGAGCAGCAGTGGGATGGGCTCCTTCTCTGTGCAGCAGAGCCAAGCAGGGCTCCTGGGCTGTGCACCTCAGCAGGGGCTGGTGTGGCTGAGAGCCAGGCAGGATGGGCTACCAGGAAGGCAGGTGGGGAGCCAGCCCCGCTGCCAAGCACAGCTGAGCAGGGGAGTCTGGCCGGTCCGTGCTAACAAGGAAAACCAGCTGAGGTACAGGGAGTGTGCAGACCCCAGAGGGAAAATTGCTTTGCATTTTAGCAAGAAGGAAATTCTCCTCATCAGTTAAATAGTCTGTAAGTGCTGGTTGTTAGTGTGCTGATGCTATCTTCCCACATATCATACTTCCCTCTAAGCATCCCGCATCCCTGCTACTTGTGCTTTTTGCTCAAGTGAGTTTGTTCAGTTCAGTTTGTTGCTCCTGTATCCCTGTCAGCATCCCCTGCCTGCATCTCATCCCCTACAGCAGCTATAGCCCGTGAGCACCAGGTACCTGAAGAGCAAGAAGTGTTTCTGTGGGAGGGTGTTCAAGGAAATTAGGTGTATCTTCAGCCTTGCTGCAGTTAGAATTCAAGACTGCTTATTCCTGCCAGCAGATCCAACTTGCTTTACCACCTACCCTCCGGAAATGTTCCCCCAGACTAGTGTTATCAACCCAATTAACATTTCAAAATTCTCAGCTTGCAGGTGCTGGTTTTAGAAAAGCAATCTTGTACAATGTTGAGCAATACAGTTGGCATCAATTTGTTCTTAATCCACTGTTCGAGCTGCCGACTGAAACATGCTCTTTTTCTTTTCAGTATTGTGTACAAAGTAAATAATCCTGAACAGCACAGGCTACATTTAAGATAATGATGCCAGAATTGGTTTGTTTTTTTTCTCTTATGCACGTCAGGAATTCACAGTTGGTTTATGCGCAATTTATCCTCCCACAGTTTGGGTATTTTTAGCAGTTTGATTTAGCTGGTACTGCTATGGCTGGTGACAAGGGAACTGTGGGGTGAGAGCCCCAGGTCCCACTGCTCACTTTCCCAGGTGTTCCAGATATTCATCTTCTTTGCGAAAATAAGTACATTAAAGTTTGACTTGAAATTAAGAGTGCCTGCAGCTTGTGAACAGAAGAAGTGGCTTTGCCTGGAAGTGTCTGAACAGACTGTTGGGATCTGCTGCTTGCAATGACCCTGACATCGTTTCAGAAGTGGGGATGTGGCTAATGCTGCCATGGGGCAGTGCAGTGACAAGGCACAGGCTGGCATAGCCATGACCCACAGGTACGTATCCCGTGGCCTGGGGCAGACCCCTGGAGTGCTCTGAGTTGCTGCAGAGGCAGCAGGAGGGTGCTGGAAGCAGTGTGATTAATGCTGGTTTGAGGAGAGCTGGTCACTGGCACAGTCACATGTTGGGGCTCACTGTGCCAATATGGACTATTGCTTGTCTTCCTAAGGTCTGCCAGCCTTGCTGTAGTTAATCCCAGATACCTTCTTATCCCCAGAAGAAGTCTTACTCAGGACTTTCCCCTTCCATGCAGTTTAATCAGGACTGAGTATGCCAAGATACTTCCATACACGATGTGCCTCAGCACAATGAGAATATGACACTGTAATCTAAAATATCCCCCTAAAACCAGGTAACACGTCTTTGTCTTCCCTCTTCCTGTGACTGTTCCAAACCCTCTTTCCTCCAAATGTTGCTGGGCAGCATCTGCCAATGCTTTCTTTCTGAAAAAAGAAATTGGGAGATGTTGAGGTACAGATTCAGACACCTGATTTTAGGAAAACCCTTACCACCTTTACAGTTCGGGAGGTGCAGTCCATGTGGCATGTTTCTAGTGTCCACATGAGCTTACCCTGCTCATCCCTCATGTTTTGCTTTCTGCTTTAGCCATTCTGGCTTTCCAACCCTGAGCCATTTCCTGGGAAGACTGTTCTTGTTTGGGGCTGCAGGGTAAGGAGTGAAGCTCTGTGTGAGTGTGCTGGCAATTAATTCACTAATTCACTGCGGGAATTAGGCTCTAGGCCCAATTTTGGCAGGGAGAGAAGCCCCCTGAAGTCAATGGGAATCTTCCTGTTGGCGTAATGGGCTTGGGAGCAGACCCGGGCTTTGACATTCTTCAGAGCAGTGGTTCCAGTGCGAACCTCTGGCATTGTGTGAATAATAGATAGTTATTTTTATATATTGTTTCCAAAGCCCACAGTTTGTGTTGGCAGTATGTGCTCCTAAATGAGGGGAGCTGACTGGCAGCCTGACACAAAGGGACAAAATCAATAACATAAGCTTCGTGTGGCCAAGGATGGTCATCTCCATGTTGTTACATCCAACTTGACATAACGACAGAATTGCTCATCAGCAATGTTTCCGATTCCAAAGAAGGGGAGGCTTTGACAGGATTCATTAGTGCCTAAGAAATAATAGGATATTATACACAGTATGTTTATGTTTTTACGAAGCAAGTGATGGTGTATTTCTCATAGATGTTACTTTTCTGTTACTGCACCATTTAAGATCGCTTTTCTCCGGCAAAAGAGACCTTTGCACTTTGATCTGTTCCTGCCACAAAACAGACTCTTTAGGGACACAGAGAGGACATTTGCCACTAGCCATTACTCTTGTCTTTCGGAAAGCTAAGACCAAAACCAGCTCCTGCTTCCTTTTCCAAGGTGCCCTGAGGGGACACTAAAACTGGGGTCACATACACACTTTCTATCCTGAAATACTTCCTCAGTGAGGCTGCTTGATAACCAGGAAAACCCTGAGATGGGGTATCTGTAAATTCACAATTATGCCCATTTTTCTTTTCCTTTCTGGTAATGTTTTCCTGCTGTTTCGGCAAGGAATCTTACTGAGGCTTCCACTTGCCATTTTCTGTGCAGTTTATTTTTTTTAGGCTGTCTTCTGTGCATTATAAGCTCCTGAACTTTTCCATAATACAGAAGATATTTTAAGGAGTGGTTTTGGAAGGGACGATATTAACACACTGGAATTTTATGCATTTTAAATCTGCTTCCATGGTGGTAGAAGTGCAACCCAAGGAAAGGACTCAGACCTGCAGTGCTGGCAGGTTCTCAGAGGCAAACTAAAGCTCAGTGAAGGACTGTGCACTCTGCCTCGCTTTATTGACATGTGCTGATTTTTTACTGCTGTTTGCTCAGCGGGAAGTGTGGTTTGGGTGCCAGCCCTGCTCAGACAGCCAAGCATTGCCTGCAGTATTCATTTCTGTGACCTGGTGCTACTGATGGGCTACTGCCACCCAGGCAGTGGAGAGGATGCTAAAAGCACAGCATCTTAATCAGTAATTCCAAGCTTAGTGCTGGACTAAGTATGTATTAACTCCCATGTGTAAAGACATGGCTGGAAGCAATGGGGATGGAGCTTTGATCATTCCAAGGCATGTTACCAAGCAGTGGCTCCTACCCATGGCAATGGCTGCTTCTTATGAGTTGGGAAGAGCAAGAGGTTATTTGAATCTATTGGATTGCTAGCCAAGGACTTTGCATGGCTATCGTAAAGACTGACTTCTGCTATTTCCAGATATGTTATAAAGTAAAATTAGAATGGGTTTGGGTTGATTTATCTGTGAAAGAAAGCTCCGATGCTAAAGTATTTGTATAATGTATGTAGCTTTCAAAATTGGTACTAAGACCTCTGTATGTAATAAGCTAAAATAAGTGTTCATTATTTTATTTCTGCGAACTTAAAAAAGAAACAAAAGAATCTTTCTGGCCAGGTGCTTCCACAGCCAAATATGTATTGCAGTTAAACTTTGCTGTGTTTACATTTCTAGATAATAAAATTCTTTGGTTTATGGACTGCCAGAAGATAGAAGGCTGAGATTAAAGTATCAGATTTGATAAGGTTTGTTGTCAAGTAAAAACAATAATAAAACAATGCCTTTTTAGTAGATTTTTTAGTTATTAATGTATTTTAGAATGTGTCAAGCTTTCACCAGCCTTTCTTGTCTTCTCTTTTCTTTGTAATGCATCAGGGTATGGGTTTGCAAGATCTTTTCATTAATTTGATGAAGGATGAAGATGAGTAATTCTAGTTTTAAGTATCATTTTCAGCAATGACAATGATTCAAAAGACAACAGTCTGCTTTGATTTCCACCTTCTGGAGAGCCCTTTTGTGGAAATTATATATAGAATAATATTGCCAGAATAAAAATTCAGTGTGATGGGAATTTTTAATGAACACATTTTTGGTGTAGCCACCAGGCTGTTCATAATTCTTCTTGTTCATTCTCTGGTCTGTGAGACATTGAGGGTCTTATTTTAATCTTTCCACCTCATTTTTTATAAACTTGGCTGCAACAGCTTTTAAAAGAACCGTTTATGATTTCTTAAGGACATTTATGTTGCTTTTGTTACTCCAGTGTCTCAGCGTTTCATCATCTGCACCCGCTACTTCGTAGTGTACATGCTAAGTGCTATTATCCCTATTTTATGGAAGAGAAACTTGAGGACAAAGTGACAAAAGCCATTGGTACAGGGATTTAGGAGCCAAGCCAACAAAAGGATTGGTTGAATCCTTTTTTTTTCCTTGGTCTATCCTGTGTTTCCCTTTCCTCAGGCTATCTGGGTGGCTTGGGCTGCTAAGATCCAGGCTGTCTGCTCAAATTGCTCTTAGCAGGATGCCTGCACATCCCATCTGCCAGAATGATCTGGAAGACTCCTGCATCCAGCCAGTTTGCTGAAGCCCCCACATGATGGCTGTGAGAACTGGTGACAGCTGAGCCTGGGGAATGTGTGTGCACCCATCTGTGCCAAGGTCTGCTCCAAAGAGTAAAGTGCAGCCAGAATTTTCCAGTGTAGCAACTTGTTTCACACCCCAGACTGAAACCATCTTGTACCTGCCATAACATGATACGGACTTCTTATAGCTGTATTGTAAGACCTTTGGAAACTCAGATTGTTAGAGCCTTTTTAGCAGATTGGAAGCTGCATATGGTGGGCATCTCAAACACTGAAGGCCACGAAGTATTGCCACCCCATAAAAGAGTGCTTCCTAATGATAATTTTCTGTCATTTCTGGCCATCAACATTTTAAACATTCATGGAGTACTTCACTTGTAAATCTCAAAACACATACATTACTGAGTATTTAGGGTTTAATTCATTTCCAAAAAAGACAAATTTTCCACTTTCTTTATTGCACTTGTTCCAGCCCTCAAAGCGAACGTTGTCTGTTGAAAGTAGAATAGATACTAATTTGGTCACAGACTGTTTCAACTTTCCTTGAGTTTCTGAATGAATAGATGATCAGATCCTGTGATGCTGCTCTCAGCCTCACTGGTGATATGAAAGAGGCGCTTGTCCAGCCAGCTCTGTAGCTGTGCCATTCTTTTGTTGCCTATAGTACACATGCTCTGCTCCTTTTTTTCTCTCTTTTTATTTTAATGCTCTGCAACAGGGTTGCACAAAGCTGAGTTGGCTTTTAAAACACAACTTCATTTTGCAGCTATACGTCTGTGCCCAGTTTTCTTTTGTGCTGCCCATGGAACAAGGAAGCTGTGTGGTATCTGACACCAGGCTTTTTCCAGTGATTTATTAACTGTGTCAGAATAGCTGTTGTGAATGCTGGGAAGCTCTTGCATATTGTGACAGTTGATATTGATTATGACAGTTTGTAGACTCTACTGCATTGTCAGACAGTGGATCGTATTTTGTCTTCTTACTATACATACCATGGGCTATAGATCATAGTGTTTTCTTTAAAAAAGGACCCATTGTCCAGCATTCTGGCTGGTATGAGAGAACTTGTGTAGCATATTGTGCAACAAATAGCAAAATAGTTCAGGCACCCTATGGGACAAACAGGCAAATGTCAATTGCTTTAGGAAAAAGAAAAAAGTGAATAGTTTGTTCTGGCCTTTCAGGAGAATGAGCTGTGCAATTGATAGACATGGGTGAACTAGTCCGAGGATGTCATTTATGAAAATACTGGTATCCCATATTGTCTGTTGGCCAGAAATCCACAGACCGTGTAGGAGGAGTTTGCAATGAGGATTTTGGTTACCAATCATTTGTAAAGGTTCCTTTGGGTCTTGATGGAAGCTGAGACTACACATTTCTAGAATGAGTCTGAGGGAGAGAAGATAAAGATTTTTGCAAAATATGGGAGAATTTGAAAGTTGGTATTTGAACTTCTGTGATGGGCACATAGAATCACAGAATTGTTTAGTTTAGAAAGGACCTTTAAGACCATTAAGTCCAACCATTAACCTGCCATTGCCAAGCCCACCATTTAACCATCTCCCTAAGGGCCACATCTACATGTGTTTTAAATACTTCCAGGAATGGTGACTCCACCACTTCCCTGGGCTGCCTGTTCCAGAGCCTGACCACCCTTTTGGTGAAGAAATTTTTCCTTATACCCAATCTAAGCCTCCCTGGAGCAACCTAGGGCCATTTCCTCTAGTCTTTCCACTTGTTAACTGAGAGAAGTCAAACAGATCACCTCAGACAATGACCCCTCCTGGCTGATTGGTTTTAGCCAGGCAGTAGTTAAAGTAGCACAGAGAAGAAGAGATTTTTCTAATTGCGTAAAAGCTTCTTCAATGGGGATAAGAGTCAACCACTGAGCTTTTACAGACAACCTGATAAGAGGAGGGAGTCAAAAGCCATTTTGTTAATTATGCTGCTGTAATCTATTATATTGCTGCAATTTATTATATTGCTGCTATAATACTAGAGGAAAAATCTTCCAACAATACATTTATTTTTAAAACAAAACTGTACTTGAGGTGAAGTGGTGACAGTGAGTTGGAAAAAATCATTCTGATTTTTACTGTTGTATTTCTGCATGACCATGATGGGTCATAAAGTTACACTTTGAGATAACAAAGCTTAGCAAAATGACATTTAGCAGTCTATGCTGTTAGAATTTTGATCTCACACGGGGTTTAGATTGATTCAAATGCAGTTCCTGATGCAATTTTACACTGATGTGATTCAAAATCCATTTCTGCACGTACCTTGTGGTTTAATTGAAATCAGGCTAATAGCAGGTTACTTGTGTAATGGTTATTGCTGGGATACTCCAGACCAAGACTGTGACACTGAGCTGTGGCCTAGGGGAATTGGGCTCAGTTCTTAACCCCACTCTGGGCCTGATATTGGGCACTCAAACCAATTCATGTCTCTCATGAGGTTAACTCATGCCCATTTATGGTTGCTTATTTACACTATTACATCTTTCAGAAGGAACATTTCCTATCGGAAGCCACTCTTGATCTCATCTGGGATTTCTAGATGCTGCTCTAATACTAACCATATTTTCTGTAATGTGATCTGTATTTTAATGAGTCCCTAATGTTAACAAGGAGATGGATTTAAAGTAGGTGATTTGATTTCAGTGATGATGCAACTTCCCATTCCACACTTTCATTTAAGTTGGATTAAATATAACATTCACTGTGTCATAATTCTTTTCCATAATAACAGAATAATCTAGAATTTATAAAAATAATCTGTACATTCTCAGCACTACTGTAAGCCTCAGGGTATACTGAAATTTTACAATGGCATCTCTCAGTCCAGTGTCAAGTGTTAGTGCTATATATTTATAATTACGGGCTTTACTGCAGAACAGCCGCAGCAGTATCAAAAATGCCTTAAAGGAAGGATAAAATGCAAGCGTTTTTAAATGTCTGCTTTTCACAGCAGACATATTTTATTTAAGTTTTTTTTTCTAATATTCATAAAATGCTTTAAGCAGTTACACGTGAGAAATGAAGTCGTTCCGGTGTTGCGGCAGGTGGTGGTGAGGTGCTGCAACCTTCTGGAAGGGTCTCTGTAAAGAGACGCTCAGCAGTGCCACATACCAACACACACCAGATAGCTTCTGCGGCAGTCAATCGCAAAGAGACGGGAAGGGTCCTTGTTTGGAGTTCCACGGAAGGGCTCATTGCAGCCACACACACGTAGGGGCCCAGGGACGAGAACCCAGAACAATGGAGGGTCAGGGTTTAAGTATGGGGAGCGGTAGGGGCGGAGAGAGCATCAGGGACCAATGGTCTGAGGGCCTGGGGGCGGAACACAGGCGGGGCCAGGGTACAGGAGCCAATGGGAAAGCAGAGAGGGAGTGGCTGAGGAACAAGGGCCAATGGGGAGGCAGGGAAGGGAGAACATTCTGGGGCAGGGACATATATGGGAGAAAGGGGCGGGGAGGCCAATGGGCCAACCAGGGAAACAGAACTGGGGTACATTTGCATACTGCAGCAAGGTGTCCTGGGAGAGGCCTCCTGTGTCACCCTAACTTAGGGAGAATCTCCCAGGGGAGATAAAAACCTAAGGGCATACCCTACCACGGGGCTCCATCAGCCTCATCTTTGCTGGGCTCAGGCTTACCAGCCTCCACATTCCGGCACTCTGATGTGAAGACTTGTTTCCTTAGATGACTTATGTCTGAAGCTTGGGTCACAATTCTGTGTCTCTGCAGGGTTCTGGCTACTTAAGCCTGAGACCACACCTGAAGAAGATAATTTTGATATTGTGCTGTGAAAAGCAACAGCTTCCCAGCATGTGTTGTAGACTGGCAGTCACTTTCATGAGAGTCCCCTTCCTCTTGGTTTCCCCTTGGCCATCATTGGGCTCTCAGACTGTTTCCACACTAACCTTTGCTAGTTGTTTGCCTGGGATCTTCTCCAGGTGTTCTAGCCTCTTTGAGATGTCTCAGGTCCTTTGAGTTACAATTCTTAAGAAATTTTATTTTGTTTTCCTGAGCAAAGGCATGGGTAATCAACTGCAGAAGGTGGATACATTTCCCTCTCTTATCCTGGTGCCCTGAACTGACTGGCTTGCGGGTCTGTTTTATTTTCAGGAGGCTGTGGGAGCCTCCCTGTCCATATGTTGAAGCTTGCTCTCTGACATCACTGTTATCTTTCTCTCTTCCCTTCAGATGGTGTTCACAGTGTCACTGCGGTCTGCACCCTGCGTGTCACCATCATCACGGACGACATGCTCACCAACAGCATCACAGTGCGGCTGGAGAACATGTCCCAGGAGAGGTTCCTTTCTCCCCTCCTGTCCCTGTTTGTGGAGGGCGTGGCAACTGTGCTCTCCACTGCCAAGGACGGCATCTTTGTTTTCAACATCCAAAATGACACGGACGTCAGCTCCAATATCCTGAACGTGACCTTCTCAGCCTTGCTCCCTGGTGGCATTCGAAACAAGTTCTTCCCCTCTGAGGACCTGCAGGAGCAGATCTACCTCAACAGGACGCTGCTGACCATGATTTCAACGCAGAGGGTGCTGCCCTTTGACGACAACATCTGCTTGCGTGAGCCCTGTGAGAACTACATGAAGTGTGTCTCTGTCCTGAAGTTTGACAGCTCGGCCCCGTTCATCAGCTCCAACACGGTCCTGTTCCGCCCCATCCACCCCATCAACGGGCTGCGGTGCCGGTGCCCCCCGGGCTTCACGGGGGACTACTGTGAGACGGAAATTGATCTGTGCTACTCCAACCCGTGCGGGAGCAATGGGCTGTGCCGAAGCCGAGAGGGGGGCTACACTTGTGAGTGCTACGAGGACTACACCGGTATGTGTCTATCTTATCTTTGACCCAT
Organism: Vireo altiloquus; assembly: GCA_013396875.1. Classification (NCBI taxonomy): domain Eukaryota; kingdom Metazoa; phylum Chordata; class Aves; order Passeriformes; family Vireonidae; genus Vireo; species Vireo altiloquus. Next base: position 810,353 of record VZRF01002283.1, read on the forward strand.
GATTTATGTGTTAGACCATCAACCAGGCCAGCTCTGTGTCAAGCTGAAATTGCTGGCATTCTTAGTCAAAGGCAGAAAATCTCCTTCTAGGCAGGAGAAGGTTTGTGAGTGTCACTTGGGTAAGTCCCATATCTCTGCATGCACGATGGTAGGAACCATGCCTTGCTCCAGGGGGACTGCCAGCTGCTGAAGAGATTCACACTGTGTGAATTTCTACTCAAAATGCTTTATGCAAACACATGTCTGTCGCAGTACAGAAACCTACTTTTCTTTCTCAAACTAAAAGCCTTCTCACCTTTTACATTTCCCACACATGTCTTCTGTCTGGAAGGAAAGAGGTGGGACACATCTCCTGGTTCATGGGTCTGCATGTCACCCCAAGACACCATTCCAGGCCCCTTTGCATACCAGGGCATAGTGTGGGTGGACAGCCTCGATAGGAGCTCCTTAGCCCTTGATCATCAGCCAGCACAGAGCATTAGGATTGTTCTTGTTCCCAAAAAGCTTCAATAACACACACTTAAGGGAAATGCTGTAAGTCAGCTCTGGTTTGTAAATGTTCAGATAAAACTCCAGAAGGATGTAGCTGCTTCCAGGCCTGTCTCCACAGCCCGCTGAGGAACATACTTTGCCTCATCATGGACTTGACAGCTAATAAAGATCAAAGTGCTGCTTCTCAAATACTCCTGAGAAGTTATGAAAGAATATTAGGTGAATGTTTTCTGGTGCTTCAGTAAAGTCAGTGGGATTATTTATGTATTTGAAATTGCCCATGCATTTAAGCATTCTGCACTGACGTGCTGCCGGCTGTAATTTACACTGACAGCTCAGCAATGTCTGCTCTGACCCCTGCAAACAAGGGGTGAAGCCGAGGGGGCTGGTTCCCAACACTGCCTCTCACTGCTGAAGTTATAAAAAATTGAAAACATAAATTATTTAAGTTCTGATGTAAAAAAAAATCTAGATGTTGTGGATCCAGCCCTCCAGGTGGAATGGTTTTTCTTCACTCACTCTGACTTTTTCAGGTCTGTCATCAAAAATATGACTGTGGAAGGAGCCAGGAGCTAGTGAGCAGGGACATGGCAGCAAGGGCACTGGGCTTTTACCAGCATGGGGGACAGGAGATGCTCCCTGAAATTTATGCAGGGCTTAGGGCAGCAGGACCTGTCTAAGAACATGGGGACAAATTTTTTGCCTGGGAGAAACTCTGAATAGAACTGCGAGATGGTTGGGATAATTGGTGTTTGTTGAGGAGTAATTTTCCTGCCAAGCTTCTCATTAATGACTTCCACAGCGAAATACATTATAAAGTTCATTATCCATTAATACACAATACATACAGAACTGGGCATCACAAAATAGATTTTATGATCAGTAGATTTCATTAAAAATGTTTGCAACTATGATACTGTAAATAGGAATGCTTAGAAGTAGCAAGTTTCATTAACCAAAGATATGCATAAAAATTATGTTAATGCATCCATGTCTTAGTTTTGGAATGACATGAATTCCATCACATTTTTTAGAATCTCTTGCTAGAAATCTTCAGAAAAAAAAGCTAAATATCTTTAAAAATGAAAGATAATAAGCTTATATTAATAATTGATGAACATGTTTAATACTTAATGCTGCAGTCAAAACAAACACAGTACATATTTAGAAGGGAAGCACCATATTATTCATATACAAAGAAAGATTTGATCTGTAAGTCTATTTTCAGTGCACAGTTGTTGAGTTAAAAATTAACCGTCCTGCTGCCAGGGTATTAAAGTGGTCTGAAGTTAAGGAGTGAGCACTGCTTATAGCTTTGCTGTCAGAGTTAACTACACTTGAGTGAAACACTTTCTCTTTGGAAGGACAGTTTCCTCGCATTCAGATTGGCCAGAGAAAAACACTTCCAACCATGATAAAGAGGGATCTGGAATACCTTATACCATAAACTGATACAAATATTGAATATTTCTGTTTTATTACTGAGTGAATGCAGTAGAAATTTTGTACATGCTCTGTGGTTGTTTTACATTACATTGGTGCTTTTAGGTTCCATGTTGCTTGACAATGTTTTGTTCATCAAACCCAAACATATACCCACATATGGCCACAGTGGCTATTAGTTGGTTGATTTTCATCCCCTTTACAGAGCATGGTTGAAAATGTTATCAACAAGTAATCTATTACCAGAAATATTTTATGAAGATGGATTATTGAATTTTGTCCCAATCTCCTCTTAGTATTGTTATTTTACATATTTTATTGTTTTCTTTAAATATGTTAATATCCATTTGCAAGTTCAGTTTATATCTGTTAATCATGATACTGTGTTTTCAGCTTGGATGTAAATGTATTGTTTACAGCAATCCAGATTTTCTACCTATTTGATATGTAAATAGCATAGGTTTCAACAGCAGCAGTGTGTATTGGCTCATGGAATGCAGTGGCCGTAAATCGGAATGAGCAGAGAAATTTCTGAGTCTGAAGGTTGGAAGATTCTGGTATTACTGGAATTTTATCGTGGTACTAACTCAGTGTAGTAATATACCAGTATGAGGTACTTACCAATCTTTTAATTAATTGTAAAAGATGAAATATGGATGGTAATAGTCTATGAAATACAGCCTGCTTTGGGAGCTCTCATGTTTCCATTTCCCAGTTAAGAGCCTACATAAAAAAATAATTATAAGAAAATACTAAGATCTGTCATCTCTCTGGGGAAATAGGCTGCAATTTAATGAGAAATCACTACACAATCATAACCCTGTACTGGTTCTATCTGACTGGTCACCTGCTAAAAATATAGTGTTTATTTCCTGTACGAGACAATTATGTCCTATCTTAATAGGATGGAATTTCCCTCCATTTTTCCACCCTGCTTTGAAGCCCTCCATTTGTTTTGATGTAATTGTTAGTCATTTATACATGATGAAAGTTTCTCTGTCTTCAGGAGTCTTCTGTTACGGGCACAAAGGTAAACTGAGCTCCTACAAGGTATTTCTGAAACCTGATTACTGGCTAGGCTGAGGTGACTTGGAATTCACTTCACTTCCTGTGATGTAAGGAGGCGAGTGAGGAAGTACATATATTTTTAATCATATTTTTTCAGACTTACAGTCTCTTTAACTGCTTTTCTTTATGTACAAATTAATGCAGAGAAGTGGACAATGTTCACAATAATAATTGTGCCATTGATGGCACAGAGCTGTGTTCATGACTGAAGGGTTAAAGGACGTAATTTTAGTTAAGCGAACAAATTTAATGGACCCGATATAAAGCCTGTGTCATTTTTCTAGCTCCGTTTCATGTATCTTTAAATGCTGCAGAAGTAGTTGAGATGAGCTGTAGGTGAAGGCTTAGACACAGGTGGAATTGTCTGTACTCTCCAGAGGGGCACCCCCTAAAGTGCAAATGTGTCATGTCATCCACACCAATTTTGGAGGCATGGGTGCCACAGCGGTTCCTGCATGAGCTGTACTGCCAGCCCCATCCTGGTGCCTCCTACAGAGCACCCCACTGTGGCCATAAGTCAGCACCTTTTTGGTGTGAATTCCCACTATTCCTGTCCTGCCATGAGTGGGTGCCTCCTCCAGTGCTATGCTTGCAGTCCTTGTGCTCAGCAGCCACCAAGACTGCTCTCTTCTGTGGTCATGTTCCCAAAAAGCAAAATTTAATTGGCACAGAACAAAAGCACTCCAAAGGAAAAAACCCCACCAACCCCTGAAATAAGGAAGAGATTTAGTGTTCCCACAGTTCTCCTTAGCGTTATCACATTCTCTCTGCCTCCTTTGCTGTGCAACCCCTAGCAAGGAGCAGTTTGTACTGGAAAAAGATCATCAGAGAATTCCTCATATCCTTTGCATCTCTCCTTGGATTTCACTTCAGAAAGAAGTTATGGTTATAAATCTTCTAGTAATCAAATACAGCAATTAGAGAGCTTTGGCATGTTACACTTTTTTTCCTCCTTATTTGTATTTGTGATACCATATTGACATGAGGAATCATGACATCTAATGTGCCTGCTATGAATTCTGACTTTGTGTCATGAGAAGGTAATTATAACTGGTTCTCAGCATCCTGCCAGAAGTCTCTAATCATATTACTTAGTAAGTTCTCAGTGTTTGGCTCTTGCAAACATAGAATATAAAAGTAAATGTGAGGATATCTTCTGCTTTATCTTTATTTATATCCATTCTTCAGATAGTAATTCCTCAGCTAACTCCGATAGCAGATTCTCATTTTTCAGGCCAGAGAGATTTATTTCAGGGAATTTCAGCTTTCAGGTAGAGAAATCTGGCAGCCACAGTAGTCATAATGAGTGTTTTATCTTGTGCAAGAAGGTCTGAAATTCCACTCTTAGTTTACTTCTGCAGCTCGGTGGGATCACATGTGTGTAACAGCCAATCCTGTACAGCAAATCTAAGGTGGATTCCTTCAGATTCCTCACTGCATCTTTAACTCCTTGTTTAGCTTATGAAGGGCCATGGTTTTGTGACAGCAAGGCTGAACAAAAGTTATCTGTACAGGCTTGTGGGGCTTTCACAGCACTTTCCAGCAGCTGTGACCAAGTTTTTCTTTAATATAAAGCACCAAATAAGAAATTCTGTCATTCACAAACATTGCTATGAATGCAGGGACATTGTCCTTGCCACGTGACAGCTTCATGGATCATCTCTCTGATACTTCATTCAAATATTATGGGAACACAGTGAAGGTACTGAAATGTTTTGCATCACTGCTACCTTAACAGTATCATTTAGTTTAGTCTTCAGAGTTATGCTACTGGATTCCAGGTGGTTTTATATACTAAAGTGATGAAAACCTAGGCAAGGTCTAATACTCAAAAAACCATACAGTCAATTTTAAGAGTTTAAATATAATTACAGTTATTAGAGTGCTGGGTGATTTGCAGTATTTCCAGAATTTGATCTCTTAATGGGTTTTTATGAAGTTTTTCTGCTGATTTTGGATACAGGAAAAGTTGAAGAAGAGTGCTGACTAACTTTCATTGTTTCTCAGTGCCTCTGTTAGAATACCTGGTTGCCTTACCTTGCAGTTTCTGTATGGCAGTACTGTAAAAAAGCTTGTGGAGGGTGGTTGCATCCAGTGAAGGTCTGGACAGCGTTGAAGACTTGAACATTTTTCTAAATTTTTTTCTTTTTCAGCAGTGCTATGCCTGATCCTTGTAGAGGAACTAGGTCTTCATAGCAGCAGCACCATTTCCCTTTGATTGCTGTGGACCTGTGACTGAACGTTTTCACACCGATGGAAAGATAAATAATTAATTGCTTGTAAGATCCATCCTTACAATTAGTACTCCCTGGCTGATGTCCCAGTCTTCTCCATCCATCTTCAACTTTCTCAGTCTCATCAGCCCTTTTCTGCCTTTACTGAATAAGCAGGCATCTCCGTTGGTGTAGACATGGCAAGCAGCGACCCCAGGGTTGGCAGCAGCTGTGTACAGCCAGGTGCCTCTGTTTCCTCACAGCCCCTTCCAAGGCCCCAGGCATAGGTGCCTGGCAAGGACCCCTAATCACTGCAATGAATGGTCCAGAAGCAGAGCTTAGATCCTCCAAACACCTTCACAAACACAGTCAGAGCATGACTGGTGTAAAAGCTGGAAAAGGCTATCATTTTTGTTATTTATTATCATCATCAGTGACATAGAGTAAGGGATCGAGCACACCCTCTGCAAATTTCTCAGATGACACCAAGCTGAGTGGTGTAGTTGACACACCTGAAGGATGGGATGCCATCCAGAGGGATGCCACCTGGACAAGCTCGATAAATGGGCCCATGGGAATCTCATGAGGTTTAAGAAGATGAAGAACAAGGTGCTGCACCTGGGTTGGAGCACCCCAATACCAGCACAGGCTGGGGGATGAACAGATCGAGAGGTGCCTTGCCAGGAAGGACTCAGCAGTGCTGGTGGTTGAGAGGCAGGACATGAGCTGGCAATGTGCTCTTACAGCCCAGAAAGCCGATTGTGTCCTGGGCTGCAGCAAAAGCAAGTCTAGAGCAGCTGAGGAAGGGCCATTCCTGGGCTACCCGTGGCTGGAAACCTGCAGGGGATCCCTGTGTAAGACATTTCTTTCCTGACATAGATTCTCAGCCAAGGTCTGCGTGCCCGCTTGTCTGGTGCGTTTAACTCTGAGACTTGCTGTGCATGTTAAAACAGGTCCTTACTTGTTTTTGTGGCAAGGTTTGCTGTTCATGCATGCAGGGATGGGGCCAGCACAGACTTATGGCTGGACCCAAGTGATGCAGGACTGGACCTGAGACTGTGGCCCAGATATCACAACTCTGCGCCTGCTTGCTCCAGAAGATAGCTGAAACAATAAAAACAGAGTAAAAGATTTCAGTCAGATTCTGAAGTCTATTATTTTCATGTTTCTGTTGATTACATTCCTGTCCATGTCTGTCACCAAGTCACAGGAGATAAGTGTTGCAAATCTGGAGTTTATATCAGATTCACACGACTCCCTGAAGAGGTCTGCCATTTCTCTAGGTGGGTTTTTATCCGGAGGATGTGTCCTTCAGCTAATCTTCAACCTACGCTCACTTGTCAGGATGCAAAAAGCCTTCCCTAATTGGATTACTGCGGTGTGTTTGTTGACAGTTTAGTTCTCAGATGCTGTACATGGCCTGCAGCCTTCACAGCAATCTGCTATGCTGTTTCTTTAACCCAGGCAGAGTTTTATCGCATTACCCTCATCCTCATGTGCATAAACTTGCTACTGTTTAAAGTTCCACAGTTTTCTCAGTCATGTCCAAACCCTCCTTGCCCCTCCCCCCAAGATGCTGTATATGGGGTAGTCTTTGATTAAGCTGAACTGCTGCAAGTGCTGGGGTTCGGATGCCTCTTCTGGAGCCTTGTGTCTTATCTTTCTTATCCCTGAAAGTATTTGCACTGATCAATGTCCTTTGCTGTCATGTGGAAACCTAGCTACAGACCGAATGTTGTGTTTGTTCTTTTTAATTAGTTTTAGAATTATTTGACAGGACTCATGTTCTTCCTGGATGCTCTGGCAGTGGAGGCACGATGGGCGCTTTGTAGAAGCAAGCAGCAGATCACACACCATGTAATCACTTAGCTCTGGCTTCAGAAACTACCTTAGTAGTTAGTCTACAATATACTTATGAATTCAGCTCTTTCAAACAGTTCAGGGTCTAGGAAATCCTCCTTACTGATTACAGCTTATCTTCTTTTGCTTCTGAATAAGGCAGCTGTGGGGCTGGCTTCTTCTCTTCATTTAGCCACTCCCTTCATTTTTCAGCTGAAGAGTCTATCATTGATCATTTTACACTTTCTCCCCAGATTTTGGTAATTAAAAAAAAAAGTAAAAGTAGCATGTAGTTAGAATTCAGTAACCAGATAACTTAGGCGGCAACCTGTTTCAGGATGGTTCCATTCTCAGAGTTACATTTTTACACCTGCTTGCTCTTTTCGCCCTTGGTGTCTGTGAGATCAGGGTGGAGTATGGAGAGAAGGCAGGGTTTTGGCTGTGGGCTGTACCGTACGAAGTCAAGGCTTGCAGACATGAGAGGCCTGCAAGCACAGGCTGTGGTGGGACAGGGTTGCAGCTGTGGAACAAGTGCTGCCCCAGCTCTTCTACAGTGCCAGTGATGACCAGGTATAACCTCAGGATGTTTGGGATTGGAAGGCACCTCTGAAGACCAGCTAGTCCAACCCCCCTACCATGGCTAACCCTGCTTTCATTATCTTTTTTCAAGTGAAATCTCATTAAATACCTGTTGTGAAAATAACACATTTGACCCTGACACCATGGCCAGCTAAACTCCTGTTTGCTGTCAGGCAGCTGGCTCTGCGTGAGCAAGGCAAGCTGCTTACCTGGGTACCTACCTGCCTCTGGCACCTGGCCTCTCTTCCCACCCCTTGGCAAGGAAATGTGTTTGAAGTATGAGCTTATCAGTGGCGTCCAGCGGGAGGGAGATACACAGCGGGCACCTCTGGTTTCCTATTGGCATCCCAGTTAACAGCAGACTGCTCTAAATTTAGGATCCCCTTTGTTCTAGTGCATGTGAAATCTCTTTTATTGTCTTTAACCTGTTGTACCTGTATTTCATTTTGCATATTGCTCTGTCAACTTTGAGAAGTTTCTTGAATTATTCTCTTGGTTTTATATTAATACCACACCTAAGTGGGAGTCACAATTCTCCCAGGCTTTTTTAAAACCTTTGTTATAGTGCACTTTCTTAGCATCATTGGTAAAACTAAAAAAAAAAAAACGTGGGAAGTGAAGCGTAATTAATCAAAGTGGAGATATTTGATATTACAATTTTATAGGTACATGTAAAACTCCTCCTCACTGATGTAGCTAAATTCCCACACACCATCATAATTGTGAACATATATATGCTTTGCAGATCATTGGTCTGACAGAAATTACACACATGGAGGTTTGTTTTAATTAAAATATTTAAATTAGTTTATTAAACAACAGAAAATTTCTCTGAGACTGTAGTTTACAATTGTGTTTTTATTAATTTAGCCAAGTTGAGCCTTGTGTAATGTAAGATTTGGGGTTTTTTTTCCTCATTGTTTAATTTCAAAAAGGTTAGCCGGATAAAATTTTAAGCTGCTCAATTGCATTCTCATTACCCAAATATACACTTGCTAAATGTCAAAACAACCCATATGTTGGACTACCCTTTAAGTGATGGTGTTTTTTTCTCACTGAAAACAAATCAGATAAGGAAAAAGGAGGAGAGAAAGGAGGAGAAAAAACCCAACAACTTGCCTGTAAGTTATTTGTGCAGAAGATAAAATCATAATGAGATTGTATTTTTTTCCAGTATACCTTATGTTCTGGAAAGCCCCTCACAGTGTTCACAGCAGATCAGAGGTGAAGATAAAAAGAAAAGGAATTCCAGGACATATGAAGTGAAATATTTCGTATCTTCCAAAACAAAAAAGAAATTTAGCTTCCAAGAATCAAATAATGGAGCTCCTTTTCTCCTGTCTGCAAATAAAAAACTGGGAAAGAGAACTGGGAAGCAGTAAGACTAAATTATGAAAAACATGTTGGACTTCTGTATACATATTTATCATTCCCAAATTAGACATTTTAATTTTTTTCACTGGATAAACAATGGGAAGGTGGGAGGAAGGATGGTTGGGTGCAGAGATGAATGTATGAGGATGATATCCTGTTAGAAGGAAAAAAAGCATAAAATAGTTTCTTGTGTCTCTGTTCTTTGTTTTATGATGATTGAAAGTTTCGACAGTTGGGCACCAGACTGAGGCACTTGGCCTTGAACGTCAAGATAATTACAGTTGTGCAGAGCGTGGTGGGAACTACAACTTCATTGTTTTTGCAAATGCTCTTTTGTTTAGAGCATCATGGTTCAGTGCCTGCATCCCAGCCCTGCTCCTCCTGGGGCGGGTTTTGTTCTGTGACTGCACTGTACTGTGCCCCCGAAACGCCTTTTCCCGAGCAGTCGCCAGTCTGAACACTCAGTTTCTAAAAACTAAGATGAAGATACTTCAGGCTATCTCTCAAATGCTCCCTAGAGAAGCATATGAGACCTTTTAAACAGCATTTTCATATAGTATAATTAAAAAGCATATTTTAATTAGATAGGCCAGCTTCAAAGGGTCAGCACAACTGATGTGAATATTGTAAGATGAAGATATGAAGATGAGTGCCTTATATTAATAATTAAACACATTCTAATTGACACAATGAAGTGTATTAACTCTAACAAGATGATAATCATTTAAAGTCACTTTAAAATTGAATGGTATTTAACAAAAAGGATGAATTTTAATCTACTGGACTGCTGTAAGCAGAGTTAAGTACAAGCTGTGGAAGCTGGCTGGATTAATTTTTTATGAGTCCATTTAAAAATACTTTTTAAGAAAGTAACTTTTCAATTTCCATCTGTTCTGTAGGTTTAAAAACACATGGATTTTGAGGTTTGCTGTGCAAGATGTGTGTGACATGACAATCCATTTTTCAGGACTCATTAAGGAAAAGCTAGTTTCCCTGATTAAGTTGCTTTTTGTTTTCAGTTTGTGTTCCTGACCTGTGTACCAAATATTTTTGAGGCTACCAAAACATAAGATTATGGGATTATCTTTTTAACCTTAATCCTTTTAATTTGACAAGCAAAGGGGAATTTTTGATTGTTTTTTTTCAGAATTTTCCTTCAAGGTATAAGGATGGGACTTCGAAGAGCATCTTGTTTTGCCAGCACTGTCTGCCTCATGATGCTAAACCTCTGAACTACAATTCACAGTAAAGACAGTTACACAGTGTTTTTAAGTATACCTTTCTTTTAAGCTAATTCCTCTCATATGAAATGAAAATGTAGAGCTCTGAACTCCTAGCTTCCTAACATGTAATTACAATAGTAGATTGACTTTAAGCATGGTTTTCTGTTGCATTATTAATATTTTATGTCTTCTCTTCAGTTATTCTCACTAATTGGCCATTATGCTTCTTTCCACCAGAGCTTCTGGGACCACCTAGGATGTTAAGGGGCATGATTTGATTTGAGGTCTCTGTCTCATTCTAAATTTCCATGATATTTACCACAGCACTGGATTACACAGAAAATGGGAGAGTGAGATTTTCCTGTGAAAACTTCTAATTTATGGAAAACACAAAATGCAGGCTCTCCCCAGCCTTCCTTTAGTGGAGATGTGTGGAGTTAGCTGCTTATGCAGTCAATCCCAGCAGGCTGCTGGGGACCAGGGGAGATGCCTTCTGTGTTTTGTCTCTTGTGAGCTGAATCATCACAAGATGTGATTCATCACTGTCTGTAACAGTTGCATGAAGAAAATTTAGTGGGATCTTAGTGAAATAAGGGCTGAACTCTCCTAAAGAAAACAGCAATGTTTGCCCTTGAAAGGGAAGCACCAATCTTTCCTGCATATTCTTTAGCCTTCATTTTTCTTCTTCTTTCTGAGGGCAGTTATTTGCAGATGTGTTCCCTTTTTGAACAGCTTTGAGATGCTAACTTGATCAAAAATAGGTGCTAGAGCTTTCCTCTTGCCTACCAAGTTGCAACCCTTTGGTGATCTCTGTGGAAAGCAGCTTAGGAAAACGAGGCTGAAAGTGAGCAGGAAGCCTGATGGTGCCTGAAAGTGTGTCTGGTTTTCCAGCTCCTGAGTTCCTGTTGATAAAAAATGTTATTGCACACACACCCCTGCCACCATCACCACACCTTGCTTGCTTTCCTCATTCACATAAATAGTTTTATGTATTTTGAAAAGCCCAGTGTGAGGCCAAAACAGGCTGCGGAACAGCAGCCTTGTGGAGTTAATGGTCCTGGTGGTGGCGTTTGGTGCCCAGGAAAAATTGCAACTCTGTGGGATGAAATAACCTTTTTTGTCATCTGAGCAGAAGCACAATGAGTCTGTCCCCTTCTTCTGTCCCACTGCTGTCCATGGAAGGAGGTGAGAACTAGGCCTGGCAGGTGGTTCCCATGCTGCAGTGCCTGCAGCTGTGCAGAGATGCAAATATGGATCAGTCTCTAAAGGTTGTCCCAAAGGGAATCTGTCCTGCCAGCCATGGGGGCTGCTCCAGCCTTTGTTCCCTCCATGTGCTCCTCCTCAAGTAACACTCCTGGAGAGGAATCAAGGGGCATAGAGAGCCAAGAAAACAAAATATAATATCAGATGTATATATAGTAAAGGTAGAGGGTGACTGTGCCTTTTAAAAATAAATGGAGGGAGGGATATTCCTCTGTAAATGAATGTGTCACGCAAAAGGGTGCTTTGTTCTTACACCTCCAGCTTCTTCATTGATTTGAAGGTGGGGTTTTTAGGAAGAGTTTTATTCCAAGTAAGACAATGCAAATTGCAGGCACAATGGCATAATCTAGTTTGATTTTTATCTTTGACATCCGTAATAATGTCATCCCCCTGATAATACACCCAGAGATAAAGCTTAGGCTTTTATTGAAAGGCACTGCTTCATCACCATATCTTACACCAAATCACTGCAATTTGCATTAAGATGAATTGTCTTACATGTAAACCTGCCACAGAGTTCAACATAACTGGAAATTTTTGTGCCTTTATTTTTTCTCTTGTGCCTTTATTTTTTCTCTTGTGTAGATTTGTACTGTGTTTAGTTCTGTGAGAGAGACAGAACCTAAAAGGTCTCTAAAGCTTTACCTTACAGGTCAAATGCGGAAGGAAATGATGCCTTGCGAGGGCCCTGTACATTACAATAAATGGTTCAATAATTTAGAGAGCTAAGAGGCAGTTGTCAAGTCAGCCAAGAGTAAAGATTAAGACATTAAGAAATTACCCATTGGACCCCATAGGGCAAGATTTGTTGTTAAGTAGGAGTGGCAGCTAAAGGCTTGCATGCTAAAGGCCTTTTCCAACCAAAATGATCCAGTGATTCTATGGATTTTTCTCCTCCACCACATCTAAAGCATTCCAAAATAGTTCTTTTCCTCAGCATTTCCTTAGAAGCTGGGGGTGATTATATCTGGTGCTGTGGGAGCAGGCAGCAGGGGGAAACCAGACATTGTGTGCACTCCTGCCCAGTGGCTCACTGCAGGACACCAGTGCCCAGGTTTCACACAGAGATGTCTCTTCGTGCTTCACCTCTGCAAAACGACTGTCTGGGGCTTTTTTTGGAGGTGTTGGCACCAATCTGTGGGCTGTAAAATCATGAGTTAGCTCTTTTCTTTCCCAAACTCTAAGGTTGGCTTCAGAATTTAATATTCTCTTAAATGGAGGATATTTTTCTGTGGCATCTGGCTCCTTGCTCACCAGGTTGCTGTCAGGAAAAAAAAAATCACAATACTTCTGATAAATCTTGGTTGCACTTCTGGTGCTCACACTGTTCTGGCCTCATGGCTGGAAGGTGAAAGGTGAGTTGCCGTGTGTAGACAGAGTGGAAACTTAATGCCTGGGAATTTTTAATCCTCAACAAATACACAAGGAAGAGAACACAGGTATTTAGTAGTGACTTTTGTCTATGCTCTGTTCTTGCTAGCAGTGGTGGAAATTGCATAGGAAGATGAGGTCCAGTGATCATGCAACACTGAGCATATATCATCTTGAGAACATGTTCATAATTTCTAGAATCCACAGACTAATTCATTTCTCCAACAGATGTGCCCCAAATATCACTAATCCTCCTCAGTATTGTTTCTTCTCCCTCCCACATCCCCCTATAATTCCTTCTCATTTAAATGCAAAAACACAAAACAACTCAAATCATCAATCCAGCCGTCCTTCTCTGCAGGGTGTCTTTTGTTTTGCTTTGTTTTGTGACCAGGGAAGGGGAGGAGTCAAGGGAAAATGGAACATCTTTGCTGAGGCTGAGGTGCTCTAGGATCCTGGGCCTGGTTTGGGGCTGTCAAAGGGCCAGGCACTGTTTCAGTGGCTGCTCTGCGTGTGCATTGCATCAGCAGGCACAGCCTGGAACAGCTTGAGAGATGGAGACCTGCTTTTGCTGCTTTTGCTTTTGTAAAATACAGTTTAGTTTGGTTTCCAGTGGGGAAGGATCAGCAGGTAGGATGTGGTCCTGGCCACTCCCTTGCCTGTTTGGCCCACAGGACATTTTCATGGTGGTCCTCCTCCTCCCAGAAGCTTGCAGGACTTCAGAGCAGCCAGGGTGCAGATGCTTTCCTTGAGGACCGTGGTGGGAACTGGGAAGGCTCAAGTAGCATCATCCTGTTGAGGTGTGAGTTGGAATGGGAGCTCCCTCAGATCAGACAGTTTTGGCTGTACAGTTTGGGCTGGAATTTCAACACCAAGAGCTCTCACATGCCTTGGGCTCAGCAGATGACACCCGCAGCTTCAGAGGCAAATAAAAGAGAATAAAAAGCTTCTCATGTTCATTATTTTAAAGCATCTCATGATTAAAAATCTTGTGACCCTTATTTAGCTGAGTCATAGGATTTTTGAAAATCTGAATGGTGAGGTATCAGGGATGCCTAGGGAGAACTTTATGGAAGAAGCACAGGGAAGGGAGAAGGGTGATGGTAAAGGAGAGGTATAAGATAGATAGATAGATAGATAGATGTATCCAAAAGAGCAGTGGTAATTCTCCACACTTGCTTCCCACCAGCTCAGGGCTTAGTGCTAAGCACCTCAGTGCTTAGTGCCCACGGAAAAACTAAAGCAGATCCAGAGATAAAAGGGTGATTTCTGGAGTATCTTATTATAGAATCACTTCCACCTATCACCTCTGAGAACTGCTTGGCAAGCTATATACATAGTGTGAGAGAAATGTTACTTTACTTACTGTTATAAAGTCAGGTTACTCTCTGGCAAATACATATTATTAAATCTGGAATGGTTAGCAGCTGAAATTCTGCAGGGCAGCTATCACTTCAAGTCAGCAGCATGGGTGTGTATGTGTGGAGTATGTCTGTGTAGGTATTTATGTATGATTTTACTTTAACCTGTTTCTCATAATATGCCTTTATAAGGCAGAAATCAGCAAAGGAAGCAGAAAGCAAAAGAAAGGAGGGAAACTGCAAAATAGACCTTAAGCTGGTGTTTCTCCCTAAAAGAGGATTTGGGATAATTTTGATTAACCTAGATCAGTCCCAGTTCTAAAAGCATAAACAAATGAGTGAAAGAAAAGACCAAAACGTATTTTCAAGTTTAAAGGTTTTGTAGCAGAATCACGTAGAAACCTCACAAAGTCATGACCATCAGTGTCAATGGTAGTGAGTCTGCATGGCCTCTCTGGAGTGACAGTAGGGGTTTGGGCCTTGGTTTCTAAGGGACCCATATTTTACATCTGTTATTCAAATAACACTTCGGAGTCACTCTTGTAAAACACAAATTTGTCTGCCAACACTCTTGGCACACAAATTTAGTTGTCCCCTAACTGATCTCGATCACTAGTACACCAATGGCTTCTGGCTTCTATTTGATCCAGTTTCTCCATCATTCAGGATGAGTTGGCTTGTGTTTCTGGGTAGCTGCTCTCTAACTTCTCTCATAAAACCAGTAGATTTTTGTTTGTTTGTTTGTGTCACATTTCATTGGTAATTGGCATTTGCTGCCAATTTGCTGGGAGGTAAGGCTGACCTCCCAGGAGATTCTGAGGCTGGACTCATGCACCACAGAGCCACTGAAGTAATAATTTCCCTTTATGGGCAAAATCCAAAGCTAATTTTTATTATTTTACTTGCACCTGTGGTTTAGGCAAGTTTTTCTGCAGTATATCCATGTACAATCAGTGGAGAGAGGTGGGTATCTACTGGAGATGTTGAGCCGGTTCACCTAAGGCAAGCGCTGAGCCACTAGATTCACATGTGAGCTGTCTAAAATGGCTTAAAGCTGTATTTCCATAACAGTTAAACCTTTCTCAGACCATTGTTTTATTCTTATTCCTGGGGGCATGGTCCTGCCTCCTTCCCACTGCTTGCTGTGCTATTCATCCCATCCATCCTAGGAGGGACTTAATCAGAAGATCACTAACCCTTCAATAAAGAAATGCATGGTGTTTTGCCATCTTAGCTCTACAAATCAGTCAACTGCAGGATTACATGAGTGCCAGCACAAGGGAGGGGGAGGAAACTGCAGCTTGCTTGGGGAAAGGAGGGGACTATGGCAACTCCCACTCAGTCTGAACTATGGTGAAACCACCCCTAAAGCACTGCATCCCAACCTCTTTATCTCTTGTCCTAGTAGAGATTTCCAAGCAGATTCTGCAGCTAATTTGTTTTTAACAACCCTCTTATTACTTAGTGTACTGATTGCTTTGGTGCCAATTGTCATGTAAGGTTAGTTGTGCTTTAGTTACTAGAGGAAAAGGAGGATTGATTTCTCATAATGTGCAAGATAGCAAATACATTTTTAATGATAGCTGGTTCTTTATTAGGGCAAAGGGTCAATGGGAATTGTTTGAAGAATTTAGTTGTTCTATTTCTTGTTGTTTCTCCTTTTGCCTTATTTCTTGTGTATTCTCCTTTCCAGTTTAAAGTATATCATTTTAGTGACCTGCTTAAATCAGCTTCTCAATATGCTTTTTATTCTGGTAAAGCAACTATAGAGAAGATTAATATGTCTAGAGCAAGTGGCAGGGTGCATAGAGGAGAAAAGAATCAGTTCAAGTCAAACAATTACAGACAGTGAGTGAAAAATTAATGTGCCCAGGGAAACTGAAGAAAAAAGAATATCAGTGCAGATCTGCTGCTTCCTGTAAATATATATTTAATGTAATGTTTCAGTTGAAAACAATCAGAGAATAGTACAAAATTTTGAGGACTAGTCCCTAAACCAGCATGTTGGGGAAACACACGGCAGTAAACTGATGTGAAGAGGAATTCTGTATCTATCTGGATGCCATTATGCTGTTTCCAGCAAGCTTTTAAACATTATACATCGTTGTTGTAATGTCAAACTACTCATCAGCAAAACCACAGTCAGATTTCTGCAAAGACCAGCTCATTGATGCACACCAGTGTGCTGCTTGAAACCCACAATGTTCAGCTCACAAGACATTTGCAATTGTGAGATTATTGTCTCAGTTTTAAGACAGCTTATTTTTATTTCTTTTCACTTTTTCATCACCATTTATTGTTTATTAGTTAAACATTCATTACTTTATTTGGAATAGGTCAAGGGAAGACCAGATCTAGCCAGCCTTTGTCTTTGCCTGTTCTTGTTATTTTGCACCTGATATTGTGATGCCCTCACTTCCATAAACTTAGTAACAGAAATTTTATTATTAAAACCTTTGTAATACTAGTCCTAAAATCAAAGAGGATAAGTGTATATTAAAGACAGGATGTTTGTGCGTAGGATGAAGTGTCAAATGCAACTATGACGTTTTGATCTCGAGGGCTTTAAAAATGGGAAGCGCAACATAAAGGGCTGCAGAAAAGCCACAAGACTCAGCTTTAAAAGTCATCAACTGGGAGCCTATAAGATCAGCTACTGTCTTGTCACAGTAAATTGTTTTCTGGCAAGGGCCAGAATTTTTTCGAAGCCCAGGAATCTGCCAACAGATAACAGGCAGCTGCAGCCTGTGTTATCTGACAGTGCATGCTTTAGCTTTAGCAGCTGGAGGAGCTGAGCTTCACATCCCCTCCTTGGATTTCACAGAGCTGTGACGTGTAACTTGTTTGTTCAGTGATTCTTAAAATGCAAGCCAATGTGAAAAATGAAATTGTATTAGTTTAAAAAGTGCTGTGTGGAGCAAAGAAGAGTTTCACGGGCTGGGTGAGTGGCTGAGCCATGCTGCCATCACCAGCATCACAGACTGACCCCAGGCTGTGCTTTTATCACCCCAGCCCCTCCAGACCCTCACTGCACAGCAGCTCTCCCTCTTCTGTACTATTTTTTCCTACCAGACTGTAAGGCCTCACTTCCGACAGCACGTCCCAGCCCTTCGACCTTCAGCTGCAAGCAGGCACTCAGGCGCTTTTCATTCCCAAAGGCTGCCGTGTGCAGCTCCCTGCCTTTTCTGCTCCTCGACTAGCTCTTCCCTTAGGGCCTTCCGACTCCTGCTCCAGCCAGCAACCAGCTCTTCCTTCAAGTCCATGAGGGCTTTGGTTCAAATTCTGAGGATGGTTTTAAGCTGTGCCTCAAAGCTCCTGCAGGGCAGAACTGTGGGACAGCAATGTGTCCAAGGGAAGGTGGCTGCCCTTGGAAGTGACAAACCCAAGAGTGACACAAAGGTGCCTTCTGTTGCCAATCCTGACCAAAGCAGTGCTTCAAATTCATCCTCAGATGGCTACTCCATAAAGGCAAAAATGATTTGTTTCTAAATAATTCCAGGCACTTTTGGAGAAAATGGTAATTAAGGTTTTTAAGTGTAAAAAACAGAAGGTTTTCCAGTAACCTTTGTACTTTGAATCACAGTGACACCTTGGATTTGCTGCTGAGATTTCAAAACCACTATTTTAATATATTTTGGTAAATACACATAAAATATGAAAATTCTACATCAAAGAAATATGCATCAAATGCAGTTCTCATTTACATTACAGACTTAAGAGAATTCAGAATAATTTTAGTAACTGGGACATCAATGATGCTACAGCTGAATGAATATAGGACAAAGAATCTTGAGGTATATTCTTTTAATTTACTTCTTTACGCATCATAATGAAAAGCAGTAATAAACACAATTCAACAGAACTTTTCTGTAAGCTTTCTTTTCTCTTAAATAGTTTTAAGCTTGTATAGGTATCAAAACAAATGGTTTATACATTCTTGTTATATCACAGAATTAATACAGAGCCATCAATTACTTCCAGCTTAGGCTTTTATATTTCACCTCTGTATCGCCATGGCATTTCCACAGCATGCTGCAATGCCAGGAATCTCTCCTTTTAGCTCACCCTTTTTCTCTCTGTGTATTCAAGCCTGCATGTTATTTGCTTTTACAAAATACATCATTCTGCTCCCAGAAAGCCTTGATGATTACATTCTTCTCTGAGTCAGAGACTTATTTCACAAAATATCCTACTACTTTTTTTAAAGCAACAAACCTGTGTTTTGCCTTTCTAATAGGAATTTTGTTTCTCCTTTTTTTGAGAGAGAGTTTTGGTACACAAGATATGTATATAAGGGGTGTGCTTATGCAGTGGATCATCAACAAGTGCTTGCTGTACTGTATATGGTATATCCAATATACTGGGGGAATTTCCTGTCTTGGATGATACATACATTTTTTTCCAAAAGAAACACGTTGTAGAGCATTTAAAAGTATTAAGGAAGGTGTATTCACATAATCTTGCCTGATATGTAGAGCTGATAAATGGAAAAATGAAGATATTTATCAGGTGATTTTCACAGCATTCACTCAATATGTTAAAGTGAGAATATAGGAACATCAGTGCTGTAGTGGAAAAGCTCTCAGCACAGACTTGGTCTCAAGGCTATATGGGTTATTAGTTCAGAATAAGGCACAGGGCAGGTCGATCCTCCAGAGCTGAGCCCACCTGGATGGAGAGTGCATTTGCCTGGCTCAGTCTTGTGTTTGCTTCTGCAAAATGCTTCTGCATTTTGCCAGCTTAAACCGTACCTGTCTGAAAGGCACATGTTCCTGATGCAAGAGGAGAAAGGCAGCAAAGCTGGAGAGCCAAAACCACCAGGCTACCCACCTCACCTTATCTCAGAGATCACTACCCTTGGGCAGTGGCTAAACCAGCTGCAACCCATGGCAGTTTACAGCCTGGCACAGAACAGAGGTGCAGATCCAGGTCTGGATGCAGCAGTACTGCTGCCTGCAGCCTGCCTACAGTGTGGGCAGATTTGGCATGGGAACCTGTGGGAGCAGGGCTGTGGGGCAGCAAATGGAGCAAAACTTTTCATTCAAATTTGCCTTTGTTAATGAGTCACTGCCCGCAGCTCCTGGTGCTTTTTCTTTCCTGCAGGAATGTATTTTCGTGGTTTTAACTGTGCTTGAATCAATCACAGAATGGCCGGGGTTGGAAGGGGTCTCTGCTTGTCCAAGCCTTTAGCTTGTCCTGCTAAAGCAGGTTCACCTAGAGCAAGTTACGCAGGATCACGTCCAGTTGGGTTTTGAATGTCTCCAGAGGAGGAGACTCCACAGCCTCTCTGGGCAGCCCATTTCAGTGTGCTGTCATCTTCAAAGGACAGAAGTTTTTCCTCATTCTCAGATGGGACTTCCTGCTTTTCAGTCTGTGCCCCATGCCCCTTGTCCTGTTGCTGAGCACCACTGTGAAGAGCCTGTCCCAATGTAATTGTATCACCTGGTGGCGAGTAATAATGCAAACATCGAGCTGTTGGAAATGTGTTCCTTCAGCTGGTTCTGTTGAATAGTTTTGCTCTAACATTATTTGTCAGACGCTGTTACTGGGTTAAATTCAACTACATACACCACCTCAAGTTTTCTCTGAACAGTTTTATATGTGGGACGTGAACATGCTTTATACCATAGGAAGATACATGTCAAAACACAAATGTTAACTAATTAACTCACACAGAGTTAGCTTTCTGTACAATGGTTAATTCAGCAGCTGCTTTTGTCCCTGCTGCAGCAGATTTTTTAAAATGAATATCCTCTGTACATTACTTCTTTTAAATTGGAATTCATTGTCAGATTTTGGGCAAGAACAGGAAAAAAAACCACAGCATATGTACAAAGCAAGACACCGCGTTCTATAGTATTGTGTTTAATACACCTTGCTGCATGCTTTGGAGATGTAGCACACAGAATCTGTAACTTCTGTGGAGAGTTACCATGCCCTGCTCCAAAGGTTTCAGAAAATGCTCATCACCTGCAGGATGCGTGTGTGGGAAAAGGTGGAAGCAATCCGTATGTCATCTGTATCCTGCTTATTCTCGATATAGACATTTTGAGAGCTTTGTCATGAGCTCAGCCGTGCCCTGCTGCCACCATGGGCAGCAAAGCCAAATTCCATTCAAGACAAAGTGCAAGCATTTATATGTTTTATTTCCAGCTATAGTGAAACACCAAAACCAATTTGCAGATATTTTGTCAGGGAATGTGCAGGTTTTTTACCTCCTTCCATCTAGATATGTCTGTCACCAGCTCTATACTTGTCACCCGGTTTGGAAGCAACCAAGGAATCTGAAAACCAGAGGCCAATGTTGTTGGAAATTTGCAAGAGGATTACTCAGCAAATCATATCCCTCACTTCCCTGAAAATTCAGACTTGAAGAAGATACAGCATCCTTACCCCCTGCAACCACAGGCTTGTGCCTCGATTGCTTAGGGGGTCAGGTGTAGAAGTTTGGAAACAGCTTAACCTGTAGCAGAACCACTTGGGTAGCTGAGTGTCACAGCTTGCTGCTGGGGTGAGGTGTCACCTTCCCTGATGTCTGCTTCTCCCCTTTGCAGGAGAGTCCTGTGAGGTGAACGCGCGCTCCGGCCGCTGTGCTCCGGGCGTGTGTAAGAACGGAGGGACCTGCGTGAACCTGCTCATCGGGGGCTTCAAGTGCGAGTGCCCCCCAGGCGAGTACGAGCGGCCCTACTGCGAGATGACCACCAGGAGCTTCCCCCCTCAGTCCTTCATCACCTTCAAGGGGCTGCGGCAGCGCTTCCACTTCACTGTCTCCCTCATGTAAGTCCCAGCGGGAAGGGATCTGTGGCTGATGGCTTCTCACTCGAGCTTGGGACTGTTTGTCATGTCCTGTTACCCACCAAAGACCTACTCCTGAAGTCATTGTGGGGATTTCTGACAGTGACTCCTGTGAACAAGGCACAGGCGTGTTGTTTGAAAGCATTTGATTTTCTGCCCTTCTGTGGATGTTTCTGACTCATGACCTTCCCTGTTGTAACACAGGGTGATAGAGTGGGGAGAAGGGACACCAGGACCACCCTGGCCACCCATCAGCAGCCTTCAGCCACAGAAGTGGTGGGGTGGATGTTGGGTTTGACACTTTTACTAGCTGGGCCTTTGACTTCCTGACCTTCAACCCGGCTTCAGAACCCATCCATTTGTGCCCCTTGTTTTGGAGCACTCTTCCTATCTCCTGTTTCTCCACCTGTGAGAGGAGCTGGGCATGTCAGGCCATGGCTAAGCACAGTCTGGTCCTTCTCAAGTTCTTGCTTTCCAGTGGTCCCCAGTCTTGGGCTTGGGAGAACCTCAACTGATCCAGCTCCTCGCCTCGTTCCTTCTGGCCCTCACACCCAGGTCCTGCTTCTGGTCCCATGCCAGCTCCCAGGCACAAGTAGTCTTATGCCCATCCCATCTGCCCCATGTTGGGCAGTCTTCTTCTGGGCTGTCACTTTTCCCCCGGGGATGCTCAGGTGGGCAAGGAGGAGCAATGATAGCACCCACAGTCATGAGCAAGAGCTCTCCCTTGCCTGGGGAAAACCTCTCTTCTGGAGAAGACTTCTTGGGTCGGGCATAGGGCTTGCTTGGTGTGGAGCCAGAGCTCCAGGTGCACACATGGCTCTTCTCTGGGGAGGGGGTGGGTTTGCAGCTCTCCCATGGTTTAGCCAGTCAGGATTGACTTTTGGTTTTCCCTCACAGCTAACTGTGAGTAAACAACACAAAATTTGTTAGTCCTGACCCCAAAGAGCAGGGCTGGGGAGTTATTAATAGGTAAAACTGCAGCTGCAAGGACAGACCTGTTTGTGTGTCTGTCCAGAGAAAGTGCTCAGGGAGGGGACCTTCAGGCTTATGTCCCCTCCAGCGCCCAGCCCTTACCTGATGTTCCACATCTGTCAGGAGCCAAGTCACTTTTTTACAGCATGTTTTTCAGTCCTTTACCATAGCTTACTTTCCTGAACTAAGATCCCAGAGAGACTTACCATGTAATGTTTCTGTTAATACAAGTAAGTAATGCCCCATCCCTGTCAATGTTCAAGGGCAGGCTGGGTGGAACTTGGACCAACCTGGTCTAGTGGAAAGTGTCCCTGCCCCTGGCAGGGGGGTTGGAACTAAGTGGTCTTTATGATCTCTTCCAACCCAAACTATTCTATCATTTTATGATTCTATCATTTTATCTTTCATCTGCCTTAATGCTAAAGTCGAAATTTTATGGGATCTTGACATTTTGGTTAAATCAGAAAGCACAGACATGGTTTGAACAAAAGCCAAGGCAAGGGAGAGTTGTGCCTGTGAAGATTGTTTTAGAGCATCAGGTCTAAGTACACAGAAAAACTGAGGAGCAAAAGGCTCTGTTGGATTTCTCAGACCTACAGTGAGAGCAAACAAAGGAGCGGTCTGGGCTGGCTGCCAGCATGAATTGCCTGCACTACCCTTGGCTTGTCCCCTCAGCCGTGAGGTGTCATTTTTCAGGCTTTTGGAAAGAGAGCTTTGACGTTTAGGGTGCTTCAAGTTAAAATGACTCAAATGCTCTTTGTAGGGGTTATTGAGAAATAGCAAAGTACTGTATAAAGGTAGAGCTTACACCAGGTTTTCTTCACCGTCTTTAGAACCACGATGGCGTATTTAGTCATGAGCTAAACACCACTTAGTCTTCTCAGTGTGACTATAAGAATTCTAGGCCATCATGAGGTTCATCCCACCCTGTCTGGAATGGCAACACATTTAGCTTTTCACACCTGAAGTTCACTTTTATTTACACTAGCTACTTCTTTGGCTTTTATTATCCCTTAGTGGAGGAGGAAAATATAATGTGAGGATCAGCAAGAATTAGCAGTTTGACTGCTAAAGATGATTACTTGCTATTACATATTTTGTGATTTGGGAGCATTCGTAAAATCCCAGGATGTCCAACTTCCCTCAGACTCAAGTGGTTTGTGACCTGCACCTAGCAAAGAGCAGGATGTTTGCATTGTCCAGTCTCATAACTAAAATGTTTTTTAAAGTATTTAGGTTACTGGTCATGCATGTCTTTCTGCTCCCAATATTATATATCTTCCTTGCTTAATTCTAACACTTACTACTCCTTCATTCCAAGAGACACTGTTAGTGGAGAGGTTTTCTCATTATTTATGTAAAATTCTCTAAGAAAATCTTCTGTTTCCTATGTCATGAAATTAAACATATTCCTTCTATTAAAGAC
This sequence comes from Vireo altiloquus, assembly GCA_013396875.1. Taxonomy (NCBI): domain Eukaryota; kingdom Metazoa; phylum Chordata; class Aves; order Passeriformes; family Vireonidae; genus Vireo; species Vireo altiloquus. The sequence continues at coordinate 833,772 of VZRF01002283.1, forward strand.
GAGTATTTTCTCCCCCACCTGGTGGGTGATAACCAGACAAAAGTTCAAAAGCAGCAGTGTTTTTAACAATGAGTATGATACAAAAGTTGCTTTTGACTAATGGCAAGGAATGGAGCTGAGCAAAGATAAAGAAATACACAAAATGGCTTAATAACATCATAGTTTAATAAATAATAGTTTCACACTTAAAATTATGGTAGGAAACTGTAAGAATGTGAGAAAATGTATTCAAACAAAACTAAACTTCCTTTTGTTGCTAGTCATACTAAATCTTCCTGCCCACTGAAGAAGCATCAGTAGTATTATTCCCATTGCCTTTGCTCATATATATTGTGGATAGATGTGATCAAAATATTTGAATGAAGCAGTTATACATGAAAAAAAATTTCTTGGGAAATATTTTTCATTTTTTTTCATCCTTTGGATGAAATGTTTGATGGTGAAAAGTGAAAACTAAATCCATGTTTTGATAATGATATATTTCAGTGGTATTGCTGTAATTAATTTAGTTTGCCATTTACTTGTATAATATTATATTATTATAAACAAAGCTATAAATAAATTTATGTATCAAAACTGATTAAAAGTAATCAAAACATTAATTAATATTTTGATGGACTACAATAAATATTCTTTTGAAATTTGTATTTTACAGGAAATACCAAGTTTGTGACTTCTGTTTTTTGAACCAGAACAGTTCATTATCCTTCAAAAACATTAAAAAACACATTAATAAAATTTCCCATTTCCATGTAGCTCAAATTCTGAAACGTCTTTGCTCAGTGTGATCCACAATATACGTATGTCTAACAAACAACTTCCTGTAAAAAATATTCTTTGTCTTTGAAACTTTTTCTTTCAAATACCAACCCTGGTATTCTAAAATACTGCTTCATTCACATTCTCTGAATGCAGGTTTTGTTGCATCACATGAGAGTCTTGCTATTAGACATGATATGACAGGCACAAGAGTCACTTCTTATGTCCATGGACGACAGTTTTCATTAGCTGTGCTCAGCATTTCATTCATTTGAGGGAAAAGTGGGTTAATTTAAATCAGGCATATTTCCTGAAGTTCAAGATACAAAATCAGACTAAATTACCATTGGGAAACACTAGAAATTCCCATGGTTTCCCTCTTTTTCTCCCCTTATCTAATATTAATCTTTGTAAAAATGTTTATGTAAAGTGTAATAGTTTTTTTTGCATTTCTGAGTAGATGAAAGCTGTGTGCAACTATCCAGAGATAAGAGAATTAAATTAAAAATTATAAAATACAACCAGCAGAAATTTGAAAAAAATGTTCTGTACTGTCAAAAAAAGAAAAAACAGCAAGCCTTTTTCAGAAGTGGGGTTTCCCCTTTTTCTGCAAGAAATATGCATCCCATTATTAGTAGCACAAGAAAAATAAAACCAAAATGCACCCTTTGGTGCTGATTTAGTGGAATCTTTTAACTGCTTATTTTCCTTCCTCCAGTTGACTGACTAGTTGATTGACTAACCCTGATTTTCTACATGGCATTATTAAAGTAACACTTATCTTTCTTTCCTCTTACCTCCCCAACAGGCTTTTTTAATCAGTTGATGACTGTCCTAGGACCCTGTAGCATTTAGACAGCAAGCAGGCAGCAAGGATCTCGCCTTTTATGTGAAAATGCTTTCTAGCTGTCAGACTGTTTGCAGAGTGTAGTAAGTGCTACTGTTTGGTGAGTGTTGGACACTGCTGTTGCATCTTGTGTCTGCCTAATTTTAGCCCTCGTGAGGGTCAGCAGATCTCTGCAGGGTAGATTTCTGTAATTTCCATCTGCTTGCCTTGTTGATTGTGAAAGAGTAGATTTATCCTGTGGCTGACTCCTCAGTTTTACAATTTTCTGTCTGAAGATTGATTCAAAGGCTTGTTCTTCTGCTGAACACAATGCCGTCTTTCTTCTGGGTGACTTGACCATCAGCCTTTAATCCATAAGCTGTTAAGCACAAACTAACTCCATGTCTCTGTGTTCTAGGTTTGCAACCAGGGAGAGGAACGCTCTCCTCCTCTACAATGGGCGTTTCAACGAGAAGCACGACTTCATTGCCTTGGAGATCATTGAGGAGCAGATCCAGCTGACCTTCTCTGCAGGTGAGGTATCACCTGAGCTGAGCGTTTCTGCTTGAGGTCAGGAGATCCTCTCAAGCTGTTTAGAAATGCACTTCAGTGATTTTATGTGGCTATTTGCTGCCTCATTAATTTACTGGCTGACATGCACAGTATACAACTGATGCTGGGTGTACTCCAGATTGTAGCAGTTTGTGGTGATTACACTCATGGTCGTAGGCAGGAGCTTGTCAACATATCAGTTATAAAAGCCAGAGTTTATGACTACTATAAAAGATTGGCACTAGCCTGAATGTTGGCCCCCAAACCAGTGTTTGCTTAAATGAGACTTCATTTTATCACACTGTGATAAATGTTGTGTGTTTATGCATTTTTACACTACACCGTCAGAGGTGCATAAATGTTGTCTAAAAAATACACACAAGCCAAAGGAAAACCTAGGAGAAGTGAAAACTGTCTGCAATTCATTAGGGATTGAGGAGGAGCAGTGCTCTCACTAGAATGCATTTCTGCACTGGAGAAGCACCTCCTCTTAGAAGAAGCCATAAACAACAACAAATTTAGGAGACCTTAGCTGCCTGCTCATTGCCACAGTGGGCCAGGAAACATGAAGTGGCAGGTTTGGCATTTGCTTACTTCCTGCACTAAGCCAGTGCCTTCTGGTTCTTGTAGGAGAAGAGAGAGGGGAGGGCCATCAGGCAAAGTTCAGGCACCACATATACCCAGAAGCAGATCTGTGCATTTGGTGGCAAGGCTTTAGTGACTTAAATGAAATCTCACTAGAGCAGGCAACCTCTGGTTGTCTCAGGTTTAAGGTATTTTTCCGCTGAGACAAAAACAAATATGTGGGAAAGGCTGTTGTCCTGTAAGTCACATGGAGTTATGTGTAGGTCAGGTGAGATGTTTATGCCTCTTTATTGGGCATGCAATTCCGGAAATAATCCTGCTATTTCCCGTTACCCGTATTCAGGATAGACATGGGGGCTCAAGTCAATTCCTGTTTTATTTTTGTGGAAAGTGAGGTGTTGCAAGCAGTAAAGCCATCGAAGCAGTAGCACAGCCCACACTGGTGTTGCACACTCATCACCAGTGATGGCTGCTGCCCTCAGACCCCATGGTAAATCCTGTGTGACCCCCCTGATTTACCAACCATGCTTAGATGCATATCTGGGGCCTTTGGGTTGAAGAGATCCGGTTACATTTCCCCTTTATTACCTCAAAGTTGTCAAAATTAGATTTTAAGGCAGGTTTCTCAATGGGTTAGTGTAGTGAAATAACATGCTGGAGAGAGATGTGCTTTCTTCTGTAGCTCTGCTCCTCCTGTCTAAACTTGAATCAAATTGCTTGGAAGGTACCCTGAGGATGAATGGGAAAAAAATAAATTCTTCCTGCACTTGTATGCATTTAAATGTGAAGGAGCTCTTTTAAGATACATGAAACTAAATTTAGATTTGCACTGCTGCACCTGAGAGCAGGTCTGGTCCTGCATATTACAAATGGTATTTTCTTTGGAAGGAAAATGGTTTGTGTTTTATAGTTTTAAGTGGCTTTTAACGAACAGTGCAAGTTTTGGACACCTGATCTCACTTTATTATGTGTCGCAACAACTTTTTCACAGAAAGCAAAGCAAAAGGATTGCAGAACAGTGATCTTCCTTTTGCAGATACTTGATAGTTGAATAAAAAGCCCAATTATTAGTACAGATTTTATAACCATATGATAAAAACCATCACGGCAGGATGTCCTACATGCTAAGCTGAAATATGTATTGTTTAAATAACAGAATAATTATAATATATGGGATGAGAGTTAAATGAGAGTAGGAGACACAAGAATAATGCTTCACTTAGGTGAAGCATTTGCAACTATTTATTGCAAATAGAGAGTTGAAAGTGCATTTTAAGCTCAACAATACTATGAGCTTAGGGAGGAGTTACTTTTCCTGTGGTTTATTATGTAAAATTTTCCAACTGTTTAAAAAAAAAAAAAAAAGTCAAAAGCAAGCAATCCCTTCTCTGTGCCAGGCCTATTATGTACTTTCAACATGAATGTTTATTTTGCTGCTATCTCAAAACACATATACCTGGTTACTGAGCTGGTTCTGCTGACTCAGTCCTGGCTTAAAAGCTTCAGTTTTCCAATTGCAATGGCAAAGTCTTGCTTTCAAATTTAAATACTGAAAGGCTGCCAATAATTTCATTAATCACTGATAAAATTTTGCTGGGCCCAAGGTTACCATGGGTTTTATACTAGAGTACTTTTGGATTTTGCTTTCTCAGCTTTAAAAGGGAGTAGTCTTCCCTTCCCTGACAAAATATCCCATCACAATACTCATCATGCTAAAAAAACCTCAAAGGATGCTTTTGATGAAAATGAAGAAAAATTCATGTACATTTCTCCCTCAGTCAGCAACAGCTGTATCTACCCAAAGCATCTGCCACCCTGCTTTACAGAAGCATGATAAAAAAACCCATAATTCACCCAAATGTGCAAGAAGCTGGTTTTTGTGCACCAGAGTAACACCATGAAACTGGGGATATTTATTGTCTTGCAGGACAAAACCCAAATTCCTCCCTGATGAAGCAAGGTAGCTGCATCCTGTGCCAAGAGTCTCTCTGTGTTTCTTGCAGTGATGGTGACTTATTTTTCCCCTTCTGCCTGTTTTTGCAGGGGAGACAACCACTACAGTGGCACCGTTCATTGCGGGAGGGGTCAGCGATGGGCAGTGGCACTCGGTTCAGGTGCAGTACTACAATAAGGTAAGGCTGATTGTGTTGGTGATAACCCTGCTATTTATACAGCAGCAGAGGCATGGGTCATCTAGCTCTGACCTGACGTATGTGGGTGACCTGAATTTTATTTATTTAACCAGGCACATTGGTACAGCTCTGCACAAATGATACTTGTCTTGCTTACTTTGCCTGGGACAAATTCTCTCTCGTAGGGCTTTTGAGTTTTGCCCCAGGAAGGCAAAACCAGATGTAGTACATCCTTTTCAGAAGTACTCCTGGGGAAACCTTCTGGTGCTTGGAACTATTTTTGTTTTCAGTTTTTTAAACTGTTACAAGTGTCAGTGTATCTAAACCAACTGATTCACTTGTATCTTGTTAAAAAATTGTGCTATGCAGGAGCCTTCAGTGTAATAACTACCAACTATTAGTGTAGCGTTTTTGAAACAAATAAAATTCTTCATTATAGCTGTCTTCTTGTGTCAAATAACAAGTTTAGCTTGCACTAGCTTCTCTGGTTTGGAAAATCTTATTATTAAATGGTTCACACCTTTCAGTAATAAAGCACTGTCTTACTAAGGAACTTTTTGTCTGCTATATAAGAAGATACACAAGAGAAGTGCAAAAAATGTCACTGCATGCAGTCCGTGGCACTCAGAGGTGGGCTCTGGGATTCCTGTCCCTCAGCTGCACCCCTGCTCACTGTCACTTGGTCACAGTGTCAGTCTGACTGGACTAAAAGGATTGCGGACTCTCTGTGCAAAGCAGCCCTCTCGTGATGAACCAGAAAGCAGGCTTGTAGAGTGTACAGTGTCATTATTTACAGGGAGATGTCAGAGGTCTTCTATAAACCATAACAAAAATTAGAGAATTCATTTAGTGACTAAGAAGCACTGCTTTTAAGTCTGACATGATAGCATTATGAGGGATCACGTAAGGAAATAGAGAAGCATTGTTGGCCATTAAAACGGAAACAGGATACTGGTGTAGGAAGCTGAATGGGAGATGAAGGATTAATATGATCAGCAAGTTCTTTATTTCCCAGTGCTGCATCCTTTCATCACAGTTTGTGTGGCAGTTTGAATGGGAGGATTAAAATTTTATTTTGACTCCTAGATAGGGTGTCCTAGCCTAAGGATATTTTATCAAGGCAATGAAGAGCTTTCTATTAGTATTTTATATTTTTAAAAATAAATTTTAAAACTTAATGAGGTTTTGTGTTTAATATACGTAATATACTCTCTGCTATCAGGAGCCCAGAGAAATAGGAGCAAAACTTGGTGTGTTGCCATACATGTATCTGTGGATATGGTGAGGCTCTTCCTCACAATCTGCAGTATGCCCTGTGTCCATGTGTACACATCTTAGCGGATCACTCTGGCAGAGTGAACAGCACTGGCTGAGGCAGTGGAGAGACACTCCAGCTTCCAGGCTCCTGGGCACAGCTGCAGGGAGAGCTGCTGGAGCAGCTTTCTGAAGTGCCACTGAGCAGATAAGAGGTCCAAGCAGCAGAAAGACACTCTTTAAAAGGCAAAGAGATCTGACATAGAGGTTAAAAATAAACCCCTGCCTCATTTTCAGGGCTTGCTGTGGTTCAAGCAGACTGGTAGGTGAGCCATGTTAGCAGCTGGTGTTTTCTCGTTGTTAACACATATGTCCTGTCATCATTTTCTTCTTCTGCCCCATTTTTTTGAAGTGAAATGAGCCAGTCTCCAGTGAACAGGAGGAAATTCATGGCAGAGAGGGAGAGCAGAGGGAAACACCAGGAAACACTGCTGACTTCCCTGCCTTTGCCACTTGCGTGACACGAAAGTGATGAAAAGCAGGGTCACTGTGTGGAGAGCAGCACCGTGCCCTTTGCTGTCCGTGTGAGAGACTGAGGTCATCACCTTCCCCTTAGCAGTATTTATTGCAGAATGGTTAAATTTGGGCTGGAGGGGGCAGCTCACAATATTGAGTAAATGGCACAAGTAGGATATGCTCACCAGTGTGTATTCAGTGTGCTCTCAAGGCTTCCCAGCATGTCTGAGAATTGCATATGTTGCAGCAGCTCTCCAGTAGTGAAAGAGGGAGTGGGTGCTGCGGGGCAGTGACAGCTGGAGGCAGCTCTGCAGCCCTGCCGCCAGGGCTGCCCTCACACCCTGCCCCAGGGTTACACCGTCTCCTCAGCTGGTATTTGTTTGTAAAGCAGCTTCTTGGCTACTTCATGTTTTAACAAAGCTGGGAGTTCCTGTGAGGAGGTTGAAAAGACAGGGATAATTTAGGGATTCGAGTTGTGCCAAGATAAATGGGATGCTGTGTCTAAACTTGACACAGTTGAAATGTTTGAATAACAGAGTACCAAAACTCATGAATTTCCTTTAATTATGCACACATATTATTTTGCACATACTGCATCCTTCCGCTCTTCCAAAATTCTACTGCAGTGTCAGTTCATCATCTCAAGGCTACACAGCCCCTTTGTTCTGCTCATATACTGCTCAACCTTCCTGAGCAGGCAGAGCTCCCCTGAACTGTCTCCCTCCTCCCTGTCTCCAGCTCATGTTTGGTCCTCACCTCCAGGCCCCTCTGGACTCTCCTCCCTCCTGCTTGCCTCTGTCTCTTCCTGGCATTTTACAGCAGCAGCACCCCATCCCTGGCAGCAGGGCCACAGGGGCTGCCTCCACCAGCATCCCTTTGGAGCTCCTTGCCCCTTATTGCGTTCTGCTGTTTGTTCTTCTGTATGAGCTTCTGATCTTTGCTCCTTTTTGGACATCTCTTGCCAATGTTGTCCATGGGAAATGCATAATCATCATCCCAGATATCCATAGTGATCCAATTTATTGGTTTGCCTGTCTTGCATTAAAAAACTTCAGCAGCAGCTATTTTCTTAACACACACATTCTGTCAATTTGCAAAGTCACCCTGCACAAAGTCAGTTTGTTAATAACCATAATGAAACAAGAAGCAAGTGTAGAAGTGACTCCTGGACATTATTTTCTGTACTTAGCTTAGGAATGATGTGTTTGGTAATATTTATCTTTAGTATTGTTGAAAAATGATGGTTTAGGATTAACTCCATATCATGAAGGTCCCCTTCCACTTGGGATCAAGCACTGGAGCCTCATCAGTAAAAGATAAGTCCAGAGCTGGCTTTGCTCTACTGTGTTTGCAGAAAGGCATCAAACCAGTTCTTTGTCAGCTCAAGTATTTGATGCTTTCTTACCAATCTTGGTATGTGATAGCACTGTAAAACATTGCAGTAAGGAAACAGATTGTACCAGAGGAAGGGAAGCAATGTAGTTTCGTTTATTCTGTAGTTGTGGAAATGGATGCTCTCTGCACTGGAGGAAACCAGCTGACACACTTGGTTTCACTAGAAGTGCCTGAGGGAAGCACATGGAACTTGTACTAAGTGTTGGCTCTGTATTGAATTTCTGAAAGGGAAGACACCAAGAGGGAGGAATTAGAAGTTATAAGAGAGCAGAAGTGAACTAGGAGTGTTTTATAACCATTATCCAGTTTCAGTTATATATTAGAAGTTTGTCAGCTTACCAGTAGCAATGTATCAGTTTAGCTGTTATTTGCCATTATAGATGTTTGCTGACAGCTGGAGGAGACAGGGAGGAAAGCCACTCGCTGAGTCTGATAGCTCAGACACATTACTTAGCAGGGTCCTGATGGTCCTTTGCAGCCATTAAAATCAACAGTAGGTATTGGATTAAAGGTAACCCATGGGTGACCTACTTTCTCAGGAGGCATATATATTGATAAGAAAATTAGAAGAAATGGAATTTAAAAAATTGTTTGGGAAGGCAGGGTGGGAGGAAGGGGAAGATTTCAGCCTGGCAAATAAAACTGATCAAAAATAGTAGAAACAGCCTGCTGCTTGTTCATAGGATAGCTGGTGTAAGGGACAGCAGCAATGTCAGCTGCCCTATTTGCCTCAGTACTATACTTTCTTTCCACATGATGAGAATGTAGTCGGCCTCTGAAGGAGATTGATCCTCACCGTTTGGCTCTCCTGAGCCTGCCAGCATGAGTGACAGTTGCCAAGTTTACCCATACTGATACTTGTTTGGAATGGGAGCAAACCCATGTTTGATGGTAGTGATGCTCAATATCAGTAATCACATGAGCTGTCTGGCATTCATTGCACCCACAGGATCATCTATGATTATAGGCAGTACTTGGAACAGCAAATAGCCCAGTAGTGAGTGGTGTTTTTAATTAAATGAGAACTTCAAGCCACTCTCCCAAACTTCTGATAGAAACACAGTTTTGTTCAGAATTTGAGATATACCATCAAACTTATGTTAATGTTTTACCTGACTCATTACCTCAGGGTGGAATTAATCATTTGGCACAACATAAAAATGTTTGGAGTATGGACATGTTCCTTTAATTATAGAGGGCATGTACCTGTATATTTGTATTTATATGCTCTGTATATTATGTGTTACTTATACATGTATGACATCAAAGTTGCTTAAGGATGTTACTGTTCTGCAGGCAGAAGGTCCTTCTGCATCTCTTTAAGGGAGATCAGGATAATTTTAACCTCAATGACAGAAAACCTGAGAAGAGCATATAGAAACAAGCTATCACTGAGTGTCTGGTGTGCAGTGCAGTAATTCTGGGGAATAGGATGAACAAAACCCTGAATGACTCACAGAATGACTCACGAAAGTAACAACTTTTGTGTGCTGTTAGACAGTATGTGTGGTGGGATCCACTTTTATGGTCAAGGGTTGTAAAATGATGGGTGCCTAGAGAGTGGCTCCACTGTACCAGTCTCTTGAGCTTGCAGTCGCCTAGGATGAGTCTCCTAGACTGCTATGCAGGACAAATACTGCTCTTTTTCCATAACTGGGATCAGGTTTCTTCTCACATCTGATAATCCATAGTAAACTGCTGTTCTTTCTCTCCCTCCCTGAATGTCTTTGACTGAGGAGTGCCATGGGTTTTGTTTTAGAGACTTGGTTGTCCTGGGAGTAGCCCACCCCTTCAGAGTGGTTACAGTTAGTAGGGACCTGCTGATTCTCATCCCTGTGTGCTTCCCACCCAGCAGAACCCAGACCTGCGCTTAGCCTAAAGACCAATGCTGGGGAAAACAAGCAAATTCTTCAGTTAGAGATAAACTTGAAAGAAGTGAGGGCTGCTTAGTGTTGATCTCTGGTGTGAGTGTTGTGAATTCAAAGAACAGGAGGTGCATTGGTCTCAGTTAGACTCACATATTAATTCAAAAATCTTCTGCCTGTGGTAAGTGATGGTTTCTCTTGAGTTAGCTGGCCTTCATCTGGGGCAAGCTGCAGCTTGAATATCACCAAAGACTGAGCTAATACTGTAGAGATTTAGCTCTCAGCCCACTCATGCACTAGAATTTACCGGTAGCTTCCCATCTCATGGAGGTTTTATCCCTCATCCACTGGCTGAAAGCTGTTTCCAGGTGCCAGAACACCCTGTGTTTCAGTGCCAAGTCCTGCACTGTATTTTATTTTCCATACCTGGGGTGGATGCTGCAGCTCTCCCCTTGTGCTTGCTCAGCAGGTGAGCGAGTGGGCGGGAAGGCAACTTTCTGCCTTACCTGTGGGTTCCTTGGCCAAAGCTGCTCCAAAGGGCTATTTACCCATGCCCCTACAGCTGTGCTGTGGCTCCAGCAGCACTTATTTTTTGAAGTCTGCATCCACAAATCCTCTGGCTGTTGATGCCTGGGGTAGCCTATGTGTGGGCAAAACCAACCACCTCCATGTCTGGGACACCTCAGTGGGCACCATTTGTTCATGCCATCTGAGCAGTGTCTCCAGAGCTGTTGGACAGAGCTTGTGTGCCTTGCTGTGATCCAGATGAAGCTAAGGACAGCTGAGGGTCTGGAGGATATTGTGGATTTGGGGCTGCTGCCAGCTCAGGTCAACTTGGGATGAAACTGTTCGCAACAGAGAAACAGATCCTATCTACACTTGCTCAGAACTCTGGATAAAGTGTAAGAAAGGTAGGTGTTGGTGTTGGCAGGATGGGGGTTTAGGTAGATGTTCTGGGAGTTTTTTATTATTTCATTTAGGTATCAGTTTCATTTATACAAGGGATGGTACATAGTTCACGCGGGTACAGGCAGAGTCTAGGAGGAAAAGTCAGGAAGAAAAAAGGAAACCCAGGCCAGGCCAGGGCTTCATTTGATGCTGTTTCTGTTGCTAGTCAGGCAATATGGTGGTTAGAGACAGGAATGTCTTATGGGAGTTCTGTGAATGTAGATGTCCAAAGAGGCATAAATTGAGAGTATACCTGAAGATAGTATCTATCAATGCTCTTAGTACTAAAACAAAAAGCATCTTCAGGTCTGTTCTGAACCAACCACCTCCACTCCGTGTACACTCCAGCTTTGTTCTGAACCACCCACCTTCACTCCGTGTACACTCCAGCTTTGTTCTGAACCACCCACCTTCACTCCGTGTACACTCATCGTCTCCATGTGCAATTTTTGTCATGCCCAAGTGTACTGGGCTTGGCTGGGGTAAAGTTAACTTTCTTCACAGTAGCTATTATGGGCTGTGTTTTGTGTTTGTGCTGAAAGCAGTGTTGATAACACAGGGACATTTGAGTTGCTGCTGAGCAGGGCTTACACAGAGTCAGGGCCTTTTCTGCTCCTCAGTGAGGAGGCTGGGGGTTCATGAGGAGTCAGGAGGACAGCTGACCAGAGCTGGCCAGGGCAGCTGACCAGAGAGGTACCCTATGCCATATGATTGAAGAGAAAAAGAAGGAATGGAGAGATGTTCACAGTGATGACATTTGTCTTCCCAAGTCACCGTTACGTGTGATGGAGCCCTGCTTTTCTGAGGATGACTGAACACCTTCCTGCCCATGGGAAGTGGTGAATGAATTTCTTGTTTTGCTTTGCATGTGTGCACAGCCTATGCTTTTCCTATTAAACTGTCTTTATCTCAACCCATAAGTTTTCTCACTTTTACCCTTCCGATTCTCTCCCCCATCCTCGTGCGGGGAGAGAGAGCGAGCAGCTGCGTGGGGCTTACCTGCTTGCTGGGCTTAAATGATGATACTAAGCAAGAAACAAGCATTTTACAACAGGCCTGGTGTTCCGCAAAGACTTTCTATAATGGACTTACTCTAATTCCTCTATAAGTAGGAAAGACCTTGAGATAAAAAATGCAATGTTTACCTGGCAGGCTTGGATTTGTAAAGGGAAGGTTGTTGGGTTTGGGGTTTGCTGAGTTTTTATATTTCTGGAGAGCTGAGGATGCAACTCCCTGTTTTCTAAATTAAGCAGAAAAATCAGCCAGTTGCAAAGTACAGTTCTGTACAGCCCTTTTATTTCTTATACTCTTGCACGCATTATGTCTGCCACCCGTTGGCAGAATTATCTTTAGGATTATCTTTACAGCAAATCTCTAACATTCATCACTCCCTTTGTTTTACTAGAGCCTCTCTTTTGATTCTGGGAGCCTGTGTCACACAGCTTCCTAACAGTGGCCAGAGGCAGAGCAGTGCTGAACAACTCGAGCATGTGTACGCAAAACTTCTCTTTTAAAAACTCAGGTCCACCCCTGTTCTCCCACCCAGGAGCCAGCTGAGACCAAGTTTCATGCAGCCACCAGTCACCAGGGTGGGCGACACAGTCATGCTCCAAAAATCAAGATCTGTGGGGCTGTGTGCTGTGTAGTCACAGACAACTGAAGACTGGTGGCCACTTGCAATCCCCTGCCATGGGCAGGCAGGATATGCCTTGTAATCCAAGGGCATAAGCACAAGTGGCACAGGCTGTCACAGGCAGCAGGAATGTGCAGGTCTGTGTTGGAGAGGTTAATGTATCAATTTGTTTTGGATGGGGTGGAAGTGCAGCAAGCTCTGATGGTCTGCTGCAGAGACAAGCACAAACCCTGCTGGCTCCAGCACATGTGCCCCTGCACGAGGTGCCTTTGCAGCTGACAGATAGGTTATCTCATTTCCTTCTGAAAACACAGACCCTCTCTGATGATGGCAAATTTGCCTGTTATGGAAATATATTTGGTATCTAGGACTGACACTTGATTTTGCCAATTTGCCTTGGAAAAAAAAAAGGCAGAGTGCCTTTCACTACAACGTTGTAGTGAAACTCAGATTGTGACAATTGTGCCAAAAGATACGGATGGCCCTGGTTACTGCTTTCTCTCCTGTAAAGGGAACCAATTCTTGTTAGAAGTTCTGAGTTCTCAGCACTCTGTTGCCCCAGGACCAACAGGCAGCATCACACAGTGGCTCAGCACAGGCTTCCCTTTGCTACCCCACTCCCACCTCGTGCGAGCATTCCAGCACAAACACCTTGTTTGCTCAGCTCTTGGTCTCCCTGCTGAGCCTGCCAAGGAGGCTGCCAGCGCTGTGGGTGATTTATGAGGCAGGCACATGCCTGCAGCTGAATAGGGATTGCCAGCTCCTTGGGGAAAAGCCACATAGCTGCCACCAGCTAGGCATAACTTTAGTCATTGGACCCTGGGTGAAAGACACTGCCCTCACAGTATCCAGGACACCACCCAGTATCGTTTGCTTCTTAATCTGAACGGTTAGGAAAAGTGGTTGGCAATTCAATTCTTAGATTTAGGTATTACCCCTTGTGCTGGGGAGCACCTCTTGCACCAGAGCAGGGTTGCCCAGATGAGTGCTGAGTTTTGTAACTTGGTTGGAAAAGACAGACCCCAACAGAAGTCAAATAACTGGAAAAGCGACTATTAATAAATGTTGGGTATGACTTATGCAAATGTCTATCACTGGTGAAAATTATGCAAATGTCTATCTCTGATGACATCTGAGCAGATGTAATTGTGATCTGAGGGAGAATTTTTGAAGTTAATCCTTGTAGTGGATTCCAGACTAATTTGTTAAGGGATTGAGGGAGATTTTCTAAATAAACAATGCAGTTGTTGAAGATTATGGTAATGCCACTGTTGATCAGATGTGGGCACTGCCAGAGTTTGGATTTTGCTGGCTCAGACTGACTTGCTGTGTTTACAGCATTTGTGATAGACACAGACCTGCTCCAGCATTGCTTGACATTTCTGATAAAGAAAAATGCAGAACAGTAATTGCTATGTCAAACCATGGAGGTGGGGAGGTACTGAAAATACTGAAAATGTTATTCAATTAGGAACAACCTACTTCTCTGGGCGTATTTTTCCAGAAAGAAACGGAATTTTGTGGCATTTCAAAACCTAAATTTGTAATATTTCAAGGAAATGCCAGTGTAGCTTTTAAAGGTCCTCTTAAGCATGCAAGGCAGAAAGCATGTTACAATGTAGTGCTTCCTCTTAAAAGAAACTATGTATTCTTACTTGAGATTTAACCATGTTTCTTCCAGCTTTCTCATTTCCTTATCACCCATCTCATTGTGAATTGTTTAATAGCAGAATGCATAGCAGTGTCTGGAGGTCAGTGGTGTTACAGCAAGGAGGAGGTGGTGGACAATGCTAACTTCCAGCAGAGCGCAGACGGTGCCCTTCACCAGATCATCAGTTTGTGCTGGATGCCTTTCCTTCTACGGCATTTTCATGGCATCAAAAGTTCTGCCATAGTTTACGCACAGGGAAGCTTGCAGGACACCAAAACCACAGGGATTATAACCACAGTCAATTCATTAGCTCAAGTTTTTGAGGACTTAAGTAACTGGGAGGCCTCTTCTTCACAGAGAGAGTTACCAGGGTTTCCTCAGCTTTACAAGAAAAAAAGCAATTCAAGCGTAAAAGTCACTTTCTTTTCTAGCAACAACCAAAATTTTTAAGCAGCATCCTAAGAGACATGCATGTTTAATTTACTTCTCAGCTCAAGAGGGTAAGGAAATTTGACTGGATTACCAAGATGGTTAGCCAGAAGCAGGTTATGATAGTTTTTTCACAGCTTTCTTACAAGAACAGAAGTTGCTGTATCAGCAGATTATTGTGCTTTTTGGTGGGTAGGCTTGTATACTGGTGAAAGATGTGGTAGGTAGTGCTGAAGGCACATCAACAATATGAGGGTATGAGGAATTTGTAGGTATGTATTTGTATTACTTGTCTGTACTATGTATTTTTGGTGCTACTGGGCATGGCCATTTAAAAAAAACCTAACAATTAAAATTACAAGCAGCTAGAGGAAGGAAAGAAATTAGATTTTTCATTACTGAATGCATTCCTCATTTTACATTTAAAGTTCAGAATGTTGTTCTAGTCAAACACATAAAATATGTTCTTCATATCTGAATGCAAAAGATGTCATTTCCCACATGCTCAGAATTCAATTTTTAAAATGCCACGAGAAAAGGTAATCTCAGAAAAAATAGTTATGTTTATGAGTCATTTCCTGGCTTTCTGGCTCATGATTCAGACACTCATATCCTTGCTGAGGTCAGATTCATCCTCTTCCACCCAAATCCAGACGATCATCAATGAAAGTCCTCCTCTAGGTAAGACCATAGTTTTGCTGTACAGAAACTGAACCTTGACAGATTCTGATTAGAATTAATATACCTGCCCACAGTTCTGATGGTCTCACTGTCCCTTGAAATCTTTAAATCAAGTCAGTATTTCCTTTTCTAAAGGAAAATTTTTGCTTGGGTGCAAGTTATGTTATTGAGCAAGACTCACTGGGTGATGCTCTTTGGTTGTATAAAGCACGAGACTGATTAGATGAGAACATGAATCCCGTCCATACAAAAAATGTGACAGGATCCTGTGAAAACCCGTCTTGAGCTCCAGCCTGCAGTATTGCAGGTGGAAGGCCTAGAGCCAGGAGAAAAATGTTGCTGCACATTTGCCCTGTTCTTACACACTTCCACAGCATCTGCCACTCCCTCAGTGGGACTTTGGTCTGGCCTATGGCAACCATTTACATTCCTAACATCTCCTGAAAAGCACTGGAGGGCTGCCTGGCTAATATTTACTTTTTCTTGCTGTTGCTGGTTGTGGAGCCCTTGCAGGTGTTAGTGGGTGTAAAGGGGTGGGGGTGGGCAGCTAATCTGCCCTTGTGGAACCAGCACATGTGAGCCTGGGCTTTAAAAGCCCCTCCCTGCAATTCCACCGATATTTCAATTAGTAGTAATTGGTTTTGTTGGTGTTTTGTTTGCTTTTTTTTTCTGGTAGAGGGTAAGTGTGAAGTGATTGATATCTGGGAAAGGAAATCAGGATTTGGCTGTGGAGCGACATTCCATTGTCTTGACACAAAATAACAAATAACTCACCTCTAAATCTGTGTCTCGGGAAATTAAAGTGTAAAGCAGTGAAAGTCATTTGGAGGTCATTGAGATGTAAAGTGTGACCTGCTCCCCAGCACGGAGTGGCTCTGCTCTCAGTGACCACTTTGAGAAATCTCTCCGGTGGAGAGGGAGTGTGTACCCAGTGCCTGGCTTGTTCTCTCCCCATCCTGCCTTTGGAACTGTTGCTCTCACAGTTTGCAAACACCACCTGAAAACACTGGTAGTTGTGGTGGTGATTTTATATGCAAACACAAACAGTAACTTTTCAGAAAATATCCGCACAGTAAGGGACTGTCTGTTGGCAAAACCAGCCTGAGTCCCTGCCCTTTTGGAAGCCTCATCTTTGGCAAGGCTGTTCAGTACTTCTCACATCACCCAGGTTTTAAAGGCTCAACTTGAGTGCCCGTCTAGGTCTGTGCCCACCCCACACCTGAGCTGGGTGGCAGCTGTGTGGCTTTTCCTCCTGGTGTGAGGCTCTCAGGTCACCCTGGGGAACCTGGCACCCAGTGATGCTCTTTGAGCCCCGTTTGCTCAAGCCATCTTACACCTCTGTGCTGCAAAAATCCAAAGACATTTAATGGCATCTCACAAAATGGTGATTTTCAGCTCCTCCAGAAGGCTAAGGAGATGTAAGGGACCTCCATGAGACCTGGCAGAATCTGAATGGCCCTTGACTCACCCAAAGGCCCTGAGGACAGTGCTTGAAGGTTGCGCTGTGCAGCCCAGCCTGGCAAGGCCTTGCTCAAAGCCAGCGGAGTCATTGAAATGGCACCTCAGGAATTTGGTGCATGTTCTTTGAAGTGCACTGTTATCTCCATTGAATCATGTAGTAAATTACAGTAGCTCACTGATTTGCAGTAACTTTTCAGGTATTATGTATCTGTCTGTGTAGTGAGAGGGAGCAGCACTTTGCAGTTACCTGGACTTGCAGGAGTCTCTCTGTGCCAGGAGACCCTCGCAAAGATCCAGCCATGGGGGCGGGGAGGGACCCCATAGAAAAGTGTGGGATTCCTGGATTTTATAGGCTGAAATGTGACTCCATTAGCCACACTAAGCAGCAGCTTGCTTGGCAAGGTGTCACCAGAGATTTTTCCAGGAAGGAGTTAGTTGCTGTGCATAAGTGTCACAGGTATTTCTTGGACTCTGAGAGAGAGCAGCAACATTCACATCCTGGATGCAAAAATATATGATAGAACATACAAGATTTATTTAAAGCCAAAAATATGTGAGAGTGGTTCTTTGGTAGGTAGATACGGACAAATGGCAAAGGGAAAAGGGTGTGCTGAACTGGGAGAGGACAACAGGTGAAGGAGAGCAAGGAGGGGTCTTCCAGCATCCTTCACATGTTCTTCTTTCCCAGTTCTCCAAGGGTGTTTTAGAACATCCTTGTTGGTGGAAAGAGAGGGAGGCAGCAAAATAGGCAGAAAAAGGGTTCAGAGGGCAGGAGAGGTCAAGGAGAAGGGACATTGGCCACAGGGGCAGATCAGAGTGAGGAGAGGGCTGTAGAAGGAGGACAAGTGCACCCACAGCAGCAGAGCACTGTGATGAGAGCCGTCTCCCACATGGATAACTGAATGTTGTCTTGAGGAGAGGGAATGGTCTTTTGTCAGCCAGAGCAGGTCTGTCTTGTTGCGTCACTGATTCAGCATCAAAGAGCTGAGAAGCATCTGGGAATACACATTTGAGGATAAAATTTCCCTTTGCAGACAGGGAAAACTCATTCTTCCCATCATCACTACAGCAGCCCTTGCCAAAATTAGTCAAAACTAAGAGTATATACCCTTTGCAGTAGCTGGATGATGTTTGTGAAGATACTGGTCACGCTGTGGAGGCAAGGAGCACATCTGGATGCCATGCCTGTGTGACCATGGCTTTTCACAGCCCTGCTGTGAGCCACTGCCACATGTTGTGAAGGAGAGGCTGCTCCCCACCTCTGCCCCAGCACTGGAAGAGCAGCAGCAATTCGGGCAGTGCCATTCACTGGTGCCAGCTCTCATAGCTGTGCTGAAAGCCTCCTGTTTTGAATATCAAAGTTTAGCCTCTGGATGCAGCCCTAAAGGAGATAACAAATCAGGCCAGTAAAACTCGCTTGACTTTGTGGGCCAGCCCAGATCCTGATGATTGGTGTTGCAGGGCGTTTCTCTAGGAAAAGGAACTGGTCTGGTGGCTTTTCAGGATTTGCATTTTTGACTCACTGATGGGAAGCTCTTTGGTTTTCCTTTTCACTGTCACAGGCTCTCATGTTTCTGTACAGACTTGAGCCAAATTTGTATAAAGAAATGCCATTAAAATATTCACTGAATAAAGGGGATACATACATCAAAGGAGTAAGGGGGTTATGTGAAATGACTTGTCCTGCCTTTCCCTGATGACTAATCAGGATCTGTTTTTCACACAGCCTGTTTTAAAGATGTTCTGGAAATCTGTAAGGGGAAACTCTAGAAAACAAAGATTAACGTTAGTGGTTTCTGTAATCTGGCCTAATTTGGAGTTTCCTGATTGATCAGAGTGGTCTGCAAGTCCATGCTAAGCTCATCTGGCATTTCCTAGTCTCTCCCCGAGGACTGCAAGCAGTGTGCTTCCCCTGTTTATTTTTTCCTGTTTATTTATTTATTTTCCTTGCGGGGGGCCGGGCTCCGGCAGCTTGTCCAGGGAGACCGCTGCCGCCACGGGCCCTTAATGAGCTTTTTGACCACTGAAGCAGCACAGCATCGCCTGGGAATCGCAGGGGTTCCTCCCTTCCCCGCATCAGACCGCGGAGCAGAGGCCGGCGGGTTAACGAAGCAGCCGGGGCGGCTGGCGGGCGGCCTAATGAGCGCCGGGGAACCGCGCAGGGGGGACCCAGCAGCAGCCTCCAGCAGGACCCAGTGCCAGTTGCCCTCTTTTCTCCCGTTACTGCTGTAGCTGGAAGCGTTAGAATGCAAAGGGCCCCAAAAGTTATGAATATAAGGCGCTTTTCCACCCAGCACTTTTTGGGGGCAGTGGGGTCTGAACCAGCACATCAACAATGCAGAGGAGAGTATTAAAAAAAATAACTAGGAAACAGATTCTTTTTAACCTTTAACCACTCCAAACAGCCAATAAATCATTAGCTACTAATTAACAAAAACAGAAGGGTTACTTACTGTCTGGTAAGCAAACTCTTGGAATCACTGAAAGGCTGGCACTGACTTCAGGATGGCTTTTCTTCTTACACATTTACAGTTATTAAAAAGACAAACAAGCCAAGCTCTGAATATTAAGATATGCCATGCGAAGCATTTTGCTGAAAGACCAACTTTTTCAAATACGTAGATTTTAAATGTGTACAGTGAACTGAGCAAATGCAGAATTTACAATATGCAGCATTTGACCCCCCAGAAAATAGGTCTCCTTCTGGTGCTGAGTGTAACGAGGTAGGTTGTGTCTCATCTGCAAGCAATCCTGGTTTTCATTCTCTAAGTCTTGGCCATACTTACAGTCTGCTACTGAATCGTTTCCTCAGCTCCTTCAAAAGCCTCAAAGGGGTGGCCAAAGCAGGCAGAAGACCTCCTGGCCGAGGTTCGGGCTGGAGAGCACAGCTTTCACTCTGAGCTCAGGGAATATCTGTTACGTTGGAACACGCTCTGATGGCTGACCAAACCCCCCTCCCTCTTCCCATCTGTGAGAAAAGTCAAGTGGCAAGTCTTTATCTAAGAATGGAAGTTAGAAAAAAGTTTTCTGATGGAGGAAATGTTTGCGAGACCTCTGGAAAAGACTATTATCTTGCAGATTGACTAATAAAAGGGTGAGATCCAGGAATCTGAGTGTCACCGCTGCTGCTGATTGACTAAACAAACATTTCAACTTTGTTAGTATTATTATTACATGTACAGACTGCTATCTAGCCTGGTTCCTTTAAAATAAGTCTGCTAAAGATTGGACTACTTGCTTAAACCTCTCTAACAATTTTGCATCCTGCCTTTTGGAAACACATATGATGTAAAATACAACGAGTAAGTGTTTAGGACAAGGGCTCCCATTGTCGGTTGATCTGTATGTCTTTTCCATTCACTGTGCTTCATTACACCAGCTGTGTCTTTAATAAGTAACTGTGTGGGCTCTTGCAGTTTAAATATTTACTTAAACACAATAGAGAACCCAAATGAAACTGAGATACATGAGAATATCCACATATGATGTTCTAAGTGGAATCAGAGTGGATTTGTACAGTAGATTTGCAAATTATAAACAGATGTGTTTTGATGACCTTCTCTCCTCTATCTGGTCTCCATTTATAAAACACAAGTTCACAGATTAGGCTTCTCAGGGCTTTTCTCCTGGGAGAATCTACATGTCTTTCTTGCTGTTCTATTTTTGGGGAGATGTCCAAGTATTACTATGTAACTGAGTTTCACAAAAATCAGATTTGGCATCCCTACTAAAATACCTCCACAGTGGTGTTCTCTCACTGCGACCTGAGAAAGTCACTACAGGTGGCCAAAGGGAGTTCCATACCCCCTTGCAGCTCAAGAAGGTCGCTCCTCCAGGTCACCACAGAGGACAGTAGATGAGTTTCACTGTTATCTCTACTATGGTCAGAAAGGCAGCCACAATTTTCAAAAGATCCTAGGAGGCTGTCATTCCTCTAGTCACATTTTGCCTGTGACTCTCTCTGGGCAAGGGTGAGTGTCATGGATTAGACATGAGATGGGAGATTGTCACTTGTAGATCAGAACCACTAATCTTCATGAAAGCTCAGTGAGGCAAAGTTAAGTTTCATTACATTGTTTACAATTTTAGGTACTAATTGCCATCATTTGAGGAACATAAATATAGTTCATCTTGGTTTATCAACAGAGAAAAAGGTAGGGGACTTGCACTGTCACATGTGGATCCTGAGAGCGGATTGTTTCTTTCTCTTCTCAAAATGACCCTATATGTGACTAGAACATGAAAATGTAAGTCAGTATAACAAACAAAATTAATTTCATTATGGGATGCACTGAATGCTTGAAGCATCACTATGTGATGGTGATAAAACCCTGCAACACTCAGGGCTGCTTTTTCTTCCTTTCATTTGAGTCCCGGAATACACCACTTCTGTCATAGTTTGTTTAAGGGAGACCGAGTTCTCTCTCTGGCACTGTTTGATACCTCTTCTTGCTACTCAGTGTTACAGCATGCGGTCTTTGAAATTTGAATCCCAACTTCTTTCTGGAGAAGCACTAACTGAAAAGGCAGCCTTTAGGGTTAGGCAGCGAAAGGTGAATTTTCAGCTCCATGAGCAGGAACTCAGTTACATGACTTGCACTACTATTAATGGGGGTCATGCTGGTAAATTCCTGTACACCACATTGCACATTTACTCATGAGTGCAGGATTGGCACAGCTAATGAAACTTGCCTTTCGGGTAGCATATGCTTCAGGAGATGGGTCTGACAGGCAGAAAGGACTGCTAAGTACCCAGATGAAAGTCTGGCTTTTAACTCCTTGAACATATTTTGAGAAAATAATAGTGTGAACTAATGCTGGTTAGTGTTAGCTGTTCCTACTGTTAGGGATCAGTCTTGCTCCAGTAGGATTTCATTGAGGCAAAGATCATGCCTGAAATGTGAATGTGTGTGCTGTCATTTAGTGTTGGCCATTCACTTTCTGGTGGATTTTCCAAGTACTGCTTACTGTTACTTACTTTCTTTCAAACATAAGCCAGTCCTCTGCTAACACCGGCTTCTATGATCATAAACAAATTAAGGGCTTTTTTATCATTTTCACCTCTGCTGCTTTCCCAAAGACGTTCCCTCCAATGGCTGAGCATCACCTGGTGATTACCAGCCTACATTACACACGGGCATCTTATACCCCTTCTTTCTTGTGCTGTGTCCATTGCAGTGATAGCACCTTATTTCCAAAACTCTTTCTCAGTCTTTATTTTGCTAGGCTAAACATGCCAAATCCATTTTGCCTGTTTGATATGGTAAACTTGGCACTGCTCTGGCTGCTGTTCTGTGCACCTGCTGTAATTGGAAGGTATTTTTAGTAAATGAAAACAAAACTGCCCAAACATTCTATCCTGTTCAGTGTCATGAAACTTTCCTCATATGCATCTGTGCAACAGCCCAGTGTTGTATTGCCTTTTTAACCTTTTAATCTCACCATGGTTCCTAAATGTTTTGTATTTAATTAGTAGGGTTGTTTTATTATTTTTCAGCATTCTGTGAGTCTCAGAGTCTGCAATAGGAATTCTTGTCATTAGGTCCCAGGTTTCATGTTGTGGGTTTAATTCTCTTTCTTGGCTGCCACTATTCAAAGTGATTATTTTTTTCCATGCATGATGCTCTAAATATCCTTTGCAGCACCAGTAACCTATATTTAATATTAATCAAAATATTTAATGAATGAAATCTGTTCCATGATTCATTGCTGAAGGAGCTCCTAACTTGAGCTTTCTCTGATAAAGTCAGGGAACGTGTTATTTATTTCTCATTACTTCAAATATAGAGTATTGCCTATGTTAGCTGTTGAGAAGATGAGTAGTGTGTAGTACTTGCCACATATTTTGAGCCCTTGAATCACTTAAAAAATCTCTCTTTCCTTTGCCAGTAACATATTCTTGCATTTTGGGAAAAGCCTGCCAAATTCTGTCAAATGAGCCTTGTGACATGGTCAGAAAATCACCCTGTGTTTGAACTGAGTATGGTTTGAGCTGCCAGTATATTTCTTTTCATTCATTAGAATATTCCCTTTCTTCATGGTTCTGTGTGGTCATCAGAGCCGAAGAAATGCCAGAGATCTGCACTGCAATGAACAGTCAACATCTAGAGAAACACTTTTCAGTTTCTGTGTTAAATAAAAATAGAAAAAAATCAATTTGCTACTGCAGCTAGTGACTGTGAAGGAGCAGCTGCAAAGTGCTGAGTCTCATCAGGTTGCAATCGTGATTAACACTGGGCAGATCCCCCCTGCTGTGGGAATAAATACCCTGCCTTTGTCAAGGCTCCCATGTAAGAAACAATAGATTATTTCAGTGAAGCACAAGAACATAAATGTTAATCGAATCATTCCTCCGAATGAATAGAAGTAGCACCCAGAATGTAAACATTTTAATTTTGGAAGATCTGCCTGTCGGTTAGTTTTCTATGTATTTTTTCATTTACTTTGAAAAGCTGCTCACTAACATTGCCATCATTGCTTACAATAACATTTTCATCACTTCAAATACGTATGTTTCCTGTCTTTCCAAGCTAGACAGTGGCAAAGTCCAGGGAGTATCGGAAAAAATAAAATCTGCCTTAACATCACTCAAGAGAGGTCAAAACCTTATACTGAATAACTGCCAAACTATGTGATCACATTAGTTCTTGGTAGAGGAAATGGAAAACACTTTCCAACTGGAATTGACACCAGGAAACATATTTTAAAAATGTTTTTTATACATTGGGATAATTACCCTTTAAAATAAATCTGTCTCTATACAGATGATGAAAGTGTTTGTGAGTGTTTTAACAAATTTATCTGTGTGTAAGTGAAACAAAAAGAAGTCATTTATTCACTTACTGCTTCCTTGTTTGCTGTACAAATTAGGAATTTCAGAATGCCGTCAAACAGTGCATGTTTTAAAACAAGTGTACAGCAATCTACGGATGCCCAGCAATCTTCATTTTTATATGGATACAGCTATTGTTGATTAACACATCATATAAATATGTTCTGATTTTCAGTGTGTCTGGTCAGATCCTGCTGACTTTATTCCTGTGGGATGTTCCTTTGCAAAGCCAGGAGAGTTCAGCTCATTGCTTCTCTTGTACCCATAACGTCCTCAGAGATCTTGCAGGCTGTATGTGAACTCTAAACATGGAAACAGTTTTCTTACAGGATTTGCTAGTTCTTCCCTGAGGCTGCTATGCTGCTGTTTCTACATGCACCCTTTTTTAGCAGTCATAATGTGCTTCTCCACTGGACAAATCTGTCTCTTAAGTTTCTGCACAGCAAACATCATCTCCTGTCAGTCACTCTGGGTTACACCTCATCAGTTATAAAATTAGTGGAGATGATGAAGGATCCTTTTGTGGTGGAAGCACAGAAGTTGATGGTTGGGATTGAATTCCTGGTGGTCTAGGAAAGTCTGTTGGGATCGCTGAATTTCCCCACTCGGTAGGTGCTGAACTGGGGAGAACAACTGACAGCAGGTGATTGGCAGAGTGAGCCACTAACAGTGGAGATGTGAAGCTGAGCGTGATAATTCTAGTTTTGTGGCTCATGTTCACCAGGGCACATTGTGATTGGGTGGACAGGAGTTTCCTACTGCCTGGGAGAAGGCAGAGGTAAGGAAAAGCCAGAGCTTTTATTGCTGCTCTAAAACAGTTTCTTTCCATCTTCCTTGCTGCATCTGCAGTGTCAGTCTGTGTGCCTGCACCAGAGTAAGCGCAGATCCATCCATTATTTTTGATTGTCCAGCCACACGGATCACTGGTCTCTATTCACCTATATCTAGAAACTGGGGGTTCTCAGCTGGCCTAGCAATGGGCAGTGGTTTTTCCGTGCACTCCATCTTGTAGCTAGAACAAGCAGGTTTCACCTAAGCTCCCTCTCAGTCATCAGACAACCCCTCACTACAGCTTTTATAGAGGCCTGAACTCAGTTTCTGGTAGTCCTGACAGAGTATGGCCATCAGAAAAAATGTGATTTAAGCCTTTAGCCTCAGTTGTAATATTACATCATTTTAGGATTTTCATTCATTTGAGGTGAAGAGGTGCAAAATGAGCATAATTTATTAGAATTTGCTATGCAGAAGTGAGAAAACACCTGTTTGGTGTGATTTGGCCCAAAGTTGTTCAGCAGTGGAAAAGACCAAAGCCACTTATGACCCTGTGTGTCATACTGGGCATGTATGGACTCTGACTGAAGTCACCCGTCTGGGTTTTTCCTTGCCTAAATGTCGTGGAACAGCCTAGCTTGTGTTGTTTTGTTCACATAGTCCATTTTTGTCCCCTTGTGGGGTAGTAAGAAGTAAGTTGCTGAGCTGACAGAACCGGCACTTAAATCCCATGTGTATGACAAGTGCCATTTATTTTTTGAAGCCAAACATTGGCCGATTAGGAATTCCCCATGGGCCTTCTGGGGAGAAGGTGGCTGTGGTGACTGTGGACGACTGTGACACAGCAGTGGCTGTGCGCTTCGGGAGCCTCATTGGAAACTACACTTGTGCTGCCCAGGGGACTCAGACTGGCTCAAAAAAGTAAGTATTCCCTATATTTGTGTTTTCCACTCATTATCTTTTTCCAGTGGAGAGGCAACAGTATGCGATTAACCACTGAGCACTAAGTGATTAACCAGTAAGTTGGAAAAACAGGTATGACGTAACAAGAGAATGTGACAAAGTTTAGTTTGGGACATGGAATTACTTCCATCATTTAAGTTAAGAGTCCATATCTTAAAAGGAGGTAGAAATAAAGGAAATATACAAATGACCATTGAACATCTTTGGATGTGAAAAAAGGTTTCCTGAGAAGAAAGAAAAAAAATTTAATACTTTTGAGTTTCAAGCGGAGATGAACAGCAAGCAACATAGGGAGAATATAAAGTAATGAGTGATAGCAGAAAGACCATTGAGATTCACATGGTGCTCTAATATTCTAAGAGAGGGGCACATCATAAAAATTAGGGTTAATCCAAATGACCAGACGATAACACTTCTCACACAATGTGGAGTCATTTAGTAGAACCTGCATCCACTAAATGTCATTAAGACTAAAATCTGAGGATTTAAAAAGGGTTGGCACTACGTATTAATTAAGTCATTATATAAAAATGTACTGCTTCTCAACCTTTGAGCTGAGCAGCATCAGCCAGTCCCTGCATAACTGAGGTCAGAAAGAAGTGTCCCGTGGCTACACATTTTTCTCTAATTTTCAATTTCTTCTTCATACTGGCCACTGTTAGGGGCAGGTCACTGGATTCTATATGCAGATGACAGCTCCTAAGTTAAAAGTCAGTGTTACTGGATGGTTCTTTGATAACAAGCTCTGGAAGTGCTCATGTAGCAGAGAGAAGTGCAAATGTGTTTATGGAAGCAATAAGATAAAGAACAAAACAAAACAAACGCTTCACAAGAAATTATGAGCATTTCTTTGATTCTGCAGATCTTTGGACCTAACTGGCCCTCTCCTCCTTGGTGGTGTCCCAAACTTGCCCGAGGATTTCCCAGTGCACAACAGGCAGTTCGTCGGCTGCATGAGGAACCTCTCCATCGACAGCAAGCCCATCGACATGGCTGGTTTCATCGCCAATAATGGCACTCTGCCAGGTATGGGCCACTAGTGCCCCAAAGATCAACACCAGAAGGGTCTCTGCTGCAGCTGTGTGCACTGTAGCAGGGCTCAGTACCCTAAGCTGGGGCTGGCACTGTGAGGAACCCCAGGAAGGGGCAGGGAACACAGGGTTCTGAAATGACGCCTGTCCCCCTGTTAGCACTGTTGAGGGCAAAGCAGCCATGGGGCAGGGACTTAAGGTGCTGCCTGGCATTGTGCTGCCACTGTGTCTCTGGCCAGACCTCATTTGTTTGAGCAAGGTGCAGTCCATGCCTGTGCCAGGGAGGCACACAATAGCCCGTGGCACAGGGCTCACTTCCAGGACTCAGCAGCACACAGGAAAGGACTGGGCTTGTTTAGACTTTCTGTATTGCTGGGAGTTTCAGACAGGAATTTACTCCTAAATTAACTTTTCTTCTTCTATTTTTTAACTACCAATTAAATGTCATTTTGATCTGAAAGCCAGGGGGATTAGTTAATGAGAAAGACAGCACTTATAATGACTTTTTAATAAAATGTCTTTGTTTCATAAATAAAATTCTGCAATCCCCCAAATCTGAAACCTCCTTCATGAAGCAGCCTGTTGTAGGTTCTGATTTGGTTTCCAGTCCTTGGATCCCTGATCAGGATTAGTTCCTGTGATTAGGTGTACAGAGTGTTCTCATCATCCTAAAACTGGCTCCTACACACAAAAATGCAAAGTCCCTTCTGTCCATGCTACTGAAGGTCTGTGTAAGAGCTAAATTGCAATTCTGAAGTATACTGCATTGATCGTGGATTAAGAAGGGAGTCATAACATATGCCTTTGATAGACAGTCTTGTCTTTATGGATTTGACACACAATCAGCTCACATAAACTTTTACCATAGACATTTTGCTTCTCTGACTTCAAAAATATTTAAAAAAACCAAAACACCCAAACCTATAATGCTCATTTCTTCTTTTTATGTAAAAACTCAAATACAGTCATTCGGAGCCTTTTTCTTATTAAAAGCATGGAAAGAAATGTTTTTTCCTGAATTCCAGGCTGTGCAGCGCAGAGGAACTATTGTGAAACCAACTGGTGCCAGAATGGAGGCACGTGCATCAACAAGTGGAACACTTACATCTGTGAGTGCCCCGTGCGCTACGGAGGGAAGAACTGTGAGCAAGGTAGGATGCAAAGAGCTCTCTCTCATGTGTGCACTTTTCATTGCCTGTCGTTGCCATCTCATGGCATGTATGTCCAGCTGTGGTGCTTAAGGGTTGGTTGCAGTTGAGACTGTCACCCATTATCTGTTTGAAATTTTTTTAGAGATCCCCTATATAGTAGATTACATACTGTCATGAATAAGAGCAGCTTTCATTGATTTACTTACATAAGCAAAGCAGTTCCAAAGAGCTTGGCAGAATTTAGTAATTTGTTTATAGTAAAAATGCCTGATCCTAAGCCCCTTTAAATCAGTGGAAGGAATCCTGCTGACTTAACTGGGCTTTGACTCAAACTGGGGATGAATTTGCAGTTTTAATCACCACTTTTTTGGCAAGTAGGCACTCTGTGCTAAGAGCACTTTCAGTTTTGCTGGATTTCTCTTTGATTGAACACAATGTGCATATATGTGTAAAACCTCATTACTAAAGGATAAAGAAGGAGCAGTAGGTGAGTTTTAATAGGGTGTGAAGAACTTGCAGTCAGTTTCTTCCCTAGAAGCAAGGAGTCACCTGTGTGAGGGGTCCCGTGGGCTTGATGCTGTAAGGTGGCTGCTCTTTCGTAGGCTTCCCAAATGCTTCCAGGAAAGAAAACCTACTTTTACTAGGCATGTCTTTCATAGAAACAGAAGGCCAAATTCTGGCCCATGATGCAGATGTGGTAGGTGGTTGTTTTTGTTACCCCCTCTGATATTGAGCCCAGAATAGTTTTGCAGCGTGATCAAGGATTTTGTTCTTTTGCTATATCTACCCCAAACCAGATATTCATGATTGCTGTCAGCAGGATGTGGATCCTGAAAGAGCAGGTCTCCAGCTGAGGTGAACACACAGGGATTTGCAAACCCCTTGAGCACAGCATCCCTCAGCCTGGGCCAGGTCTAGATACTGGCAACTACCCTTCCCTTACTTGAGAAGCAGCGGTATTAGCTTAACAGGAGAGCACACATGGTGAAGTTTCTGTCTTGAAGATAAAGGTTTGCAGAGTGAAGAACAGGTAAAAGGAATGATGGAGATGTCTTCCTATGCTCCATCTTGCACAGAGCCCTGAGCTGTTCTTGTTGCCCCTAGCCTGGATACCTGCTGTCTGTAGCAGCTCCTCAAATATTTTGAGCTTCCCAGGTTTCTATGAAGATTTGATTTTTCCATGTGTCTCATGTCAAGTATCTTTGTTGGTGAAGTTCTTGTGTTTTCTTCATGGTTGGCTGTTCTCTGTGCTACAAACCCACTCTGATGTATCCTGAGGGGAGTGCCAGGGCCCAGCTATGGTGTGACCTGTACTGGTGAAAATGGGGAGTACTGCTATCACATGCAAAGACTATCCTTCCCTCCGTCTTTGTCTTGTTTTCAAAAATAAATTCAGAATTTGAACAAATATTTGTTTTATTCACCTTTTTTTCTATCCCAAACTGAGGACTAATCCATAAAGTTTGGGATTTAGAAAATAATCTTGGAAATGCCCTGTAGCCATCCCTGGAAACCCATTTTAAGTTCAGGTGATAGAGATGATGGCAGTCACAGCAGCACTGCTGCCCCTCATCCCAGCTGTCAACTCTGCCTCCAGCACTGTGCATTCCTGCATGTCCCTTTGTCACTCTTTAAACCCATGTTCTTGCTGATGCCTCAGTTTGGGGGAGTTTTCTGATAGTCTGAAGGCAGCAGCCTACTTGCTTCTTTGATGATATTTGTGGGCCAGTCTCCCTATGGAAAAAATGCAAGCCAAGAAATAAATGGATTGTTCTGGAATGTGGCCAAAGATTTCAGGAGCCTGAAGTTAAAGTCAGGAGAAGTTACAGATATGCTATACTTCTGTCTTTCAAGGTGCTTATTTGAATGCTGAGCTATGATCCTAAGAGTGTTAGCTATTTTTAGGCAGCTATTTTTAAAAAAGTCTTAGAATATTTGCATTGTTGAGTAGGAGTGCTGCATTTCTTCAGTCCCTTTGGCAGTGCTGGTTCTGCTTCAGGCTCACAGAGGATAAAGACTTTGGCAAGTTATCAGTCCACATTGTTTGATTTCCTGCTCTTCAGAAACTTTGGGATCTGGCCTACACTAGTGAGGGTGTGATGTTTTACCTTCACCACCCTCCTAGAACCTGCTAACTCACCTTCTGGGAGCCCCCATCTCCCTCTGCTGACATATAGAAGGGAGATAAAATTAAGGAAAAATTAGTTTCACCTTTATTGTAATTCAATTCTTTTTATTCTGTGAAGATCTAGCAGCTGTGTCGGACTCAGTCTTGGATGGCCAATGTCATTGCACTAGGCTTGGGCTGAACACCACAGGTTTGCACCTAAACATAAGCTTTCACATGTGCAGCACCCACACTGCAGGTGACATCCAGTGGGATGTTGGCAGCATGTTTCCCCAGGCCCTGTGTCTCCACAGGGAGTAGCCCTCACGTATTTCTGATGGCCTCTCACATGTAGGAGTCTCTTCAGAGTGCACGTAGATACACAGGCAGTGCTTCAGAGTGGCAAACCTGAGCACACAATTGGTTTGCATCACTGCAACAGTGATGGCAGGGAGGTGCTGTGCTGGGAAGCACGTGGGCCTCTGTGTCCAGGGGAAGTCAGGTCCTGTCTGGGGACGATGGATGTGGCCAGCCCCTCCATGGACACTCCTTGTCCCAGGCAAGAGAAAGGGCTGGGGGAAAGAGGGATGTCAGAAGGGGCTGACAAATGGGGATTTCTATTTAAAGAGCAGGGGAGGATGCACCCTGGCCCCAGGGAAGGGAGAGAAGCTGGGAGAAGGTGTGGGAAGGGAATGATATTTGCAAGTACAGGAAGTCACCACCAATGAGAAAAGGAAGAAGGTGGCTAATTGCCATGCCAGTCCAGTTCTCCCAGGAGCAAAGACAAAATGCTTGCAAACAGCATTCCCAGCCTTCAGCAGGTGGGAAGCCCACAAGTTTGCATCCTGCCTCTGCACTCCAGGGGCAGATGGGCTCAAAAATCTCAGCAATAGTCTGGAAAATCAGAAGCAAAGTTAAAAGTTGAGGTCATTGTGAAGGTCAGCTGAATAGAGGAAGGAGAAGGCTGACTTTTGAACAGCCTTCTCAGAGAAAATAATCCTGCTCAACACTGGTGTCCTGGTTACTTTAACATTGATGTGGTGCAGTGTGGGCTGATGAATTGTGCCCTGGCCTAGAACTGTACCCTTGTCCAGAATGGCAGAACTCAAGCACTGTAATCAAGTTTTAAGCAAGCTAGGGACATCTGTATCTGGTGACAATCTTTTTTTAATTTGCTGTCTGGTTTTCGAGAGCAAGCTATGCTGCAGTTGTTCCATCATATGCCCTCTCTGGCATTTGTGGTATGACTGCAAATGGGAGATCACAGGCTGAAGCAGGAGGGAGAAAGGATGCCCCTTGGGGCTGCCAGCCCTTAATAAGGGGTGGTTGGGTAACCACAGCTTAAGGAAGAGCAAGTCAAGTTATACCTCTGACTTGACCAGTGGCTTTTTGTTTCTCACAAGTAGGGGGCTAAAGGGCTTGCACTTTACTCCAACCCCTGCACTCCACTCCCACCCCAGCCTTTCCCTTTATAGACACCAGCAGACAGACATGAGAATTTGGGGTTTGGGTTTATTCCTCAAAAAAATACAACTTCACATCAACTTTACTCCATTTTCTTCTATGGTGTCATCCCTCAACCTCTTTCTAAAGACTTGCCATTTCATAGTAACATGTACACATTTGTACACACATGATCTCTCCTACTACAAAAAATCCAGAAGGTGTCAGCAGATATGCTAGTGTGGAGTGGAAGGGGAAAGACTCTTAAGCCCTGTCATTTCACTGACCAACTACATGGACTCAGCACATGATGAAATAAAAGGCTGGGTGCTAATCTGTGGTGGTTGTACCCAGTCTCCAATGCCTGCTTCCACTGGCAAAAAGCTGCCATGGACTTCACCAAAATGCCCACAAGTAAGGACATCAGGCAGGGGCTGGGTGCAGATCCCACTACAAGGTTCAACGTGTGGTGGAGGTGCCATATGAGGTGTTGCAAATAGCACAGAGCTCCCATGGTTTACTTTGTGCTTCTAATCAGTGGGATCAACTAATCCATGGTACTGTAACTCCTGTTACCCTAGGTAACAACTTTAGAAGTCCAAGGGAGTGGGTGTTCTCCTATTTTCCATCAGCAAAGTGCCTTCTGTTGAAGGCTGTCACTGGTGTCACCCTATGGGAGCTGTGCTTGTGCAAGGTTAGAGAGGAGGGCCACTCTTCAGCTGTCACCTCAAGATATTTAAGGCAAATTATTTAGGCAATTTCACACAAACTTTCTCTCTGTGTAGCTGAATAATCTGGCCCTGGAGTATTTATAATTAATTCATATTTCCTGTTGCCTCCCAGCCTTTTCCTGTGTTTAATCTGTTAATTAGAAGCAGGTAATCAAGGTTATGCTGAAAACATCTGCAACAACTGTTGCCCTCATACTTCCTGCTCTGTCCACCCACTCACCAGCAGAGCTGTCTCAGCAAAGATCCTGATCTTACCTTTCTAGGAACAGTTCTCACGTGGGTAATGTCATTGAGTACAGGCAGCAAGAGAAGATGCTTGCCCCAAAACCAGGGCAGGCTGTGATTTTTCAGAATTATCAACTGCTTAACAGTAACTGCCCTAGACTAGCTCTTAATCCATGGTAGATTGAATATAGCTCAGTGGAAGAGGGACCAGCTCCCTTGTGTCATCCCTGCAACATAGCATCATTTTTCCTCTTAACATTTGTCCTGAAGGATATCAACTGTTTCTCTTCTGTATTTTGATTTACAGCGATGCCTTCTCCTCAGCGTTTCAGTGGTGAGAGCATTATCATTTGGAGTGACCTTGACATTACCATCTCTGTGCCGTGGTACATTGGGCTGATGTTCAGAACCCGGAAAGTCAATGGCATGCTAATGCAAGCCAATGCTGGGGCTGCATCCAAGATCAACATTCAGGTAAAAGTGTGGCTGCCTTTGATTAGAAAATAATTAATACTGCCCCATCAGTGCATATGGCCAGATGAACTATATAGCTTCATCCACCCAACAAAATGCATGCCAATAAAAACATATCATTACTTTAGCCTTTTAAAAAGATCAAAAAATTAATGATCAAAATATCATTATAAAAATCATATTCATTTAAGATTATTTTTCTAGTCAGAGGTAGTAGTGGGCATTAATATAGACGTTCAAAATGTATCTCCAGCTTTGGGGTTTTTTTGCCCATAAGGGAAGTTGGAGTCTGAACATCCAAAGTCCTACAAGGAGTTCTTGCAAGCATTCCCATCTTTACTTTTTGGGTTTTTTTCCCTTTTGGGTTGTCTTAAGAAATGTTATTATTTTGCCCTCCACCTCCTTCTGCATCAAATACAAACATGTAGCAAAAAAAGACATAATTTTTTTTCAACAGATACTGAACAACTACGTGCAGTTTGAAGTGTACAGTGGCCTGAGCCAGGTTGCTAGTTTGAAGTTGAGCCAGTCACGGGTCAGTGATGGGGAGTGGCATCATTTATTAATAGAGCTGAAGAGTGCAAAAGATGGTAAAGATCTCAAGTACCTCGCTGTCATGTCCTTGGACTATGGGATGTACCAGGTAAGGCAGCATCATAACTTTGCCACTGAGCACTGCACAAATGCTTTTAGGAGGAAGTAGGATAAAGGACTGTGGACAAATAATTATACTGTGAGACATGTTCTGTGATATCTTAATATCACTGATTAGGCATAAATCACTGCAGAAGCTATCTTAGAAGGAAGTAAGTAAAAAGACACATTCCGGTGTCTGGTTCCTCACTGCTCTGGTATTTCTTCTGTAATCTACTGTCAAATACTGCTCAACTCCATCACTGTAGAAAGCAGGCTGTCTGTGTCACAGAGGATGACAGTGCTTCTTATCAGCTGTCCTTTTCCTCACAGAGCACTGTGCAGATTGGAAATCAACTACCTGGATTGAAAATGAAAAGCATCATTGTTGGAGGTGTCTCTGGAGACCAAGTCTCTGTTCAGCAGGGATTTTATGGATGTATGCAGGTATGAAATGAGAAGCGTAGCAATAAATTTTGAACTCATGAGAAAATACCCAGTGAAAGTTTGGGGGTTTGCTTTTCATCCACCCTCAAACATTACTGTTTTGTCCATAAAAATTATCTAAGAATCAAAATATTAAAGTCCACCTACTTTGCTAGGTACAAACCTGATCGCATAGGGGAAAAGTATCTGAAAAAAACCTCTGGGTTTGGCTCATCAGATGTTTTCTTTAAATTGTAGCCTCACTGATTGATGAAAATAGTGAAAAACATAATACCATACTCTGAAAGAAGACTCTAATTTAAAAATAATTGTCTTTTGTGACCAGGGAGTAAGAATGGGAGAGACATCTACAAACATAGCAACACTCAACATGAAGCAGGCTATCAAGATTAACGTGAGGGAGGGCTGCGAAGTGGACAACCCTTGTGATTCCAACCCGTGTCCCCAGCACAGCTACTGCAGTGACGACTGGGACAGCTACTCCTGTGTCTGTGACCCAGGTAACCTGGTGACCACCCATCCACTCATGTAGGAGCTGGATCACACCTTCATGCGCTCATCAGAACCAGCACAGCAGCAGCAGCATGCTGGCAATGTGTTCATCTTCTGATTCTTCCTCTTCCATTCAATATTACCCTTCTCACTCTTAATGTAGCACCCTCGAAGCTGCAGTCCTGGGCTAAGAATCCAAGTAATGTATACACCAAAAAGAATGACAGTCTCTGTCCAAAGGACTCCTTCTGTGCAACTCCCCTTTTCTTTTTCTGATTGTTTTTTCTCTTTTTCTTTCTCAGCCTTTTCTGCTGTTGAATTTCAGTCTCTCACTCTGCATCCTAATCAAGATACTTTGAATGTTTTCTCTGTTTTGGAGCATGTAGCTTGCACAAGCTGTCAGCACCCAGCACAGTCACCTCCCATACGTGCAGCAAGAGAATACAAAACTATTTGTAGCACATGCTCTGAATATAAAACTGGGAACCAAAGGCACAAGGGTGGCTCAAGCATGGTAACAGACTGCCAAAAAGAATGGCTTACTATCATTTTGTCTGAGAAGGAAAAGAGTGCTTCATTTCTGACAGTATCTCAGGGGGGAATCTACTGATTATTGAAGATGTGTTATTAGTGTAAAAGCTTAAGATAGACAGTCTTTTGGAGACATGCAAATCGTAAATTACAATGGTTGTTGTAATTTTTTTACCTTGTCTCCGCAGGGTACTTTGGGAGAGACTGTGTTGATGTGTGTAACTTGAACCCATGTGAGCATGTCTCCACATGCGTGCACAAACCTAGCTCGTCCCACGGCTACACCTGTGAATGTGGACAAAGCTACTATGGACAGTACTGCGAAAGCAAGTAAGAGACTTTTTTTTCCTTGGTTTCTTGATCCTTCCAGTTAGCTCTTCCTCTAAGGCAGCAGTCCTCCCACTTCCTTTTCTGCTCCAGTAAACTTTTCTGTTAAAATTTGAGTGGTATTTTAGACTCCCTTGCCTTTTGGCATTCCTGAGCTCTTCCCAGAAACTATACAAGCTTCGGTGTTACTCAGGAGCTGCTTTTCTTCATCAGCAGCTCAGGGGCTCAACCAGTTCTGCTGTGTTACACAGCACTGTATCTCACCTGTACCTTGTAATGGTACAACAAACATGGGTTTGGCCTGAGTTTGCTCTGCATCTCTCCTCCAGCTTCCCCAGATGCACCATTTTGGTGGTCTATAGCAAGATGAAGTCTCTTTGCAGTTCAGTCCAGTCCCTGAGCTGGCAAGGAGCCATCTCTTCTGGACAGTCTCGGGGCCTGTGTCTGTTGCTTTGTGGGAGAAACATGCTGATTCTCTCATCAGCAGCTTCCTGGTCTCAGATAAGCATTCAGCAACCAGCCTTATCCCAGAGGCGGCACTTTGATTTACTGTAATATGGGCCATTCATGATGTGCAAATGAAGTGCATTTGTCTGCCCATTTAGGAATGGCTCATGTGATGTTTCCTTCCCTTTGAAAACTGCAAGCTTCTTCCTCTGCCTTTTGTTGTGTGGGCTTGCAAATGTTGGCCATGCTGTTGCCAGATTTGTTTTTATTCCTCTGGATTAGCACAGAGACATTGTCCCTTGTCATTATCTGCTGACATTGTGTCAAGTGCAACATTGTAGTTTTCATATTTTAAAGCATAGAAGTATAAACTTAGCAATTACTGTAAATAAAATTGGTAGTGGTCTTTGGAAAAGATGCAAATAGCTTTTCTTTTCCTAAAATGAGCAGCAGGAAGGGGATACCTTTTGCATCCTTTACCCTGATCCAAGTCTCAGAGGTGTTATACTTCAGGCTATTACTTGACAAAGACTCCCAGCTATCAGAGAACCAGAGGTCTCCTTGCCAGAACCAGTCTTGCATCTGTGGAATAACCTGCTTAGAAGCTCACCCAGAAGAAATAGTATCAGTGAGAATGAGGGTTTTCCTTCATCAGGGGTGGCCTTTGGCTTGCTGCTTTGCTTCCAGAGCTGCTGCACTCAATCTGAATCATAGTCTGATCCACAGTCCAGATCAAAGCTGCCAACCTTCCCTCGTCCATGTCCCCAACCATATGTCCTCTGCCTCTCCTGTGGCAGACCAGGGCTTTTCAGAACCTGTAGTGAATTGTCTGAGAAAGCCAGGTTAGCTGAAAGCAGTGGCTTTTCTTTATAGGATGAGCTTACAGCCAGCTTTGCACCTGAGCTGGTGTCCCTGTAGGCTGAACAAGAAGCCCTGCTGTCCACCGGGAGTAGGCACATAAAGTATGCCAAGGCAGTTTGTGGTGGTAGGTAAACCAGAGCTCAGAGCCACCTGCCCTTGAAAATTAAATATTTAGAGAAGCATTCCCTCTAGGGTTCCATAGCACTGATATTCTAAATTTTCCTGCATTACAGTGTATATATATTTATATATGTATTGATTGCTGGTTGAGATACATTACTCTCTATAAGCTGATAGAGTTGAATGAAGATTTGGCCCAAAGCTTTCTTTTGCACACTTTTTAAGAGGGAACTTAAAATAACTTTCTTTCAATTTGATTTTCTGTAATAGGATCAACCTGCCTTGTCCCAGAGGTTGGTGGGGAAATCCCATCTGTGGCCCATGTAATTGTGAGACTAGTAAAGGATTTGATTCTGATTGCAATAAGACCAATGGAGAATGCCACTGCAAGGTAAGCAAAATAAACCAGTTTTAAGTCAAAATTTCTTTAGTTTAAAAAGTAACTGTTCCACTAATAATAACAAGTGAGTATCTGAGACAAAGTACACACAGTTGTGCTTTGTATCACATATATATGTATATGCACAGCGGAGTTAATCATTACCCAAAACATTTTGCTGGCACCACCCTTCTCCAAATCATACCATACAGCTCTTATCTAATTTGTGTTTGGAAAACTGAACCAAGAGGGTAAAAGCCTGGCTCTGATCTCTGAAGTGCAGCCTGGTTTATCAGGGGAGATCAGCCAGGGGTGCAGAGGAGTGTCAGCGGGGCTTTATGTATCACAAGTGAGTAATAGCCATGAAACAGCTCAGGCCAGCTGGGTGAAGCTCTCCCCTGTGCAAAGGCCAGCAAAAGGCCTGGCAGCTGGAGAGAGCTGGAGGCTAAACGCTTTCCTCAGTGGCATCTCTGACAGGTTTTCCGTGGACAGGCAGGGACAGATGGGGGACATGGGAGGGGAGGAACCTCATCATGAAGATTTTACAAAGGATTTCTCACAATAGGTTTTACAACTGGCTCGAATGATACCAGAGGAGCTGGGCCTGTGCAGACTGGCAGCTGTGAATCTGGCCCCCTGCTCCTTTCCAAAATGCCAGCAGGACACACAGCAACTGTTGCATTAAATGGAGTCAGTGGGGTGCCAGCTGCACGCTCTTGTGCAATCATAATGCCTCAGATCAAAAGCATGTACAGAGGTGATTTGAATATGGGATCATTGCTTGCTATCCACCCTCTACATGAAACACAAATGTACAGTGCAGGGAGTTTCCTTAGTGGCTCCTTCATGCCATACAAGAGCAGAATTGCAAAGAGAGAAAGCTGTAAATTCTCCAGGAGTGTGTTTGGTGGGCACTGCCCCAGGAGTAATGTGGGCCATGTGCCCCCACTGCAAATGGCAGTACAAACCCTGGGTCTCTGACAGTAGTAACGTAATTTTTATCTGCGCTCTGCAGAGTTAGCCCTTTTATGATGTACGTGCCGCTAGGGCAGGTTTCAAAAATATAAACAATTCTGAATAGTCAGATACCTTGTGTCTATTATTTTGGTTTTTCTAGGCCAATTACTACAGGCCCCAGAGCAGTGACACCTGCTACCCCTGCGACTGCTTCCCGTCTGGCTCCCACACGCGCGCCTGCGACATGGAGACGGGACAGTGTCCCTGCAAACCTGGCGTCATAGGGCGGCAGTGCAACCGCTGCGACAACCCCTTTGCAGAAGTCACCGTGAGGGGCTGTGAAGGTACCTCCTGCCCAGCCCTGCCCATCAGCCGTGCCGCGGTGTGGGGTCAGAGCCGCTGGCAGCTGCGTCCTGGGGCAGCGTGAGCCCAGCAGGATGGCTCTGGTAGTTGGGGCTGCAGCAGCCTGAACCTGCACCCCTCCTCCTAGATCTGTGCCAGTGTGACTCACAGGGGCTGGGGAAAAGCAAAGAAAGCTCCTATCTCTTTCATTTTCCTCAAATGGAAGTATAGCAAGCGGAGGTGGAGTGGGGGGAGCAAAAGACTAACACCAACTTTTCTTTAAACCTGAGTTGATCTGGCAGTGCAGTATTTTATTGCTGAGCTGCAGCTGAAGAGGCAGGTGAGAGCCCTCATACCTTTTGCCCACAGAGGCTGTGCCGTGCGTCTCGTGCACTCTACCTTTCTTCTCCATCTTGTCCGTCCTGCCTTTCCTCTCACCCACCCACCACCATCCTCCTGTGATCAGCACAAAGCTGCTGCTACAGCCATCTCACCACCGTGTGTGGGTGAAGTGAAGCAGCGATGTTTTCCCACAATAAAGGGGCAAGCGGAGATAGGCAGAGCCAAAACCCGGAGCCCCATAATCATCCTGAGCTCTCCTGTGCCTGTACCTGTCTGTCCAATCTGCCGGATAAGGAGCAGCTGATGGGTTACAGTTTGGAAGGCACTGCAGAGGACAGGTATCCTGACAGGGCTTTGGAATTGCAGGAAGGTCCTTCAGGCAGATTGAAATGTCTCACTGTTGTGATTTTTATCTTGTCAGAAAAATTGCATCGTTTCTTTCTCTATTTTCAGTAATTTATAATGGCTGTCCCAAAGCTTTCGAGGCTGGTATTTGGTGGCCACAGACCAAGTTTGGCCAGCCAGCTGCTGTGCCTTGTCCTAAGGGCTCAGTGGGTAAGTTCCCTGAGTAAATAATTACCTACTTTATCTGCATGCCTCTTTAAAGGAGAAGAAAAAGAAATAAAAAAAGAAAAAATATGTACATAAGGAATGACATTAATTCATTGGGTCTAGAGACTGCAGCATAGTTCGTGCATATCATGAGCAGAAAAGTATAGTTAGTTGAAATCAAAGAAATGTTAAAATACATTTGGAATACTAGCAATAAGTAAATACAAAAGAACAGCAGATAAACATGTACAAAGAACAAAAAATCTCTGTTTCCAAAAAAACAGAGTCCAGTTTTTTAATTTTTTATGTTCTATTTATCAAGCAATTCTTACACATGTAACTTTTAGTTTCTAGTGATTTAAAAGTGTTCTTTAGCCATACAGTTCCTCTGAGCAAAGATAAAATTAGGAAAATCATATTCCTGATGACTGCTTTACTAGGGTTGCATGCTGCTAAAGCTGAGTTGCAACAAAACTCATGTTTTTCCACACAATATCTCTTCCATAAGTAAAACAGCTGAAAAACACCTTTTATAAAGCACATGAGCTGTGTTGTTTTGTGCAACAGGCAAATGACAGTCTGCTTTTTCATATATGTCTCTGAAAACATGTATCAGATTTTTGAAAACAGAGTTCCCAATCTTTTCCAAAGGCTGTTTTATGGGAAATGAAAACCTTATGGTTCTGGACCTGGTAACTCTGCTGTGAGTGCTCCTTAGGCTCAGGGAGTTATAAATAGTTATGTGACTGCCCCAAATATTTATAGGGGGAGGCCACTCCCTATAGGTGTGCAGAAGATTTGTGGTCAACCTAGCTCCTGTTCTAAAAATTTTAGGTGATAGAATTGATTTATTTTTTTTAGATGAAGAATATTTTGATGATTAAACAGTATAAAGTTGAATTAAAGTGGGTTTTCTGCACTGTTCTTGTGATTGACCCAAGTGTGTCTCCTGGCAAATAGACTAGCAGGCAATGTTGCTTATAGTAATTACACATTCTAAGTAAATTTTACAGATCGTTTAAAAAAGTAAGCCTTATAATAATGAATATTCAGACTAAGAACCTGAGGCTTAATTGTATTCACCTAGTCATGAAAGAGAAATAATATAATTAGATACAGTAAAATTAATTATAGTTCCTATTTAGATATTGGTAATTAAATGACTTAGACACATGAAGTATATTATGTGCAAATTAACTAGCACAAATGGAAATTTTGAATTTGATTACTTACAATTCATGGTGAAGGATCCTCAGCCAAGAATCACATTTTATAATTATTTGACAAATAGTACAAAATATAATAGGCTAAATTAAACAGTAAGGTGCTCACAATATATTTACGAGTGGCAAAAAGGCAATTATGCATGTTGGCTAAAGTGTTTAGCACATGCAGCATGCAGATGTGCTGGCACACGTTGATGTGAATACAGCATTTGTCCAGGAGGTCTTCCTATATAGGCTATTGCCCAGAAATCTCAGCAGGGGTTGGTTTTCACTTAGGAAGTGCAGAGTCTTTCTCTTATTTGATATAAATAAATGACTGAATTAATTTGAGAACATTAGGGCAGTGAGGCTGAGAGCAGTTGGGCAGAGCTTGAAGCTTGCCTGACTTTTCTCCAAAGCCTGGGGAAAGTGATTCTTGAAGATGAGTAGACTTTAACTTCTCTCTCACAGGAATCCCCAGTTTGGAAATTGAAATACATGTGTAGCTCTAAGCAACTTGAAAATGTGGGAAATCTGAAAGTCAGGGATAGTTGAAGTCTATGAATATTTACCCTGCACAATTCAGAACAGTGTTTGGCACTGATGCTTTGTTTCCTTCAGGAAATGCCGTTCGCCATTGTAACATTGAGAAGGGCTGGCTGCCTCCTGAGCTTTTCAACTGCACCACCAACACTTTTGTGGATCTAAAAATCATGGTAAGCTGTGTTGTCTCAGGTTTCCCTTTATTTTGTAAATAATGATCAGTTTGGACTCCAGTTTGATATCCCTGCACTCAGTCTTTTGACTGCGTCCTTGAGCACCCTCGTTTCCCATCAGGACCCCTGTGCCTTTCTGGCTCTCAGTTACATTTGCCATGGAGTTTTGTTGCCAGCTCTTTCTCAAGACAAACAAAATTCTGACCAAACAATTCCTTTTTGTCAAAAATCCCTAAATTATGATTGTCTTTGTAACTAGAATGGAAAAAAAAAACATAATTGGGTTTTTCTTCCTTTTATCTGATTCAGAATGAGAAGTTACACCACAACGAGACCAAGCTGGATGGCGACAGAACCATTCGGATCGTGAGAGCTCTGCAGAATGCCACCACATACACACACAGCTTGTATGGCAACGACGTGAGGACAGCTTACCAGATGATGATCCGGGTCCTGCAGTACGAGAGCCAGCAGCAAGGGTTTGACTTGGCAGCCACAAGGGACGTGGAATTCAATGAGGTAAGAGAAGTGCTGTATACTGTGCCGAGCCCTTACAGTTTCCCTTAAAAGTTAGGTGGCTGTGGGTAATTAAATTTGTCTTTGACCAAGGTGAAGCAAATATTGTGTAATTGCTTAATCTCTTCCACAAATAAGCCTTTCTTCTCAGATTAGAATGGAAAGTTGGGTTATGCATGTGTCTATGCACATGCGTATGTAATACAAATATAATAGAAAGTGCTTTGCTAATAAATATCATCAGACTAACAGCCAAAAGCAATATTCCCCATATGAAAAAAAAATCAAGTTAATGTGTTTTTCCTGGCTAAAGTAGTTTTGTGTACTATATTTATTTTTGTTGCAAAACATGCTTTATGTGATCATGTTCATTTAAATGTGCAGTGAACCAAGTCCGAGCCAGTTACTGACTTGGAAGGTTTCCTGTAATTCAGTTTGAAAACACTTGAATCACGAGTTGGTACATTGAAAGACATTCCAAATCATATTGATATTTTACAGCACACACTAAAATGTGTACCAGAGAACTTCTGCTACTCAGAGCATTCATGAAAGACCCAGTTATTACCAAAGACCTGATCAGGGCTTGAGAACAATCTGTAGCACTCTCCCTGTCTGGGAAAACATGTCATTGTGGTGGAAAAATGTGAAATTTGGAGGAAGTTGGGAGTTTTCTGTAGTCTGAAAATGTGAATGTGACATGGATGACCCATGTCAGGCTTGTAGAGCTTTCCTCAATCCCATGTGTGCTGTGGGGTAGTGTTCTCCACTCTTGCCCATATTATTTCCAAGATCCTGGCCATGGCACAACACACAGTCCAAGCTAAAACATCTTTTGGGGTCTGTGCTAGCAGAGCCCATAGCTTGAACAGCAGCATGTAGGATGACCTTCCATGGGCCAAGACTGGCCAAAGGCCACTTGGCTCCCTTAGAAGGTGTGCTACACCCAGGTCATTGCCCACAGTACTCCAGGAGGACCAGATAGGTCAGGCAGACTTTGAGGTGAAATTGGCCTGTGGAAAGCCAAGCTGCACCAGGAGGGGATGTCACTGGAGAGTTGGGAGCAGGAAGAAAGGTGGCTGAAAAAGTTCCTTAGTGTCTTGGGCTGTACAGTCAACAAAGAGTAAAGAATTAAAATGTTTTACGTTTCAGATGGACCAGATTTTAAGAGATTCAGTTTTTTCTTTCCTGTGGGCTGTGAAGTGGGCCATTCAGATCTTGAGAAGGAACTTCATTTCTAGCATGTTTTGTTAAGTAGAAATAAGAACAATAAGCAAAAAAAAAAAGGTTTGGAAACCTCTGCTTTAATTTATTATTCTATGCACTTGGCACCAAGATTCATATAGATGATGTTTTCAAGAACTCCCTAAATATTTTAGGATAGGTCAGGAATTTGAAAACTAATGAGTACAACTCATGAGTAAAAGGAGGTAACATCCTAGGCTGAGGGAGCACAAAGGGAGAAGGAATTTTATTTTATAATCCCACATAGAAGCCTGAAAAATAAATAATAAAAAACCATAAATAATGTTCACAAACACGGAGGAGGCCTGGTGCCAAGTACAGCATGTGTCTCCTGCATTCCTGGGAAACATGTGCTTCTCACCCTAGGTAGAGGTGGTCATATTGGGAGTCTCTTTTAGCTCAGATACATGCGTGCAGCCTCAGACAACACAGACAGGATACAGATAGCTCCTTCTAAATGAAGCCTAAATATTTGTCTTGGCTATTTTAGAGCTTGTGGTGATTCATTCCTACCATCATTTACACAAATTTTACTTTAGTTAGGAATTAGGTTTTGTTACAACAACATAGTTCTTGTGTACACCAAGATTAAAACTTCTTAGCACTTTTCCTGTTTAAGCCATTTAGCACTCTCTTTTGGGGTCAACATCCTTCCATTCAGCCTGAGGGTCCCTTTGCATATTTTTCTAAGAAAAGGCAGAAGAGGCATGTCCTCAGAAAGAACTGCCTTTTCTAATATGATTTGTAAGCAACGTAAAAATGGGGATACAATAATATGATTGAAGTTTTCTTACGTATTTTCAAGTTTGTCTGTGCAAGTTAATACTCACTCTTATCATTCTTCACCATGTAAGTTGTCTTCATTATCTAGGAAACAACAAAGTAAAAGAAAAAATTAAAATAAAAGAGGAAATTATATTTATATCCATGACTTTCTTTCGTTTTTCAACAAAAAAACATTATTTTGATTTTTCAGGAAGTTCTTCAGTATACCTACTATGAGCTATGCTTTTCATGTGACTGATCTCTCAGAAACAAAGAAAACATGCATAGGTTTTCCTCCTGCATTTTCTTGCTAGATTTCCTGTCATTAGGGGAAAAAAAAGTAGGCAATTCTCTTACAGCCTCCAATTTCAGCTTACTTTGCTCATAAAAAGTTTGGAGGGATTTGCTTTACATGACCAAAAAACCTCAGGGTGAGTAACTGGTGTGCATATTTTTATATTGCTGCAGTAGAACATGCCTGCATTAAAATAT
This sequence comes from Vireo altiloquus, assembly GCA_013396875.1. Lineage (NCBI taxonomy): Eukaryota > Metazoa > Chordata > Aves > Passeriformes > Vireonidae > Vireo > Vireo altiloquus. The sequence goes on from VZRF01002283.1 coordinate 877,556, forward strand.
TTCATTGTACACTCACCCGAGGCAGTCAGGCCAATCATTTTCAAGACTTCTCACTTGAAACTCAGCGCTTTGTTTGGTTCATAATTTAGGCTTGTACTTTATTTCTCAGAATATTATCAAAGTGGGTAGTGCTTTGCTGGACCCCAGCAACAAGGAGCACTGGGAGCAAATTCAGAGAACGGAGGGTGGCACCGCTCACCTGCTCAGGCACTATGAGGAGTATTTCAACAACGTGGCCCGAAACATGAAAAAAACCTACATGAGACCTTTTGTCATTGTTGCCACTAACATGAGTGAGTATCTGTGTTGAAAACTGCCTTCTTTTTTGAGTGTTAAAAATGTGCTGGATAGAGGTGCAAGTTATTTGTTTTAATAGTACCCAGTGAAAAAAATCATTGCATTAGTTTCCAATCCGTTGAGCCTTGATCCATGTCTTTCAGTTGCCATGGGGGCCTAGTGGGAGATGTCTGATCCAGGTTCTCCCTCGACCATGCCACTGCTCCATGTGGCTTTTTGTTGCCATCACAGCAGTGTAGAGAAAGTAGGCAGGACTAAGTTTCTGAATGAAGGGTAATGCCTTTTGAGGCCAACTAATATAGTTGAATGTAGTAGATCTCATTTTTGGTGGAATCACACCAACACCACCTGAAGAATTACTGCAATACAAAAAAAAGTAATCCTCCTATTGATTTTATTGCATATTATTAATCTGACTAGCATGGGAGTGGACTGCCCAGGGAGGTGGTGGAATTCCCAGCCCTTGAGGTGTTCAAGAAACAACTTGATGTGGCATTTAGTGCTGTGGTCTCGTTGGCAGGGTGGAGTGATGATTGGTCAAAGGCTGGACTCAATGATCTCATAGGTCTTTTCCAACCTAGATGATTCTGTGATTATACCTCTAGATTTCCACATGCTTTCTTAACCTGGAACCTATCCAGAAAATCGTCATCTGTAGAGATTCTTGTGCTGAAAGGTATTTTCACAGCATCACCAATCCTTCAAACACCATCCCAGTCTTGCAAAACCCATAGTCAGAGCAAAATCCATGAGATCTAAAATATCCAGAATGGGTCTAAACTGAGAAGGAAGCATCAGGCATACCAAGACACCTTCTCCACCTATCCCAGGAAGTGTGTCTTCTGACAAGCAAATAGCTCCTGCACCTGGGCCTGTGATGGATTTCATAGACATCCCTGCAGTGCATGTGCAGGTTAAGCACAGCAACCGCAGCCTGGTCAGCTTCTTTCCCCATTTTCTCCCCTGCCCTCCCTATTTCATTTTCTTCCCAGCTACCAACAGTCTGAGCTGAGGGGGTGTTTGTGATTGTCCTGCTCTGAGTGGGAGGTGAGATGGAGCTGAGTGACCTTCAAGCAGTGTTGCTATCTGGTTTTTCTTTCAGAGGTGCTCTAAACTCTGTCAGCCTGAACTTGTATTTAGCTTTTCAAGCTGTTGCTTTTATTTCAGATATGAAGAAGGCTTATGTGCCAGAAGTTTGTCTTATTTTCCCAATTACACCTGCTGGTATAAGAAGTGAATTGGCTACAAACCTTGTCCCAAGAATGATTTATGTCCACAATCATAGGGGCAGAAAACCAAAGGCATGAGGCAGTCAAGTTGCAAAGGCTGTAGCATCCTGCATCAACAAGGCATAGATTATTGTTGAGCTAAGCCAAACTGAAACACTTCAATTTCTCCTTAATAAACCAAAACTGAAATATTTTCTTTTGATTCAGGACTATGAGAGTCAAAATATTTTTATCTTCATACTCAGAAAAAAAAGTACACTCAGCATTTTAACCTAACTGAACTGAGATGAAAACAAATCCCAGAATTTTTTGCAGGTTGTAAATCATTATTTTTTTTCAACCAGTTCTTCCTGTGTAAAAAGGTGTGAGCTTGAGAGGGATGAGGCAACTCTGGCTTAAAAGAGGTCTGTTTTCTTTTGAAGTTTTTCCAGGTGAACATGGTGTTAATAGAGTTTCCTAATGGCTCATCTGGGAGTTATTTAGAAACTAGGAAAGGGAATTTGCAAGTCTTAGTGGATATTTCTTTGTACAGAAACTTGCAGAGGATCACACCTTTTGGTGTAGGGTTACTCCCAGAACGTGTAAATTGGCACTCGGTGACTTCTCTTAAATGAGAAAGTTAAAGCCAACTCCATTGCTTTTAAATATTTTGGCAGCTAAACAGGCAGAGATGATGAGGTAAGCTAGGGAGGAACTGATGGTCGAGGACTAAGGAGTAGTCCCAGGTAAAATGCATGTTATTTTCTTTGGTCAGCTGACTTTGCAGTCCAACACATGTGCAATTATGTTTTTGAAGCAGGAGATTCAGTCTTCCCATTAAAAAGCAAGTCTAAAATTGTAACATGTAGCACACACTAGAGCAAGCCAGCAGTACATGGAGAAGCTCTGAGGCAGGAGCATCCACTGAACAGCAGCCAGGGAAAAGCCTCTGTGAAACCGCAGTCAGCTGCTGCTGGAGAAGTACCAGCAAAGTGATCTACCTTGAGATGAGTGTTAGGAAAAATTTCTTCACTGAAACAATTCTCAGGCATTGAAACAAGTGGCCCAGGGAAGTCACCATCCCTGGAGGTATTTAAGAGACATGTAGATGTGGTCCTTGGGGACATGGTTTAGTGCTGGATTTGGTGGTGCTAACAGCTGGACTTGATCTTGGAAGTCTTTTCTAACCTAAACAATTCTGATTCTTTATTTCCAGCGTTTGCAGTAGTATTTTCATAGTATCAGATACTGTCTTGTGAATTCCTTTCCACTGAAAAAAAAGTGTATAATTTGATAAATGTAGCATAATGCTGACACATGAGCTGTTAGTTGTCATATAAGGTGTTAACTGAAAAAAATTAAATTTTACCTTCTATTTTGGGGTTTAAATTTTTTATCTGCATTGTGCAGATATTTTAACCTTTCAATAATGTTTGATTGTGTTGCAATTCATATTTAAATGCACTGAAATTAAAGTTATGGGAAACTTTTATCCCCTCCAGTTATTGCTGTTGACATCTTTGACAAGTCTAATTTCACGGGAGCTAGAATACCACGATTTCATGAGATTAAAGAAGATTACCCAAAAGATCTGGAGTCATCTGTTTTCTTCCCTGATACTTTGTTCAGACCTTCAGAAAGGAAAGGTAAAACCCTTCTGCTGCTGTTTGGTGAGTGGTGATGACCAGCTCCCAGGGAGGATGATTGATCCTCGGGGAGCAGAGTGGTACTAGGGTGAGAGCAGGGTGACTGTCTGCACAAGTGAGCATTATTTAGGGATGGAGCAGCTGTGCATACTTCTGAGGCATTTTGCCTGCTGGCAGCGATGGAGGCATGGGGGGCTGTGGGACTGGCTGTACCTGTCTGTCAGGTCTCACTTGCAGCCCCTCAAAGCCCTGTCAAAGTGGGAGAAATGCTCTCCGTTCCCACCAGGATAGGATGGGATGGCTGCCCAGCACCTGCAGTCCCACAGACACCTTCCTCCAGTCCCTGCAGAGATGGAGGGAAGTGGTGTGAGATGGAGAATCCAAATCTGGGAGCAGAGAGAGGTATTATCAGAACTAGGCCGCAATGGAAAGGTCTTGAGCTGGGTGATGAGGGAGAATACCTGGGGGACACAGCTTCCCTGGGTCTTTGAAGTACCCCAAGATTGCTGTGAAGTGCCACAAGTTTTTTTGGACAAGGGGGGGAGGAAGGGCAGCTCAAAGTTCAATATACATACCATGGATGAATGTCTTCTGAATGGAGAAATAGTAACTCTTCTGAAAATAATGCATAACAAGCTAATACAGCTTTATGACTTTTTGCTTAGAAACAGGGTATCTGCTTCTATAATTTGTATCTTTTCTGTAAGAAGGAGGGGAATGTGAACTTTAAGAGAATCTTCCAAAACTGAAAGCTCATTAAATGATAGAATTAGCAAGGAGAAATCTTATGTGACTACTTGGTGTATTCATTAATACTAGTTTTGCCATATATAAAGGTGCATGCAATTTAACAGCATGCATAATGTTTTAATGTTCTCCCTAAGTTATGCATGGAGTACTTATATGCTTATGGACTTTTTAGCTTAGAAATTGCTTATTTTCTAGCTAGACTAAATGGCTTTTCACTCTTCAATGGTTATTTGATTTTCAGCTGTATAACTATGAATCATGCTGAAATTTTATTAAAAATATCAAATATAACATTAGGAGCATGCTGAGTGCTCTAAGCCTAGAGTTGTAACTCTAATGTCATTGTATCTTTGCAAAGCAAAATTACCAGTTTAAATGGTAGCTCTGAAGCTGTAAAGAATTTAATATTTCTGTTAATTCCATAGCAGTGCCTACAATGAAGCCTTCAAATCCAAAAATACCCTCCAGGCTGAACAGTGATGCATTCGGCCCTGAGAGTGCTTTTGCAAAGAGGAAGAAGCGACACCCAGATGTTGAGACACATCATACCATTGCCATGGTCATTATATACCGATCCCTGGGACACCTCCTGCCTGAAAACTATGATCCTGACAGAAGGAGCTTGAGGTAAACTTCAGACCTGTTTGTGAATTGTTCAGATCCCTTCTTCTACTCTCCTGGAGTGTGTGGGGGAGACAGAGCTGCTTTTATGCTGGCTGAATGCCATCAGTGCTGCTGTTGTCATTGCAGTACTGTCTCTTGTCCTCTCCTGGCATGCTGTGGGAGAATAACTATGCCAGAAGTGCCAGCAGTTTTTGGAAACGCATCTGTGTGGAAGGCTGATGGTGCATCTACTTTGCTTTCTGAGTGGGAGCAACTGGAAACCTTTTACTTGCAGAACACAGCGAATCAGTGCTTTGCATTTTGATGTGTAGATTACTGTGCAATTTTTCTCCTTGTGCAGATTGCCAAATCGCCCTATTATCAACACACCTGTAGTGAGCACAGCCATTCACAGTGATGGGGAGCTTCCTCCCAACCTGGTGGAAAAGCCTGTCATAGTGGAGTATGCCATGCTGGAAACAGAGGAGAGAACGAAGCCTGTCTGTGTCTTCTGGAATCACTCCATCACGTATGTCTCCTGCTTGCTTAGGGGCTGTGAGTGACAGCTGTCTGAGTAGCAGGAAAGTCCTGCCCGGGAAGATAATGCTGGAGGAAAACTTGTCTTGGTCTGTTTATTCAACTGACAACTGATTTTTGGTGGAATAGAGCCATGTAGTCATTTCCCACCAACCTGAGAAAAATGAAAATAATTATCATAACTCCTCAAACAAAGGATTAGCCATGTGGTTTCTAAGAAACACAGTGCTGTCATGTCTTTCTGCAGGGTTCATTTTCACCCAGAAGTAATAAATCTCACGATTTCCTTGTATTTGCCCATGCTTTTTGCCCACAGATGTATGTCCAGACAGGCATAGTCTTGACTCCAGTGTCTGAATTCATGGCTTGTCTGAGGTCTTTAAGTCAGGATTTCCAGGAGATGATTCAGCTCTTCCATGGGCTGAATCTTCTCCTGTTGCACTCCAGTGACTATGGACGGAGTACATGGCAAGCAGGCACCTACCCTTGGTGCCTCAGCCAGGGCCAGTGCAAAAAATTACAAAACTAATTCTTCATTTTGGTAGAAATGAGGATTGAGGTTTGGCAGATGAAATTAGGAGTAAAGATTATAAATTTCTGAATCACAAATTTTTGAATCAAAAGTCAATGCAAAGGCAATTGCACTGATAAGAAACTTATCTTTCGTTTCATCAGCTATTATGGATTTGCTTTCATTTGTTTTAGCGAAAAATCGGAGGGAGAGCGAATACCTTCTTTGGGTCATTAGACCTCTTCCAATTTATGGAAAGCAACTGTAATATATAAGCAGAATATAAGGAGAGAGTATTTGACTCACTAGGAGAGAAGCGTTAGGGAAAAAATGAAATGTTCTGAAAATGGTTCATTTAGGTTTTTTTGTACTCAGTAAAGTTCAAAATAAAGGCATATTTTTCTTGAAAATGAGAAAAATGATATGACCTGGAACTGAGTATGCTGATGTTTTGTTGGTTTTATTGCACTTTGGAAACAGCATAGTCCTGTTAGAGATATTTCAAGAGTGTGGCTAAAACAAAGAAAATGTGTTGAGAGGTAACTACATCCGTAATACATGTTCACAATATTGTAATTATTACATATATATTGCAATTTCCAGCTACAAACCCAGGTACACAGTGAGAGGATGACGTGTCTGCCCAGGGGAAGGCGAATAGCTGTTACTTGTTTCCTAACAACCCAAAAACTCTAGCAAACCTATGGAAAAATCCATTAAAAGGCAATATCCTGTGCTGGAAACAAAGCAGCAAACTAACCTAGGAAACGTGTGCCTCCTAGTCAGAGGCTTCAGGAGATTATGTCATTTAAAGGATCGAAGATGCAACAGAAGCCTCTTATGTTCACAGTAATAAACTCCTCCATTTGCCCACACGTGAAGCACTGTTTTTGCTTGTGTGCACAGATGATTGTGCTGATTATGAGGGAACGGCAAGTCCTTTTTCATAAGTTTTTAAACATCATATGAGCTTGAATAACTCATTAGCTCTGAAGTGATTCATCTGTTAGCTATTTGCTGGCAACTTCAGTGGCATTGTTATCTGTGTTGCGTCTTTCTTCAGCCACAGTTGAAAAGCGGCTCTTACGCTGCATGGAATGAAAGAGCTTTTGGAAAGTGAGTGCTTTTGGAGAGAAAGTGATATTAAAATTTAACAAATTTTATTGCTGAATGAAAAAGAGGTCCTGTCATATCTAATTAAAAACTCTTTCAGTAACTGCAAGACTATTTTTATTACTCATTAACTTCAGAATAGAATAATTAATATTGATACAAAATAATTTCTGAAGTCACTGGAGTTAACCATAACTGCACAGAGAAGAACTTTTAAGGCAGCAGTTCTTTTCCATTGTTAATATAAGAGATCTTCTGATATGAAATATTATTTATTAGAGAAGGTTTTAACCTTCTCTATTAGAGAAGGTTTTTTCTTGTGTACTTTTCGAAGGAACTCTATAATCATATATTACTGCTGAAAAATATTTCACATGACTCAAAAACATGTATCCCTCTGTGGTTCCCGTACTATTTACCTTGGTTACCATCATTTTGTTCTGTGCAATCTCTTCCCTGTATTGGTTGTGTGGTCTCTGACTCAAAAGCAAATTTTTTAAATTTTTTTTTTAACTCAGACTGTTATAAACCCACAAAATCTGGGTATCAAAGCCAGCTGTCTTGTCAGAACCTGCTTCAACTGAAGGCCTTTTTAAGTTGATGATACTCTTTCAAGCGGGTGACAGCTACAAATAATTCTGTGCTGGTACTTACAGTCCTCTCTGGTTGTGCAGCACAGGCTGCCACGGAGGGCAGTAACAGTGGAAGGCAAGGGGAGATCAGAGGATGGCTCTCAGAAAGGCCTTTTTTCCCCACAGGATTGGCGGGACAGGTGCCTGGTCCTCCAGAGGGTGTGAGCTCTTCTCCAGAAACCAGAGCCACATCGCTTGCCAGTGCAACCATATAACCAGCTTTGCTGTCCTGATGGATATTTCTAAACGAGAGGTGGGTGACATCAGGCTCACGATTTTTGGGGACTTTGGTTTTCAAGGGCTTTGACTCAGAGCTTGAGCTTTGAGTGTGACTCAGGGCATTGTGAGCTGATTGATCCCAGTGTCAGGAGTGTGTTGCCTGTCCCTGACAGCACCTGCCACTGGGTTTGCTGAAAGGAGCTTCTTATGTGGTTGGTGCATCCTCTGGGTGCTGCCCTGGGTGCACACTCAACACAATTAGTGACTAAAGAGGTGGCATCACCCACTCCCGTGGTTCCTAAAGTAAATCTGTATGTTGGCTCAGTAGTAATGATAACATCATTTCTCTGAGTAGTAGATTTGATTGGAGGAAAAGGAAGGGAAACCCCAAAAGATCCTGTCAGTCTGTCTTTCTACAGAATGGGGAGGTGCTTCCTCTGAAGATCGTCACTTACACAACCGTATCCATCTCGCTGGCGGCTCTGCTGATCACCTTCATTCTGCTGGTCATGATCCGCACACTGCGTTCCAACTTGCACAGTATCCACAAAAACCTGGTGGCTGCCCTGTTCTTTTCTGAGCTTGTCTTTCTTATTGGAATCAACCAGACTGAAAACCCGGTAAGACTTACTCTGTGTTCATTGCTAGAGTTGTTGTCAAGCTTTAAATCAGGGGGTTCACATTGCAGCTTTTACTTTCTCCCGTCTGTTTCACTTTCTCCTCTTTTTGGCATCTTTTTGGCTTCAACACTAATTTGAAAAAGCCAGATTTTTAGTACATTCATGTGTGGTTGATGGCATTAATAGCAATGGCAGGCAATAGGACTATATCTTATTTCAGAGTGTACATGACAGCAGCCCTGTTGAAGGTTTATCCCAAGAACCGAACCCTGAATACTGATTTCTTCCTTCCTTTCCATCAGTGTATTTTCTGTCTTGCTTTGTCTGTTCAGGAGGAGGCTCTCCAGTTTATCCTGCAGCAGGTGCCTCCCAAGCCCAAATGGCTCCAGGTGTTGTCTGGTAGGTTGTCAGCAATGTGGGGCTGGGCAGGTGCTACTATGCCCATCATACACCCACTGGCTATTCTGGAGAAGCCACTTGCCAGGCGTGGGACAGCTTGCTGCATCCAAGATTCAGTAGGAAACCTGTCACTGCTTTGTGCCTTCCAGCCACAGTGATTGTTGGCTTCAGCCCATCATATCTGTTGACAAAGCTTAGTGCAAGGATCTCCAGCATTTTGCATGTCAAGAAATGCAAGTTATTATCAGACTGAGGATGAGATAGGTATAAATCACACATGAAGCGTGTTCTGTACTTCATTGCTGAGACTTCATTGCTCTCTTAACCACATATGTAGTCTTGCTCCTGTTTCTTAGTAGCACCCATCCCAAAAGCTGTGGCTCCATTCGGATAGGTAAGAGACAGACAAGGGCTCTAGCACTGCCAGGCTGCACAGGCACCTGTGCCAAACAGGCTGGACACAGATGGGGGATGACATGCAATAAAAAGTATGTCCTTAATAGATAGGAAGAATATTCAAAATGATACTTTAGGGGTTATCTGAACACTGTGAAGAAAATTTGTCTTCTAGAAATCCAGTATTGTACATGTTTCAATCAAATTTTTGAGAGGAAATTACAGTGCTGAGATGAAAACAAAACAACAACAAAAAACCCATCCTGATTTCTCATTGTCCAAGCAGCAGAAATAGGAGAATATGCCTGCATTCAATCACCATCGTGGTCATGACACCATGATGCCTAACCACAGAGCTTCATTTGCTGTTTAACTTAATCCTACACTGTCACTCTGGCTTCTAATATCCATTTGCGTTATAACATGAATTTTAAAAAGTATATCTGACCTTGACTAATTTCAGCTTCCAGTAACTGAGTACTGACAAGAATTTTCCTTGTAAATTTGAGAGACCCCTCTTACAAAAATTGTCTTGCCAGGAAACCTCTGTTTAATAGTATTTCTTTTGGAAAACTGTATAAAACTAAGCTGCGGAAATTATTCAATTTCTAAGATTCAGGTCAATCCATTGGGTATTTTTCTGGGCTTCTTCTCCCACTTTACCTTTTGAAAAATTGTGAATGCCAAACTGGCTGGTTGTGTCCCTTCCCATCCCAGGTACCAATATTCCCCTTTAACAGGAACTCAGGTCCTTTATCTGCTGCTATGGTGAGATCTTCTGTAGTGGGATATGGTCTCATGTCATGTATGAACTTGTGTTGCCTTGGTTTCATTATATAAAAGTTTACATACTAAAATAACTTTGCTCAAAGGAGCTTACCTTGCCAATTGATCCACAGCACTCCATGTAACTTGACCTTTCCCATGCCTTGCTGAGCACACCACTCATTTTTCACTGCCTTTCACTACCAAGAAGTTTATACTCTCTCAGTTCTCTGATGTATTTACTGAGGAGTTGAGGGCCAAGTCCACATCTTTGCAGAATTTTACCAAAAATTATGCAGTAAATGATGGCTCCTCATTTCCATACTTCTTTCATAGTATCATGAAGCAACAAGCAAAGGTTTATAAAAGTAGTAAAACAGTTCGTTACATCAATACCACAAATCCTAATGGTTGTACTTGGTGAGATTGTTCTCTTTTGCTCCTTCTCATTTTCATGCTCTGGGGCTCATGGTGTGATCATGTCCTGTAGTGTTACTAGGACTCAATGGTTTTTGTAAATGGTTTAAAGGTTTCACCCCAAACCTTTAAACATTTACAAAGTTCTTTAATTTACAGCATGTTATTTCATATGGCAGAATGTTGCTCCTTACAGCCTACCCAGTCAAATTGAAAAGGTAGGAGGGCTGTAAGCCATGTCTGCTTGAGACAATTATTCATCTGTCTGTATGGAATGAAAGTTGTCTAACGAGTCATGCACTGATGAACATAAAGAGGTAAAGAATGCTGGAGCACAAATAATGCTGTGCTGCTTGGCACCCTGCCTTGCTTTTATGGGTTTCTGTAAATTAACAGTCACATTTCTGGGTGAGGTTTTAATCTTTCCCTGGACTATTGATAGAAAGTGATTTATTTTCTTTCTTTTTTCTTACCTGAAAAAGGTAATGTTCAGGGCATCACTAATATGCATCTGAGAGTAGGAACAAAAAAAGCACAGCTTACATAGAGGAAAGAAAGATGGTTTATTTGGTGAGCCACATTTTCAATAATAGTTGAAGTTATAATAAAGCTGATGTAGTAAGTGAATCCAGAAAGTTGGCGGTCTTTGTATGACTCTTGCTCAGCAAAGTTAAACAGGGGGATGTACATTTCTGAGCATTACACCATGAAAAGCCACTAAAAAGTCATGCCAAAGTCTGAAAGCAAAGTCAGTGCTGCATGGGAACAAAACGTTCCAAAAGAAAAAGTAAAATATTTCAAACAAAAACTGAATGGTTGCACAAAGTTCTCTTAATTCAAGCTTATCAAGAGATACCTGGCAAAATCCTTTGTTCAGCTTCTGGAAGGAGAAGATTAATTGCAAGTTTAATTCAGGTGTCAGATGTGTGTGGTCGTTCCTGTTTTCGCCCATCAGACTGTTAAGTTGGGAGAGAAAACTGGTTAGCAGATATTACAGAAATGCAAGTATCTGAAGGTCATAGGTTTCAAGGTGGCCATTTGATCACAAAGATGACTTTAGCTACCAGTTTGCCCGTTGTAGCTGTCACTTCTAGTCACACTGTGGACCTGGTCTCTTTGGTCTTAGCAGGTCCTTAATTTTTGCTGCCCTCAGCCTGGCAGAGCTTAGTGATCCACTTTGTGCTGCTGATGTAGCATAAAAACCAAATCCAAGCATAGGACTGGAAGCTCCAGGTCCCTTTGTTCCTAGCTGAAGACATGAACTATCCAACCATCACTACCCTGCTTTTTCTTTGTCCATATGGCTTCTTTGCCTGACTGCAAGTAGCATAGCCTCAAGAGGTGGGTAGGGCCGAGCATTTCTGCATCTCTGGACCCAAAATATCCTTTAGCCTGGTGATTAGGGTTGTTTTCTGTGGCGGACAAGAAGAGGGTGAACCCCCCTGCTCAAACCAGGTAGAGACGAGAAGCCACTCGTCTCCACTTTGTAGTCAAATACTCTGCTTTTGACATTAGGTGAAAGACTGGTCTGCAGGGTAGGTGGTGCTGTACTTCTGGCTGCATCTTTTAGTGCAGTGATAATGGCCAGACATCCTCCATGACTTAATGAAGTACAGATGTGCAAGGTCTTCAGGGTTCATCAGTGAAGGGCAGAGCTGCAAGGACAAAAGAGATGGCCGCTGCCTTACCCCATGGATGCATCCATGCTTTTACTTCTCAAATTTTTATTTTTTTTTAAGAGTCCTAGAAGAGGAGATACAGCTGGAATAGATATTTCAGGTCTGTGACAGACACACAGGGGCAAAAGAGTCTGCTGATCTTATGTTGGATTATAAGATCCTGTCAAATTTTGTCTATTTGTGACATTTCACTTAAAGGGTAAGAAATTTCTCAAAGAAGGGATAGATTTCTTCTACAGATCATCTGTAGCTCATGTTCAGCGTGTTTACTTTTTCTTGCTTGAAGCTTCATGGAATCCTCTCCCCAAAACGAAAGTTTTCCTGAGAAAGAACTTTCTCAGGGACAGGTCTTAACCTGAAGACCTAAGATCTTCTCACACATCACCTCCACCTCTGTCAAATACAAGAAGACTTGCTTTGCACTTTTTTATCTACAAAGAAAATAAAAAATATAGTCTCTTTAAAACAAACTAAAAGTTTACCAAACTAGCATACTTCCTTGGAGAGAGATCTTTCTCTCTGTAACGAATATAATGTCAGAAAAACCCACAGAATGTCCCTTGATGTGGCAGTGGAAGACACTGAGTAAGTGCAGGGCTGAGGGTGGCTTTTCTCAGGAGCAGTTTATTGGCTTTGCAGCGAGACCAGTTTAGCTGATGCAGTTAAACGTGCTGTGGTTGAATTCACTGTGGTGGCATTGGGCAGGTGAGACCAGACAGGGCAGAGGGTCCGCAGCTTCCAGAGGAACATCCTCACTTCCTTCTCTGCACCAGGAGAAAGAGCCAGGAGCTCTGCAAGCCCTGCCCTTTCTTGGAGCAGGAGGACTTTGGTCAGAATAGCTCAAATCCTCACCTTTGCAGCAGATATGCACAGAGAAATTAGCCACAGAACATGGAGGGCAAGGGCAGTGACTGAGAGTGTGTTGAGTTCATAGAGTGGAACTGAAGCAGATTCAGAACAGGTGACATAATTTACTTTAAAAAAGAAAAATCTTTTACAGTATGAGCAGCTTTTCTTAAACTCTGAAAAACTTAATTAAAAGCAGTATATTTGTTGTGCCAAAATCTTTTTATTACACTTGCAGTTAGCTGCGCAGGGGGAAACCGGTGACTCACCAGGTTGTGATTCAGAAGAGCAACTCTAATTTCCCTGCCCTTTCCCTCTGCAGTTTGTGTGTACCGTGATTGCCATCCTCCTGCATTATTTCTACATGAGCACCTTCGCGTGGATGTTCGTGGAGCAGCTCCACATCTACCGGATGCTGACTGAAGTGAGGAACATCAACTTCGGGCACATGCGGTTCTACTACGTTGTTGGCTGGGGCATTCCTGCCATCATAACAGGTATCCTCAACCACCCCAAAAAAGCTTCGTTTCCCTGCCATCTTCACTGGCCAGATTCAGGAATTCAGGAAGTTACCCCATCCCAGACAGCCACGGGTGTTTTCCTGAACCAGGGCAGCACCAAGCCACGTCTAGCAGAAGTCAGCCCAAATTTGGCAGATCTGTGTGCCAAATGTCTGTTGCCCCAGCTCAAGTGATATTGATGGTTATACAATAGCAGAAACACACATTAAATCAGGACTTGATAACATTGCTTGGGAGTAACAGTACTTTTATTTCAACAACTTTGCCAGTAGCTTTCATGAATTTTCCTTCCCAGTGCTGGTACCTCCATATATGGACACACGGTCTCTGAGAGAAGTAACTGCAGTGGCTTCAGAAGCAATGCTGCCCACAGGATATTACTGCCCTTCACTGGACATTTCCACTGCTTACCCTCAACTAGCAAGTTGCAGCTGTAAGGGAAATTCCTGAAGGGAATTTCAGCAGCTCTGTTTTGTTTGGCATAAAACCAAGCTGGGAATACTCAAGGTGCCTTTTACTTAATTTCAGATACAAAGGTTGTAACTTCCAGTTGAGGAAAAGTTGTGAAAACCTGGAGGCAGTAATCTTTTAAACCGATTCAGAGTGATCCACAGGAACACATCCATCTCTGCCCTCACCACACCTGTTTTTGCCATCAGACATTTCCAGTGCTACCCTAAGCACATGGCGCTGTGTTAATTCAGGCAGACAGCTCCTCAGGAACTGTGCTTCACTGAACAGCTGGAGTGGAGTTTCTTGGTTCGACTGTTTCTGCATGTATCTGTTTCCATATGGGAAATCAGATCATAGGCAGGCAGTTAACTTTTATCCAATTAGTGTTATTTTTAGAGGTAATAACATACTGTCAGCAATGACAGAAGTTTAGATGTCTCTGAGATCAAACAAATACCTATCACTCACATACACTTGCAAAAGTATTAGGGAACAAGTTAGGTTTAAAAATCTATACTTGTTCTTTTTTTCTCTGTGTTTTAAGAAGGTATAATAACAAAACACAGTGTAGGCTGGTGCAGGTTAATTCTCTCTTCAGGGAGCTAGTAAGTTCTTCCATATCACTTTGTGCCTAAATAATTTCTACTTCTATCAGTTTATAGTAGAAAGCACAGCCCAGAAGGCTCTGCCACTCTAGAGGTACCCCAGACATTTTGAATAGAAATTGTCCTTGAACTTCTGAAACATTTCAGACCTTTGTGACTTTTATCAGTACATAAAGGACTACTGCAGTATTTTCAGGAGCACTGAAGTGCAATCATATATTTGAGAGCATCATTTCTGGCGGAAAAGAAGTATTATTAAATAACAAAATCTAATTACATTTCAGAACTCATTATCGTTAGAAGAACTTTGTTGGAAGGAGTTTCTGCTTCAGGTTTACTTTCTCTCCTAAAATTTAAATTAATTCAGACCTTCTCAACAGGAGTATTATGCAATCTAAATATCACAAGCATACCATTTTTACATTTTTCTACTTATATATTGCTCTCTGTGATATGGAACTATTTTGCACTTTTAAAACTTTCCAGGTTGTGTCCTTCAATTTAATCTCTAAATCTACTGAATTTGCAGTTCTGTTTAAATGAAAAGTCAGATCCCTATTACTGAGAAAGTCAGGGGATTTTGTGAAATGAAGGATAATGAAAACTAAGCCTTTAGTTTGCCCTTCCAGGCTTATAAATCATCTGAAGAGAAAATTGTTTCATCATAAATAGAACAATGTTGAATTTCTTGCCTCTAGATAACTTGTTACTGTACATATTTGAAATAAGCTTATGTTTATAAATTTTGATTTCTAAACAGTAAAAAGGTTCCAGCTTCATAATATGAATCTTAAACATCATTTAAATTGCTTTATGAGAGAAGGATAGTTTATTTTTCTTAGTAGTGGTATAGTCTGGATATGGGAAGAAATTTTAGGCTTGGAACATGCAGAGAACTTTCTTATTTTAATGATAAATACAATTTCATCTTCATCATAGCTATCCTGAAAGGAAAAAAAAACAAAAAAAACAAAAAAACCCCAAAACCTACAGTAGCAGTGGCTTTTTGTATATTTTTTCTACTTTCTATGCTCAAATTGATATTCATTTCAAGTGGGACATAGTGGTCATAAGGCATCTGTGATGGGACCAGGCTACTTGGAAAAGGGAGCTTTGACCTTTAGAGGGGGATAAAACTTAGTAAAATGTTTACAGAGGAACACTCCAATGGGGAAGAACCGCATTTAATCACAGCATAGAAATGCAAATTGACATGAGTAAGAACAGAAAAGAAGTTGGAAGACGGCTTACAGCCTTCAAAAGAGTTTGGATCTGGAATAGTCCTCCATTGGGAGTGATAGTGGAACATTTTAAATTTACTTTAAGCTTGCTGGTTTTAAAGTGTAGTTTGATCCATCTTGGAGAGGGATTTTACGACTTCCTTGCCTCAGGAGCAAAGGGCTGGATTTGGCACCCAGCAGGACCCCCCAGTTCTACCTGTCTCCATGGCAGCACACTAACTGCTTGACATATGTGTGCAGTAACAGCTTTGCCATGGAGACTGCAGTGCTTGTGTTAAAACAGGTTCTTACTCAGCCCCAAAACCAATATTGCCCAGAAACTGGCACTTTTCAGTCAGAGAGAGTTGAGGCTGCCCCACAGCTGCCTGGGTCACACATGGTTGGTGCACCCTCAGGAGGTCAGAAAGGGCGAAACGTGCCCCTCCTGCAGCCCTTGGCACACTCCTGGGACGGGTGCTGGTCCCCACAGGACTCTTGGCCATAGGACCAGCCCCAGTTCCTGCAAACGTCAGCAAGGTATCACTCAGCCTGTACACTCAGTCTGCTAAGGGCAGCCAGGCTGCAGCATTTAGTGATGTGCCAAAATGTTTCTCAGTATTACACTGAGTTGGCTTCATTCTGCCTTTGGGTAAAGTTATTTCACATGTTGTTGACTGCATTAATATTTGAACCATGTACCTGAAGACTGCGATTTGCCCCATTTGTTTAATGGAGAACTTCAGGGTAGGATATTGAGAGTGAAAAAATTTTGCTGTCTGCCAATTACTCATGGAGCTAGAGTCCTACTAATGAGAAAATCCAGCCCTGGGAAACAGACTGTATCCATAGAATCTGTATAAAATACTTTATGGTCCCTTAATCATTTATGACTAATTCTTTCTGGATGGCAACTGCTGAAGGGGGTGGTGGAAGAGCCAATGGGAGCAGGGAGGGAGACTAGTCCTATCTCATTCCACATTTCAGTGAAAACAGATCCAATATCCACTGCTTTGCCAAATAGCCAGTTTAGTTTTCATAGACCATAGGCCTGTACCAGATGTGAATATTGGCTGTGGGCCAGTTCTAAGCAGCCAGAGTGAAATACAGCTGCCTTTCCCTTTCTCCGTGTCTTTTCATCAAAGCGCGCAGGCTTCAATTCAAAGATAAAGATGAGTTTTAATGCACATGGACCCTCCTTGCAGAGACCAGCTCTGCCGTCAGCCTTGGCCGCCTCTTGAGACAGGACATATGCTCATGGCAGTAGGTGCCCCCCATGCCCAGACAACATGCTGCAGCCACCTGCCATCTGTCACTGGCCTCACAGGGATCAGTTTCTGTGTCTTGAAGAAGGAAGATCTCTGCAGACAGGTTACACCTGTCTCAAAGGGGGAAAAGGATCTTTGCACAGGAATTAGCAGGGCCCATTAAAAGAGCTTTAAATTAGGTTTGAAGGGGGAAAGGGATAAAACCAGGCTCACTAGAGGCAACCCGAGGGCAGAATGCTAGTGTTTGTGGGACACTGTGCTAGCGAGGTCCTTCAGTCTGCCATCTCAGTGGAGGCAGGGGTTGGAGATCCATGTGGCAGCAAAGACCCAGGTGTTTCCGTATTGGAAACCATGGGAACAGTTACCTGTGTTAGGGGGTGTTTTGACTGTCTAGGTCTTGATGTTGGTGATAAAAGTGTTTATGGGTAAGAGTCGTCAAGGCAGATATCACAGTGAGAGTCTATTATGGACCATCCAACCAGGATGAGGAGGCAGAGGAAATATTCTATAAGCAGCTGGGAGAAGTCTCACCATCGCTAGTCCTTGTTGTTGTGGGGGACTTCAACTTAATAGGTGTCTGCTGGTAATACAGCTCAGCAGAAGAAAGAGTGCAGGAGGTTCCTGTCGTGCATGGAAGAGAACTTCCTGAAGCAGCTGGTGAGTGAGCCAGCAAAGGAAGATGCCCTGCAGGAGCTGTTCATTCTGAACAGAGAAGGACTGGTGGGTGATGTGATGGCTGGAGATTGTTTTGGACACAGTGATACAAAATGATAGTTTTCAATTCTCTTAGAAGGTGGGGATTCAGCAGAACTTCCACCTTGCACTTCCAGAGGGCTGACTTTGGCCTGTTCAGAGGCCTAACTCACAGTGTCCCTTGGGAGGCGGTCATGAAGGGCAAAGGAATCCGGGATGGCTGAACATTCCTCAAGCAGGAAATCTTAAAGGAGCACATGGCAAAAGACAAACCAATGAGGAAGACCAGCCTGGCTGAACAGGGAGCTTTTGCTGGTGCCCACAGAAAAATGGAGGAAAAGGCAGGCAGCCCAGGAGGACTAACAGGATGTTGTGATCACCCCCCCTGTACTCAGCACTGGTGAAGCCACACTGCAAATCAGTTCAGTTTTGGGCCCCTCACTACAAGGAAGACATTGAGGTGCTGGATCATGTCCAGAGAAAGACAATGAAGCTGATGAAGGGTCTGGAGCACAAGACTGATGAGGAGCAGCTGAGGGAGCTGGGGGTGTTTAGCCTGGAGAAAAGAGGTCTCAGGGGACACCCTATCTGGAAGGTCTTTTCCAACCTAAACAGTTGTATGGTTGTATGATTTTGCAGGTCAAAGGCAGCAATCCCAGTCCATCACCATATGGGCGAGGTGTAGGTCACCAAGTCAGACAGCACTGTAAATCAGCAGGTGAATGCTGGGTTCAGAGAGTCCCTTGGAATTGGCCAGGTTTCTTATCTCAATTGCCTTGGGGCATTAACTCCATTTCAGACAGTGCTGAAAACAAGGTGGGGTACCTGGGATGGCAGTTCAAAATGAATCCCACCTGAGCTCAAGCAGTTAACTCCCATAAGTTCCCAGGTTCCTTTGTCTCCTATGTTATTTTAGTGACAGAAAGTTAAGAATGCACTTTTTTCTTTCATAACATAGACATCTCAGTTATGATTCATGTTATTCTGCTGCACAGGCTTATTGAAGTTCCTCAATATGTCACTCACCCTCAAGGCTCACACTGTGTGAGAATGACTATAAAACTGTGCTGAAACAGAATTAGTTTGGGACTTGTATTTGTTGCAGTTTTTATGTAGCTGAACTTTGTCCTAGTTGGCAAAACTCAGAGTATTGTTTGCTATGAAGTGACCAGCATTTTTTTTTTATTTTAAAAAGTTTTATTTCGATGTTTGCTTTGATTTTGCCTTCACAGACTTTCCTGTTGAATAAATTTTGCCTTGATAATTTTGCTTATTTGAAGCTACATTTGGTTATAGGCAGCAGTTTTCTGATTTACTTTTTTTCCATTTTGTGACACAGGGCTTGCTGTTGGTCTGGATCCACAAGGCTATGGGAATCCTGATTTCTGCTGGCTGTCTGTTCATGACACCCTGATCTGGAGTTTCGCTGGGCCCATCGTAATGGTTGTTGTTGTAAGTAAGGGGAGTTGGCATCCAGAGCTGTCTCTTCTTTACTGCAACCTTTTCTCATGTGTTTTGTCAAACAGTAGTCGTGCAAAGCAACTGTGTTCTTTACATTTGAAGCAAATGTACTCAAGCTTGCATCTTTTGCTTAAATAGATAAGACATGAGTTAAGCTTCTTGAAATCAGAGGGCTGCTTGCCAGTACAAAGATTGCATGTGAAGCAATGGCTGTGTGGCCAGAAACCTATTTCCCATTTGCTTTGTTCCATTTTCAAAGGGTTGGTCTGTGAGCTTCTTAAACAAATCAACAAAATGAGCCATAAAAAGTCACTTCATCCAGAAGTCCTAAAGGAATATTAAATATTTCCACTTTCAGGAATCTAAAAGGATGGGCTGGTGTTTAACTGCTCCCTTAGAGCTTATCCCTCAAAGAAATACCAGAAGATAAATATTCGTGGTTTAACTCTTACCTTTGAATGCCAAGTGCAGTTTTGGTCTCCTCATCTCAAAAAGTATCAAGTAGACCTAGAAGCAGTGTAGGTTATGGTCAGGAGTCATCAGAGACATGGGACAGCTCCCACTGGAGGACAAACAAGTGGACTAGGAGTCTTCAGCCTAGAGAAGAGAAAGATGCAGAGAAGGGAGAAGGAGAAGACTGTAATAACGTGTTGGCCTGGAGAAAATGGCTGTGGACCAACCTTTCAAGGTCTTTGCCAGCACAAGTGGTAGCAAGAGGCAGGAGATCCTGAAGAAACATGACAAGCTGCATCATTTCTCCACAGCATTTTAAGTTAGAAATTCCTAGAAACAGGACAATGGCAGTGGTAAAGCTCTGCACAGTTTTGGAAAGTGAATGAGACAAATTCTCAGCATTAATATTCACTATGAGTGATTAAGTATAAATGCACCACCAACCTAGTACATCCCAGATGATGTGGAAATGAGTGGAGACTGGAGATTTATTCAGAGTAATTATCATTGTATGCTCTGCTAGAAAATACTCCAAAATTTTGGTTTAACTGAACTGAAACAAGGTGCTGGGCTGAGGTGGACACTGGTTTGGACAAGGACAGCCATTCTTGAGTTTTTATCTTTCACTCAAGAATCTTTGCATAGGGTTGTCTTACTGAGTTTCATCCAGATCAAGTGCCAGGATGTCCTTGACTATGTTGCCTTGAAACAAGGTG
The DNA here is from genome assembly GCA_013396875.1 of Vireo altiloquus. Classification (NCBI taxonomy): domain Eukaryota; kingdom Metazoa; phylum Chordata; class Aves; order Passeriformes; family Vireonidae; genus Vireo; species Vireo altiloquus. The sequence continues at coordinate 897,581 of VZRF01002283.1, forward strand.
AATCTTGGAGTTTAGAGACCTGTAAGTTGAAGGGAAAATATTCTTGGCACCACAAACTGTTTTAGGATAAAAATTGCATTGTCTTTGAAAATAGAGCTGTAAAAAATGTACAGAAAGAATCCATGCTGTTATTTCAATTTCCCTTTCAGATAAACACTGTCATCTTTATACTAGCAATGAAAGCATCATGCAGACGAAGGCAACGCTCATTTGAAAAAACAGGAGTCATGTAAGTTTGAATTCAAAAACTTGTAGAAGTTCTGGCCAGAAATAATAAAAGACAGAATTGCCTAAAAGCAGGTCTTGGAGCAGGAAATAAAAAAGTTTTTCAGAGGAGGGTGTTGGTAAAGGCAGTTGGAGCTGCTTCACCTCACCCACTCCTGGAGTTCCCTTGGAGGTCCTGTAAAACCTCCACCATGGTGCTCTGCACAGCGAAGTGTAGGCAGGAGAAGGGAGAAGGGAAAGATCTAACCTCCATATGGTATCATTGCAGTCCTTCCAGATCTTTCATTATACTCTCTACTACACTGTCACTTCACCCCTGCCTATAGCATGCAAATCTGGGCCTCCTGTGCTTGTCCAGGCTCAGAAAGGTCTCCTCTCTCAAGTGTCTGGGTCACCAGCTGTGTCATGGCAGGGACACACTGACATTCCTGTGCTGAGGGCAGCCTCCCTGCATCCCACGCTCCATGGGACCAGCATCGTCCCTAGCTGCAACCTGCCACCTTCCCGAGCTATCGTGGCAGCCTCTTCCCATTAACATCTTTTTTGCCCAAAGCTCAGGATTTACCTGTGAACTCAAGTGTGATTAGCTAGTGGCAAGACAGCCCCTTGTCTTTTGTCCAAAGAGGTAGCTGTATGGGACTTGAAATGGCTGCTTCTTGTTCTTCTTTTCAGCTCTGGCTGTTGGGTGCTGTGTACACATTGGCATGGCTTTTCCAGCCCTGCTGTTCCTGGAGCTGTAGACTTTGTGGTTCTCTGAACCCTAACATTCAACTTAATGAAAACTAGAACCCGAGGGTGAGCTCCCCAGCAACAGGGATGGCCCAGACAATAAAAGTGTGGAAGGAGCAATGTTGATGCAGTCCTGTACCCACCTTGGCATGCCCTTTCCAGCCCTGGTTTCCATGCAGCTGTCAGCTTCCTGGTACTCTGAACCCTTACCCTGACCCCAATAATGTCCAGGGGTTGAGGACAAGGTCCAAATCTCCCTAAACCAAGGAGTATAATTGCTACCTAATGGCAGCAGTTTTACTCATAATATAAAACTTTTGCTACTAGATTTGTTTCTGTCTTTTGAAAGTGTCTGTAGAAATTGTATTTTTAAGCAAACAAATATTCCCCGAGGGCCCTTGATCCAAAACCTTGGGTAGTAATGTTGGGAAGGAATGTGAGAGTGAAGTTGGCTAACTGAAATGAGATGGACATGGCCATTTACTGCCCAGATGTTTTCCTCAGAGTCATCAATGCTGAATAGCATGGGCTTGGAAAACAGTCAGATTTGTTTGAAGAAAGTCTTGGAAATGAACTTGAAAAGAAATAACTTTTTTAACATGAATATGCTAAGCTGTGGAGAATGCTGTGAGAGAGTTGGAAACTGGGAGCTGGTGAACATTGCCCTAATTTTCCCAAAGGGCTTTTCCAGTTGCCGAGTTGTTGGACACATAACACCATCCACGGGGAGAAGTTGGGCTGCTTTCTTGTATCCTATCACACTGCAAATGTCCATCTGTGTTTGCTTTACAGCTCGGTGCTGCGGACAGCATTCCTGCTCCTGCTGCTCATCAGTGCCACATGGCTCCTGGGGCTCATGGCAGTCAACAGCGACGTCATGACATTTCACTATCTCTTTGCCATTTTCAGCTGCCTGCAGGTAAGTTGGATGCCATCTTGTCTGTGGCAGACCTTGGTGAGCACACTGTTGCACCCAGACCTCCGAAAACCTGCTCAACATGAGCTAACTTAAGAAAATCGGAGATCTCAAGCACAATTTTTGCTTTCTTTTCTCAAAAAGAGGGTTCTTTTCACCAAAACTATAATTCTGAGTAATTACATCTCTTGCTTTTAGTAATTCTGAAGGTAAGTGCACTACTATAGTAACCTGTGACAGTAGACAGTTATACCTCTGTTTTTCTGGAGACAAAGTCTTTGTTATTGTGTTCTGTGTGCTCATTGTCTTGTCATTCTGTTGCTGCCGCAAAGGAGAGATTGTTATATTTCCCCTGGAGTCCAAGTTCAAGACTTTCACAAATTAAGTTACTGTTTAAAAGAATGAGACAAATAATGATTTTCAAGTACAATGCGAGTTGTAGTAGGGTTTTCCTGGGTTGCCTGTCCCAGTTTACACAATTGTTGATTAAAGATGCAAAAAATAGTTATTTGCAGGAGACCTGGCATGGAATTAGTCACAGAGCTTCATGCTGGTCACCATTTGAATATGACCAAGGATGGCGGTAATTGTCCTAACAGATGCTTGCAGTATTAAAACAGCTACTGTAGGGCACTCTTTCACCTGCAGCACAACAGCCACAACTTGCAGCCACAGAGAAAAAAAAAATCTGATGGGTCTCTTTTGGAGACAGCTGTCAGTGCCCTGGAAGTACAAGAGAAGCCTGGAGCAAGGTTATCTTGCCACTTCAACTGGTGTGCTCTGAAATAAATGCACCTACTCTGGCTGTAAAACCAGGCTTCTACAAATCTAAAATTAAATTAAATTAAACGTAAACCTGATGAGAGGGACAAAGGTCAGCAGCTGGAATTCTCCAAGCTTGCCCAGGGAGGCACAGTGATATGTGGCATTTCACATCACTGCCTGCTTTGAACTTGTATTTTTAAAGAGACATTTATGTGAATTTTATTAATGAATAATCTCAAAGTGCTAGTGCCAGCTAAGATCACATTTGGTTGAATGTTTAGAAAGTGAGCTTGAAGTTTAAAGTTACTCTCAGTCAATTCCTTTGGCTGAAATAATGAAATTCAGGCTTCTTATGATGTTGGTACAGCTGCAACTTCATGAGTATTGGCTTTTCTATACTGTATGTCCAACCAAAGCTGATAACAATTTGGCAGCTGCGTTAATTCCCTCAGAGCAAATACATCTGAAGGCACACACGTGTGTGTGCCCTGCCCCCAGAAAAAGCTGTTAATGTGTGTTCCTGGCAGCCAAAAACTGCCCAGCCCTGGGGACTTCACTGATTTTCCCACCAGAGATATTGCTTCACCAAGGAATTCAAACAACAAAAGTTGGGACCTCTCTGCCCCCAGTACCTCTTCACATCTCACAAGGCTTTCTAAAATCCTCTTGGACCCAGCTCCTTTCACAGAAGTTGCCCATTTCCAGAGGCTTTCACTAAAGGCTATGATATTTTTCATGTGCTGCTATTGATTTTGTCTCATCCTCTGTGAAAAAGCTCTAAAATCCCAAATTCCAAAATTCCTGCAATGTTTTCTAGTGGGACATTGAGGTTCCTTTTAGGTTTCTTCCCAAATCAAGCTGTGCTGTGTAAACTCTGGAGAAACATGTCTTTGTGTATATTTTCCCAGGACTTTAATGCACATTTGAATTTAGAATCAAATTATGAAGAAGTGCTAGGAGATCAGTCAATGCCATTTCAGTCAAAGAAAGAAAATAGTTACTGCTTTTGAAATATACCATCATGGGCTACAAACTAGAATTTGGGGGCTGTTTCAAAATGGATGTTCTCCAAAATCCATATTTGCAATGTAATAGTAGTGAATCATTTACATTTTCCTCTCTCTGAAATTATCCAGGGGCTGTTCATTTTCTTCTTCCACTGCGTATTTAACAAAGAAGTCAGAAAGCACTTGAAGAACACTTTAACTGGAAAGAAACCCCTTCCAGATGATTCCACTGCAACAAGAGCTACATTATTAACTGTAAGAAAAAAGCATTGGGAGAAAAAACATCCTCTTGCTGGCAAAAGTTACCTAAAATAAACTTATAGGTGGCTTGTCTGTAATAAGTGAACTGAATGACTGCTTTCAGTGACTTGTACAAAGATTACTCATGGCCTCTCTCAAAGGTTTTGATTATTATTTTGATTTAAACCTTTGAGAGAAAATAATTATTTTCCCTGGCATCAAAACCCATTTGGTTCTTTGAGACGTAATACATTTGTGGGTAACATGAGCTTCTGGAAGGATCATTCACCAGTGCTTCATGTCTTTTTTTTTCCCTTGCAGCGATCTTTGAACTGCAACAACACATACATAGAAGAGCCAAACATGTATCGCACAACTATGGGGGAATCCACTGTGTCCCTAGAAAGCACCGTCAGGTCAGCCAAGAGCCACAATAGCTACCTTGCTTATATTCTCAGGTAATCCGGTGGCAGGTGCATGGCTTTCAGGTGCTTGCCTTTCCCTTTTTTATTGCTCTTGTGGAAACCAGAAACATGGTTCGAACGCTGCTTGGTTTGTCTTAACAGTTCTGTTTCATGTGACCTGTTTCTTTGGTGCATCTTCTGTTGCATGTGTCTTTGGGGCAGGGTTCTAGCAGTGCAGAGGTTAACCTCAGAGTGAGGTCACCTATATGGGCTATGCTTCTTGCCTGTTACAATTCAGATGTGTCTTGAGCACAGTTTAGCTCATTAGCTTTAGGGGTTTTCTGCCACTTTAGAGTGGCAGAAGGCAGATAGCTACATCAGGATAACCCTCTGTCTCACTGTAAAGTGACCACTGGGCATTCAAGCACAGGCTAGCTGGCATCCTCTGCAGCTGTCTGCATGTCTGCCTTGTTGTTAAGAACAGTAAAGTGACCAAGAAAGTTTTCCTCTGTTTTTCTTCTCCAAGGGATGAGGCTGCTCATAAACTCAGTGGATCCTCAAGTCAAGCAAGGGCTGGTCAGACTGAAGCAGATTCCTCCATTTTTCATAGGAATCCATCCAAATCTAATGGTAAGAATCATTTCTAAATGCTTTGACCCATTTGTGCACCTTCTCCTCCTCAGCACTTTCTTCGAAGTCCTCTGTAACAGGAAGAATAATTAGAATAATTAGATGTTCTCATTCTCATTATGCTGTTGACATAACAAGCTGTGCAATGGCTGCTTCACAAGGAAATCCTGGAATGGAAATATCATATATCTGATGTTTGTGCTAGTTTAATTTCTATCTGATGCTGTCACAGCTGATCACATTTTATGGAGTCCCCTTTCTTCCTCACAAATTACGTACCATTGCTCTTGGGTTTTAGTTGGAGAAATTTTAATGTTTGAGACCTTGAGGCAATATTCTCCTTTACTGGTCTGTGGTTTGTACAAAAAAATTAGAAGTGCCTCTTGACTGATTTCCTTTCATTTTGGTCTTGACATTCAATTTTATTGCCTTGTAGCAATTTTTAAGTTAAGTGCATTTCAGATTCTTGGTGTTTCTAGGTATCTTATTTAGCCTGTGTGTTGTGTTCATTGTGATCCAATAGTTACTCTTCTGCATGTTAAATAGGGAGAAATGTGTTCCCACTCCATTCTGCACATCCTGCAAATGTAAAAGGTCCTGCCCACTATCTGAGCTGAGTGGTTCTGCTTCCCAGTGGTTGTGCTGCAGTCCTTCTGCATTTATCCTATATACACTTACAGATGTGAGAGCTCATCCCTGGCATGGCCTGAACCAGATCCCTGCCTTTCCTTTCTCCTTGTGCCTTTGTCAGATAGATTTGTTTGACTCCTATTTACACTTCCATCACTGTGTTTCCCCTGTTCCCCTTTGCAGAGCACGATTCAGACTCTGACAGTGAGCTGTCCCTCGATGAGCACAGCAGTTCTTACGCCTCCTCCCATTCATCGGACAGCGAGGAAGATGGACTCGAGGAAGAGAAGAAGTGGAACACATCTGCTTCCAAAAACAATGAACGTGGCCCACTCCACAGCACACCCAAAGGTACTGCCAGTGCAAGGGGAGGGCAGTGGTGCTCTAAAATAGCTTTGGATTAGATAGGATAAATTTGCCATAGTACTGAGGCAGCATCTCTACCTCTGCATCTTGCCTCTCAAAGTAGAGATCCTTGTTTCCAGCTTAGAGACCTTTCTTCTTCCAAAGGCTTGTTCACAGGGGTGACTGAGTACTGAATGCTGAACACCCTAAAGCAGAGTGAGCTTTGCAGGCAGGTTCCCAAAGCACTTGGACATGGCATTACCAAGCCAGCGATATCTCATACGATAAGATGAGGAGAAAGAAGCCATTTGTTTTGGGGGCAGGGGGAGGAAATGTCTGCCTCTCCTCATACAATAAAGGCATGTGTATCCAGTGGTGTTGGGGAGTAAAAGAGTTGGAAATCACTGATCATTAATATAATTTCTGTGTGGCAGGGTGCAGGCATTCTAAACATAGTTGATCCTGAAAGGGAACTTTGAATGACAAACATCCAGGCTATGTGCTGAGGCTCTTCACAGATACAGCACGGGGTGCCTTGGGTACCCTCAGCCTTCAGAATCCAACCTCCCCAAGGAAGGATCTCCTCACATTTCTCCATAATGGAGCTGGCAACCTTGCTCTGGGAAGGGTTTGGACACCATGTCCTCCTACCAGGTGATTTTTTGGGGGTTTAATGCACCCTGAGGGCAGTGCAGTCCATCAAGGACCAACTGAAGGATTTCTCTGGTTTGACACACAGCTCCTCTCTAGCCACAGAGGCCAGGCAGTGGTTGAGAGAACGTACCAAAAGTGTTTTTCGAGCTAGTGTTCTTTTGCATTGCAGTTGATACCCTTCCCAATCATGTGAAACCCTATTGGCCCACAGAGTGCGTATCAGCCAGCGATGGCGAGGACCCCGGCAGGAAACAAAAACTCAAAGTAGAGACCAAGGTCAACGTAGAGCTTCACAGGGAAAACCAGGTGAACCACAGCAATGAAGCACCACAGGACAAGGAGAACGAAGGGCAGCAGAAGGAGAACAGACCTCTGGCCCACCAGAATAACCAGCAGCCGGAGCAGAGGAAAGGTAGCGCAGCCAACCCAGCCTCACAGTTGGATTGGGAGACCGGAGGGTTAATGAGCATTAATTAGTTTAAAAGGTAGCCCTGTCAGGGAAGAACACTTTCCAAATGGCTCCAACCTGTGTAGCCAGATACACCATGGGAAGCTAGTAGGTAGTTGCTGAAGTCTTTTAGTTATGAAATAAAGTGCCAAACTAGAAGTCTTAGTAAGAAATAGAGAATGTAACATCTTGCATGTGCTCAGCTTGATAAATGAAATTACTGATATGCTTAAAAAAATTTATTATTCCCTCTTTTCCTTAATAGGCATCTTAAAAAATAAAGTTACCTACCCTCCCCCACTGGTGGATAAGAATATGAAGAATCGTTTGCGGGAAAAGCTGTCGGATTACAATCAGAGCACAATCTCATCCAGGACTACTTCCCTAGGGACAAATGAGGGAGTCCGCTCTCCTTCGGACTTGGGGGTAACAGTAAAAAATGTTCGGAGGGAGCAGTCTCGAGACCAGCTCAATGGCATGGCCATGAGCCTCCACGTGGGAACAGGACATGCTGACACCTCAGACTCAGAGTAAGTGCCACATCGGGATGCCCTGGCCAACCTCCTCTGGTCTCTCCCTTCACCTTCCAACCCCAGACTCACACAGGAGCAAAAATTTCCTCTGGTGATTGCCCAGAGTCCTTCACCAGTAACTGTCTCGATGGTTTGCGCATACCATGTCCCCAGGCCGTGGCGTTTCAGTCACGAGAAGGCCAAAACAGGTGTCATGGGCAAAGGGCCAGGACAGAGACCTGCTACTGGGCCTCCGTGGCATGCTCTGAGCTGGCAGGCTGGTGTGGAACTGGCACACTTGGACAGGAGCAGCCTGGCTCTGCCCTGCCACCCTGCCGGGACTTGGGTGGGGAAAGGCACAAGGCAGTGGGGAGCATGGTGTGAGTGTCCATCTCTCAGAGGGCAGAGGGAAACCATGCCTGAGGCAGGAGTTCCCAGTGCTAAATTACCAGGCATGTGATTCCCACCTGCTGCATGGCAATCAGTGTGTGAATTTACCATTGTAAACTAAATCAAATATAAACAAAAGGCTGAGCAAGCACTCAGCCAAAGGGAATTCTCAGAAACCTCATTACTCATCATAATTCTTGCATTTCAAATTAAGACAACAGCCATATGTAAAGTCTGTGCAAGCATTTTATTAATATAGTCTCATTTTTTATTAACATGAATAATAGTCGTATTCTTTCACAAAACTGAGAGAAAATTTCTCACCCAGCTTTAACTCTGGCACTATCCCACCAGGCTTTAAATACACCTGTTGTCTAGGGGCACAGACCATTCCCAGCTCGCTATAAAAGCACATCTTTGGATTGCTGGGAGTTTGATGAAATAGATCCTGGTTAGCCAGGAAACACGGATGTTTTGAACAAGCTGTAACTACTTGCTGCTACCAGGTAACACAGTCATTACTGGAGAATAACTTGCCAGATTGTACTAAGCAACTGTGTTATCTCAGCACCTTTGGCATAGTGGAAAGCTCTGCTGTTGGCAGCAGATTGCATGGATCTGTCTGATAGACCAGGCTTCTAACAGCTTGTAAAACCTGTGTGTGAACCTTGCATCCTCAGTGAAGCATTAGCCAAATACAGGCTCTCTGTAGAATTTCCCTCCAAAGCATTTCTCTTGTGTACTGCCTGGAACTGTTTCTCTCAGCTGGTGTTCCCTTCCAGGGCAGCATCTCCCTTGCAAGCATTGGATTGGCAAGGCATGGTAACTTCACAGAGCATGAGCCCTTACTAAACAGGATTAGGTGGGTTTGGGTGGAGAGGTTTGCCTGTGCCTGTTTAACCCTAAGCCTGCATGGTCACTTCTTCTCACTGACAGAGGCAGTAATGAAACTTCAATTTGAACCATCAGGAAATTGTGATCATCCCTGCACGGTTCTGACTCCTCGCCACGGCGTCGCCGCCTGCCTGCCTCGGACTCCATCAGAGAGGCCCCACGGCGAGGAGGATGAGGTGGGCATCGACTCCCACGTGGTTTCACGTTCTGGCAGACTCCTGACTGCTCCCGGCACAGACACAGTGCCCGGCTGCACTCGCAACAAGGGTGCTGTGTGGTACGCCCCTCCCACAGGAACCCATGCCAAAAACATGGGAACGGCCACAGGGATGCACTGAGATGGATGGATGGATGGATATCTGTGCACGGTGCAGATTGTGCTGCAGGGGTTGCTTTTTACAGGGGAGAGCCAAGGAAAAACACATTGTTATCCTAGTGGACCTACAATAAGTCAATCCATCAGCCTGAAGACAAGCACTAGGACGTGTCTCTTGTGGAGTTTTGATGGCTGCAGTGTGAACCCTTGAGGTTGCTGGGCTCGAGGGAGGAATATCCCAACAAGTGTCCTTTGGTTTCTTTGCCAGCATCTCTGTCCACCCCTCTATGGACACGTCGTCTTAAGAAAAAAAATCCTTTATATATATATATAAAAAGTGTAGATACTTTTATATATTTTGTATGGTGTTGCTAAAGAAAAAGTTCCTTTGTATATTTTACATTTATACTGATCTTCTTAATTTGATAATAGGAAATCAATTAAAAAGATGTTTTGATATTTTTTATATGAACATTGCACAATTTTACTTGAATTTGGCGTTTGATAAGTAACTGAGGTTTTCCTGGAAGCTACCTTCAGACACAATGCAGTTTTCAAAGTAATACAGTAAAGATTACATCAAAATCCATTACTATAATTTATAAGTTTTGTTAACAGATTTTGGAACACTTTAAGGGCACAGTATGTTTTTCTCATAACCTCTTCTAAAACCCACAAAAATTTGTTTTTTTCATTTTTTGGTATTTTGTTTTTTTCTCACAAGTGCATTGAAGTGTTCAGGAACTGAACTTCAGGCCTACACATATCTTTGTGTAAGGTTTCAACAGAGTCCTTGTCTGGAAGAAGTCAAATCAGTATTTCCCTTACCAAGAGCAAGAAAATAAGTGGTGTGATTGTATGGTAGGTTTTGACCTTGATCAAGCTCTGCAACAAACTATGTCCCAAGGAGAGGGCCCTCCTCTCTTGGGGCAAGTTCTGCCTCAGGTGCAGTATTTTTTTTTTTTCCTCACTGGATTCAGCACATTGCTAATCAAATCAGAAATACAAGACTTCCAAGATGTCCAGATTTCACTCCCCAGCTCTTTGACAAAACCCTGGCCTTCCTGGTGTTTCAAAAAGGACATGGAAGGATTAAGGTTTCATGTTTCCCACAAAATGTGCTGTTTTCACAAGTATCAGGAAGTTAAGTGTGACCTGTCTGCTGTCTTCACCTGCCTGCAATGTTTATAAAAAGAGGAAAAGTAAGTTGTGAAAAAGTTTGCATCCAAGAGTGTGAGGCCGAGCTCAGCTGGTGGCTCCCATGGAATACATGACTCCAGGGGTGACCATGGTGTGGCTGTGCCTGCTCTCTGCTAACAAGGCTTTCAGGAGCTCCGTGCTCACCACAACAGCCCTTTTGGGAAAATACTGGCTATTGTTTGTGCAAATGTCTGTGTGAAAGGGAAGAAACAAAATTGGGCTAAATGAAATGCAGGAGTTGAGGAAAAAGTGAAAAACTGTATACTGTAATCTTGGTTTCATTATATTGCTATGCATTTTCAGAAGTATCAAGGAGGCCTTTGGAAGGGGAGAGGGAGGAAGGATGCTGTTCCTCTAAAAATTGTGCAACATACTGTGTGACATTTCCTGACAGAAAAAAAAAATTGAATGTTTTAAGGGTCTGGCACTTGGCTGTGTGCTCAGGCATTGTGTATAACCCATGCTAGTTGTTCTTACATCTGTGTATGTATATTTTGTCCCAGTGAGATGTAGGTAGTTTTTATTTTGATCAGAATTGTTGCAGTAAATGAGGGTCAGTTGTATTAATGACAAAAATATTAAAACCTATTTTTATGACTTTTTAAAAGCTTTATGGCAGATTAGACACTGGAAGTTTGTTTGGTTTTTTTTAACAAATGTATATTTATTAATGTGCAGAACACTGGAATTGCAGCACAGATGAAAGGAGAATTTACAATAAATTAAGAAATTTTTTTGAACTTGTATTGTTCCTCTGGTGGTTTATTTTTAAGTGCAGGTGCTGAGGGTCCAAATGACATTTCCTGGGGTATAGAAAGTAGCAGGAGCAGGAATATACAGGTACCCACCTCTCTCACTGAGGCAGCAGAGGCTGTAAAGCACCAGCCAGGCAATGCACACCCCGCTTCCAGCCCAGGACCCTGTGCTGGCACAGGCTGCCAGAACTGCATCACATTTCAGTCCAAACCTGCAGCATTTTTCAGACGTGGGAAATGGTCTGTGGAAGAGAAATGCCCCCTGCTAACCCAGAGCAAAGCAGATCACCAGGAAAGCACCAGATTTAGAAAAGACCAGTGAGAGCAGTTCAAGGGGAGTGGCAGCCAGCCCAGCCCAGGACAGCCTGCAGTGAGTGACAGGGACCTGCTCAGGTGGTCTGGGCTCTGTCCTTAGCTCTCCCAAGCCAGCCGAGGCCAAGCCATGGTCCTGCTCACTCGGTCCTTTTCAGGCTGTTGTGCAGGTACTCATTTATGCATCTCACAAGGCACAGCAGTGACCTGCACGTGTCTGTCAGCTTTCTGGAAATAAAAGTATTTCTCAGTATCAAGTGGCCAGTGTGAAGCCAGGTGGAGAGAGCCTGGCTACTGTAAATTAGGGGCAAAATCAAACCTTCAAGATCTTCAGTTTGGAAACAGCTCCACCAAAACTTGCAACTAAACAAACTCAAGTAATTAGCCCAAAGGGAAAGTGTTTAAAATTTTATTGTACAAGTGCATTATTTGATGGAACACTGAGATTTTTTCTGAAGTATTAGTTCACTTTTCTGTGGAGAAGCAGAAATAAGCCTCAGGCTTTCACATAAGCAGGTTAGTTAAGGCAGAGACCAGCCTGTGATCCTGTCTCCAGTAGTGACCTACAGCAGATGTTTAGAAAAAGAGGATTATCAGCCACACGTTACATGGCAAGGTGGCCCCAGCAGGGTCCACAGCCCCCAGCTCTTTGCAGCTCAGGGCTTCTCACAGGGAGGGGTTGTGCTTGTCTCCAGCACCCCATGCTTTTCCCTCATACATCTCTCATGTTGTGTTTTGGACCCATTTAAACTTCTAGTACACAGTGGGCTGCCTGATTCAATCACAAGCAGCAAGAAAAATGCCTTCCTTCAGCTTCATTCCCATTCCCTACAATGGACACCTTTGCTGCTTGCAGCAGAAAAGGCAGTGAGAATCATCTCTCACCTTCTCCAGGTCAAAGAGAGAGACAGGCTCTGTCCTAGAGCACTTGGGTACTCTTTCCAGCTGAGCAGCTTGGGTCTCTGTAATTATTCCATGTGTAGAAACACTGCTGTACTTTTTACCTTCCTTCTTGCTCTTCTTCAAGCCATTACCAGGTCAAATATAGATTTTTTGGGGGTGGCAGGGAGAGAAGAGACCAGAGCAGCCCACAAAATGCAAGCAGTAGGCCTGCCAACATCCCCCCACGCAGAAAAAAAAAAGGAAATAATTTTTAAAAATCTTCATTTCATTTGCTTTTCCTGTCCTAATCTTTGCAATGACATTTGGTCTAAGCAAATTGTAAGAAAAAAATTCCAGAAAAGATGCACCATTGGCAGCAGCATGGCATGGTAAAGCTGCAGTAAAATAAGCAGTCATGCAACCCAGCCCCTTCAACAACTCAATATACTCAAATATATTCAAATATACTCAGAGAACTGTCTAAAAGTCTTAAAAATCCTAACTGATAATTCCAGTACATCTGCCAATAGCCTGCAGTAGCATGTCTGAAGAGGATGAGTTAGTTTGCCTGAATCCTTAGGTCGTGCTTAGGCACACAGCCCGCTCGGCTGCAGAGGATGCTCCTGCCAAGGTCTGGGGGGTCACAGAAGGGAGATCCCCAGCAGCCCTGGTGAGATGTCACTACTGTCCCCACCAACACCACCCACAGTGCCAGGAGCACTCTGGGATGCATTTGGGCCTCAGCCTCACAGGTTCTGCTCTGCCTTTTTGCTCCTCTTTGCACATGTGCGACTCACTTCTCCCTAAAAGAAATTTGTACTGGACTCACTTTCCATTTTAGTTTATTGATTTTTGGGTCCATCCTCCAATTTCTCACACTCATTTTGGATTTTAGTCCTGTCCATGAGGTAGCATCTGCAACCTTTAAAAGCTACCTTTTATTTCATCATTCAAACCATGAATGAAAATATCAAATAAAACTAAGCCCAAGTGGGCTTTTATAACACTTCTCTTCTTGCCAAGCAAGTTTTGCACCTACCTCATATCGCTTAATGTCAGCCTGCACTGACAGTGTTTGTGTATAAGAACAGTGTGGGGCAGTATCAAACCATTTACTGAAGACATGTTCCATCTGCTGCTGCTCCTTTATCCACCATGCCAGGCACTGTATTAAAGAAAATTAGATTAATCTGAAGCGTGTGTGGAAAAGAGACCGTGTTAATTCATTATTGTCTTCTAAATACTTCAAAGCATTTGTAAGTGCCCCCAGGAGCCCCCTGGAGCTCTGTGCTGTGCTGGTGTGTCCCCTTCTGCCTTGGTCAGACATCTGCTGCCATCCCTCTGCTCAAAGACAGCTCTGAATAGATTATCCACAGCTTCAAACTCACATTTTATATAGTCTGAGCATGCTGTCTTCATTTGAAGGAAAGCCCAGACTGATTTCCCTGTGGACTGATGCTTCATGGAGGTGCTGTGAGAGCCCAGCCTCTGCACTGGCTGAGGAGACACGGCAGAGGTGGAGCAGAGCTGAGACACCTCTTAGGGAGAGATTTAAGGTGAGAGGTGCCCTGTCTCTCTGACAGCTGCTACGTGTCCCAGGGTCATCCCTGGCCAAAACGTGGGACTGCCCTGCCATCATGGCCCATCCTGACCTCTGAAAAGCCATCATTTTACATCAGATCCACCCAGGAAATAGAAATGAGGTCACAGCTCCAGCTTTCCAGGTGCTGCCACTCTCTTTCATTAAAATAGTTGTAGTGCAACCAGTTGGGTGGTTTCCTGTATTAGTTTCTTATAGGCTGGGGCTTTTCCTCTCCACAAATATAACAGTTCACAAAACCACTAAACCCTTGGGCTAGTGTGTAGGAAAACCTCTTCCTTTTGGTTATTCAATGGAAGCTCTTTGGATCATCTTGAAATTATCTTGTTTGGATGTTAAGCCTGTACTGTGCTTTCCAAGTGAAGAACATAGAGTTGGGTCTATGTTTTTGTTAGATATTCATACACTCAAGGAAACTGTGAGCATGGGAAGTCCTGTGTTTGTATAAACAATGCAGCTGAAGCAGACAGTCCCTATGAATGATCCATTCCCTTCAGGTTAGGAACATCCCACTGAATCCCATACAAAACAGCAGCAGCTGTGGTTGTGAGTAAAGTAAACAACTTTCCTGGGGAAATAGTAAATTGGGCATTGATTTTGAGAAAAATCAATGCCTTTTAGTACATGTTTCAATTTCCTGGATAAAACAAACAGAAATGCCTAGAATTGGTAACTCCTTCACTTAGAGATACACAGGTTTCAGGGAAGGAAAGGATCAGGGAAAACCCAGTTGGCTTAGGGGCTTTAGGGGTTTGGGTTCATACTGCTGGCACAAAATGGCCAAACGAATGGGAGTGAGCAGGTGGTCAGGAAAGACCGAGCTGCCATCAAAGCACTCCTGACGTGCAGCTTTCTCCACCGGGTTGTCCAAGGAAAAACACTTTCCCGGCTGATCTCACCGAGGTTATGCCAAGCACAAACCAAAATCAGCTTGTGTATTTTCTTTCTCACTCACTCAGTGACAGGGCAGCTCCCCAAGCATCCGTCTGCATCCCTTCCCTGTGGGCAGATCCGTGGCAGAGCCAGTGCCATCGCAACCCAAGCGACCCCAAAGGGGTTTGTGCCAAGGCTGTTCCTTTCCTGGAGCAGACCAGAAACAAAGCACTCCTGTTTCTTGCAGAACATTTAGCTTGCCGCTGTGGTGATACAGAGACACACCACACATCATCCCTTGGGATTTGCTGCAAGCTCCATCTGTGTTAAACCTGCCTCTTAGGAGGTTTAACACGGGAGGTTCAAGCCTGGCCTCCGCTGGGCATGGCAGGTGCTCAGTACAGCAGCATTAGCCACAGGAAGTCCATTGTAATTAAAGGGTCGGACAGTTGTGGCAAGAAGCACAGGAGCAGAGCTGCCTGCTCTAATTCCCAGGATCAATCTATTGTGCTTAGACAGTATTTACATGTTTCTCCTGATCCTCAGTGATGGTCTCCCTCTGGAAAGAAGGCAGCTTGTGGGGGCCCACCTTAAAAGCCATCAGTCTCAGATCTCCTCTCAGTAGTGAATTCCCCTGCTCACTCAGGAGTTCAAGCACCCATGTTGTATTGCAGTGCAGAGGAGACACACCACATGAGGCCAGTCTCTGCTCCATGAAATGGTCGTGTTTTAAATAAGGCTCAACACCTGGCTATTAATCATTTCATGGATTCTTCTTGTGCTTTCTCCATCCTGAAAGGTCAGTGTAAAACTAACTCGCTGTAATAATCTTATACCATAAAATACCTTTGATATTTAAAATCAGTATAGATTATTCTGATTTATTTCTAAAGGTGTTACTGTATCAATAAGTACTAATAATATATAAAGTGATTTTCATTTTAAAAGCCGCACCTGAAACCTTTCAAACTTGTAATAGATTGATCACAGTTTTACTGCATATAGCCAATTTGCTAACAGCCATGGAGCTGTTGGTGTGACATGGCCTGTAAAGTCCTTCATGTACTCTCAGAGAGGAGAGGTAAAAACATGTGAAGAGTATTTAAGTAACTAGATTAAAATAAAAACTACCTTTAATCCAGCACTAATCTGAAATCCACCAGATGCTACATGACTAGTTGTCTTATTTTTGCATACCAGTCCTTTTTATGTTTACAATCCATCCTTCTTTGGGGTTGATAGTTTCATACAAAGCCTCATCCAGTGTAATGAGGCCGTACCAGACCAGCTGAGTTTGCTTTGACAGCAGGCAGGAGCTGCAGCAGGGCTGGGGACGCAGCCTTTGAGATGGACAGATTACCAAATAAATCTGTGCTACTGATCACCCTTTTTTTAGATGCAAATTCCACTGAAGTCCTTCAAATGAGAGAAGAAATGTTCCATCATTGGTCCTCACTCAGTCTCTCCTGTGTTGCACTGAGCCGTGGCCACAGCCCAGGATTTTCCTGCTGTGCTGGCACTCATAAGCCCTGGAGAATGCAGCAGACTGGGAGACAGACAGAGGGAATCTCTACAGTACCTGCCACAGAGAAGAGGAGTACATGGGGCATCTTCCCTGCTCCCAAGGACATGGTTGAACTTCCTGTCTCTGTTCTGATCAAATTTCATTGAAATCAAAAGAGAACTGGATGCACAGATGGATGAAACAGCTGGCTCCCAAGAAGTCAGTGCTACATACATCTTGAGTCTCTTTCCTCCCTAGGGGCTTTCTTAGAGAAAAGGAAGAATTCAACATTTGTCTAGGAGTCCAACTTGAAGTTTTTTGAGACAACCCAGATGTCCCATCTGCCAGCCAGAACTGCCACCAACACTGCTTGCAGACTACATCCAGCTCATGCAACTCCAGATACACGAACCCAGGAGCCCTGCAGGAATGCAAAGCACCAGAAGAATTTCTGTCGTGAGCCCCCACAGCACTTCTGGAGAAATCCAGGACAGAGCAGTCAGGTCACTTTCCTCTTGATGAATCTTCTTAGTGGAAGTAGGTCTTCTGTTGCTTTTCACCACAGGGACTGATGGGCTGTAATTACATGACTGGTATTTTCTTGGGAGCCTCCCCCAAAGATGATGCTTTGGAATGGGAAAGCTGCTACTGAATTATCAAAGTCCAGAATGGGGCAGCCCCCTGTAAAAATTTAATTTCTCCAAGTAGGGTCTGTTTAAGGGGTATCTCTCCGTGTATTTCATGGTTTCTAGGACCTTAAACTTGCAGAGTGAGTTGGAAGCTCTTTTGTATTGAAGAAACTACTCTGCTGCAAAACTGCATAGGATGAGGAGTCCATTCACATTTTGCATTCTCAAGTTTCTCTAGCTGATGCTACACCTGTAGTAAAAAGCAAGACATTTTAGAAAAGAAAAACCCCAAAAGTCAGTGTTCATCAGAACCATCACACATTCAAACAAGTGTAAGGATCTGGTGCTGGTTCTCAAGAGAAAAAAAAATTAAATCTCCCTTTTACCTCCAGCCGTTCAAGAACCAGATGAAGTTTGAGAGTGACCAGGAAAGGAATGAGCAGCACAGCCCGGCACAGAGCGGGGGTGGGCAGGCAGGACCTGAACTCTGACTAAAAGTGTGTGTTTTCCCTGCTGCCGGGGCTGTCACTGGCCTGACCTCTACCACGGCTCCTGCCCAACCCCAATGAGTTCGGCTGTTAAAAGGTGCTGCTCCTCTGACGGCTCATGACTGTGCTGAAACGCCTGGGCTTTGTCCCTGCCGTGAGCAAACCCACAGAGGAGCAATTCTTCCAATGTATTGGCTCAGCAAAAATCTAAAAAAAGGGGAATACTCTCAATTACGGATGTGTTAATTGCCACCATCTCCCAACAACGTGGCCCACGGTTAGGAGGGATGAACGCGATGCCCTGGTGCCTCCTGGTGCTGAAGCTGGAAATGGCACATCACTTCCCTGCATCATCAGTGCAGGCCACTTTGGTGTGATTATCGCATTTATCATAGATAATTTCATTTTGTTCAATGCTTTAAAGCATGTAAATACATATAAATGCAGAGAAAGCGCTTTTAAAACTAAACCCGAGGCTGTTTGGTGGTGCTGAGATCCCCCTGCAGCTCATTCTGCCGTCTCTGGCTGCAGAACCCAACATCATCCCATGCAAAGCAGGAACAGCAGAAAACCTCCCCAGACCTTCCTGTGCTGAAGTCTCCAAGCTGAAAGGGTTCTTTTGGACAAAGACAGATTAGAAAACTCTGGTTTGGGAGTAAAGGTGGAAGGGGAAATTGTATTCTTAGCTCTGAAACAGCATAATCCGGAAATCCAGGCAGCAGAGGCTGTGCTGTGAACCTTCACTCCAGTCCCAATTCCTTGCCTTCAGGGAAGAGTCTGCACAGGAGGCTCTCCCAGCTTCCAGGGAGAGCTCAGCTTTGCTCACAGGGGCTAGATTCAATATTTGCATATATAAAAGTACAAATTTAAATGCTGCATCCAAAAATTTGGGGTTTTTTTGCTTCTAAGTATGCTGAAAATAAAGACCTACTTGAAAAAGGAGGAGGGGAAAAACTTTATAAAAACACCAGCTTTGTTCCCTGCAGTCTGCAGCTAAAGAGAGAAAGCAGGTAAAGAGAGTGAACATTCAGTTTTGAAATGGGAGGATGACAGCTTCTCTCATAAAGAGAGAAAGCAGGTAAAGAGAGTGAATACTCAGTTTTGAAATGAGAGGATGACAGCTTCTCTCAGCCCTAAAAGCCAAAGCAAACACTATGAGCCAATGCTTTTTCTGCTGGACTGTAAAAACTGCACTGCCATAGTGTGAATGAAGCCCTTCACCACCCCTGTGCTATATCTCAATGCTCCAAAAATCCTACCCAGGTGAAGACAGAATCAGAGGACACCCTGCTCTCCTTGCATGGGGACAGTTCTGTCCTCCAGCTCTTCAGCACCAGCTGGGGCAGGAACACCACCAAGAAGGAACAAAACCAGGAGTGCAGTTATGACAGGTTTTACACAAGCACTTCTGGAATAAAGCTGTACTTGGAGTGCAATTTTTCAGCCATTATACACTCAGAAACACAGGTTTCAAATACATTCACAAGGCACAATAGAGATTTCAATTCAGACCCAGTCTTAGCTGACACAAGTCGTGGTTCTTCAGTTACATGATCCTAATCTTGTTATCACATTTTCTACTTCGGAAGGAAAAAGTCCTTTCCTAAATAGTTGTGCATGTGAGTCTTTGAAACCAAGTATTTCAAGACCTGAAAAGCTTAATGACAACTTGAAAGTGAAATCACGTGCTTGCAATTTGTTGCCCAAAGTGCCAGAAAAAAATGACCAAGAAAATTGAAAAGCCAATGAAGCTTAAAAAGCATGTTGATGCTAATCTTCTGCAATAGATATAAAAAAGAAAATTCACCTGCCAGACTGCTCTTACCCAATTCAACTTTATCTTGGCCAAATTCAAGCCTTGGCAAGGGCTGTGCAAGCAATGGTGTCAGTGATGGTCCCTTGCAGGGGCACACGGCTGCCTGACCCCAGTACCAACCTCTGCTCTCACCTCACTCCTTTACCTCCCTGTTTCCAAACTGTTACAGCTGTGCCCCTGGGCATTTTCACACCCACCCTGGGCTGGGCCAGGCCAGGCTGCAAGCCCTGGGGCAGGCTGCAGCATGGGATTCAGGCATGCTGTCAACAGTACTGGCACCGTCTGGGCAGACTGGTGTTACAGAAACCACCACCTTTGTCACAAACGCAGGCACAAGTGGCGATGGTGCTGCTCATCTTGCAGGTAACAGCCAGCTCCAGAGCAGAAATGTGCCTCTACCAGCTGCTCTGCCAGGTGCCCCTGAGAGACTGCGTCCCTATGCAGGACATAATAAAATTCCCCTGGCCAAAGACCCTACATACGAGAGGAGCAAGGATCTCATGCAGGAGGTCAGTAGTTCAGACCCTTATCCATGAGAAGCACATAGGACGAAAAGAGAAATGTAGCAACCCTTCTGAACAGTACAAGCTGTTTGGAAATGCTGATTTAAACATGCACATGTGTTGCTGCTGGACACATTCAGCCTCTTGAGAAGCATCCTATGCAAGAAGCTATTTGCAATTTGTATTTCACAAACACCCACTAACTCCTAGCTCGCAGCAGTGCTGTGAGGTTCACTGGGAGCAAGAGCAGCAATCACTTCATCTCGTCAAGGTCTTTGCTTATCATCACGGCAAGAGGCTGAGATGCAGCCTCCACCCTTCTCAGACAATGAGTCTGTACTAACCCAACATTGCCCATATTCACCTCTACCTCAGATGAGGATTCTTCAGCTGAACCATGAGGTTCACTTTGGATGATAAAAATCAAAGTC
This sequence comes from Vireo altiloquus, assembly GCA_013396875.1. Lineage (NCBI taxonomy): Eukaryota > Metazoa > Chordata > Aves > Passeriformes > Vireonidae > Vireo > Vireo altiloquus. Next base: position 917,679 of record VZRF01002283.1, read on the forward strand.
CTCTGAGCCTCTACAGTGAATGGAGACCATTGCTGGAAAGGTTTCCACCAAAGAGCAACACATTAGCTTCTGAATTTTCTGCCTTAGTCATCCCAGATTACTGCTGTATCCAATGTTCAGGATGCTTAAACAAAAAGAGGGACACAGAGCACGGATTAAAAAACCTCTGTCCTGCAGGTGCTGAAACAGACATTCATTGCAGTCCATGCCAGCGATGTGACAAGCAGGACATGGTTAACCTTTCCTGCTCTAAGGCACTGGCCCAGCAGCTCTCAGCAAACCTGGGATCTCATTGCCAGTTAATATCTCAAAATTCTACATCACCAGGAAAGTCCTGTTCCTGAACAACCGTACTTCAGGAACAGTCACCTTCTACTACCATGCTGAAAGACACGAATTCAATTTTGCTAACTTGCTGTAATGAAGTTTTATTTTAAGCTTGGTGTATCCTCAATATGCACCCAGTCCTTATAAACCTATTCAATTTGGATTCTTCCTAACAGCATTCCATTTTAAGACATAGCAAGATCCAATCATTATTAGGTCTACATTAAGCTCGATCCACAATAAGGAAATCCCTATGAATTTGCATTTTTCTCAAGGACAACACATTTTCTTCTCCAGGAGACAAACCAAACAGCCTCAGACCTCAGCAGTTAACAGAAAATGAGTCAGTTCTGTGAAAACATTTAACATTCAAGACTGTTTTTAGGCTCCTAAGATTTGTATTTCTGATTTATGTAAACATCTGAAATGACTACTTAATAGAGTTTAAGAATCTGAAGCATTTTTTATAAAACTATGCAAAATGGAAAATAAGTATCTGTTGCTTGGAGTTCATTCCAAATGCTGAACTTGAACATCATTCATTCCTTTTCCAGAATTCAAAGCACAAACATATATTTAGAGTAAAATAACACGTGTCCTTTACTACGGACAGGTACCTCTAAGTAAGGGGAAAAAAAAGCATTTCACTTATGCCAAAGAGATAAGATTTATTATTTGAGATATGATTTTTATATTAAAATTCTTGTATGTGTAACTACTGTTACAGAACACCTTAGGACACCCCTTGATACATATTAGCATAAGTAGCACCATATAGTCCAGCAAAATTACACCAGACTGGCTTTAGCTTAAACTCCTTCAGTGCTAACAGTCAAGAGCTAGGACTCTCTGGAACCAGTTAAGGGGCCTTAAGAACACACAGATCAACAAAAACCACATTTATTATAGTTTTTACTACTCTCAGGCAGCAAATTCTCCAAAGTCCTTCAATAAACAATCACAGGTGTTATGCTGCTGGTTCTATTTTGTCAATCTCTTCCTTCTTTGGATTCTCTTCTCGATTTTTACCCTGTTGCAAGGTATACACTGATGGGCCAATCCTCAGGATCTTCCCACTGCCCAGGCACTCGTCCCCCTTGTAGAACACGGCAAACTAGGAGATAAACACAGGGAGAGTCTTTTTAGCAGCTGCAAAAACCATGGTGAGCAACTGCAGGTTGTGCAAGACCTGTTGGAGAGTGAGCATATTCATTTATATCTGCTCTGTCTAAATCTTAAAAAAAACCCAAATCAGAGGATTTGTTGGCTCACATGAGTGTACATTTATAAACATGTAGGTGGAAAATTCATCATGAACTTCTACAAGACTATCTCAAAGCTCTTCAGTTACTGAGGCAGAATAGATTGTGCTGGAAATTTTCCTTGCCAAAGGGGATGACATACAATCATCTGCATCTTCACTGGACCTTCCCCAGACAACTGTGCCCAGCCTACAGTGGCATTTCTTGAAACAGGAAGGGGACCAAGGACTCTGGCAGCAGAACATCTGCAAGGAAGCAACTGGAGATCGCCAATGTGCTCAGCAGGTTCCTGCAGGAGAGGGGAGCCCAGACCTCCTGCCTTGCCTCACTACCTGGCAGTACAGAGCCCGGTTACAGGCTCAGCAGCTCCTGGCACTCGGGATTCTCATGCCTCTCATAAGCTCTGGCTGGATTCTTCTCAGCTTCTCTCCACTAAAAACAGTTAGTTCTCAACCAGCTTCCCTCCTGATATGTCCCAAAGGCCCCCAAGTACTGAGGAGAGTGGGTAGAACGTATGCTGGGAGAAGGGATGCAGGGGATGTCAGAGAGCCATGTGCTGGGATGTGATGGAGTATCTCTATATTGGCAGTGCTAAAAGGCATCCGTCCCTTTGAGGCACAGCACTTCTTCTCACTACTGTCCAGGACAATGGAATTCACCAGACAGTCTCCCTTAACAGGTTTGAACACTAAACCCATATTAAGCAGTCAATTAACAAATTAATGCCTTTTAAAATCTATTTATTGCAAATAACAACAGCTTCCATTTCTGCATACATAACTGATTACCATAGATGTTTACATGTATTTCTAAAACTTGTAAGCATGTTTCTCAGACTATACAGATAACAGATCATTTAAAACTAGAAACAATCTCCTTGAAAATAGTTGATGAATAGTCAAAATACAGCTAACCACTCTCACATGTAAATTAATTACTTTGCCCCAGCTAATAAAAAAGCAACTTTGTGTTATTAGTCAGAGAAGGTAAAAAAAATAAGAGAAAACTGCTTCTAATAACTTACCTGTCCAGGTGCGATAGCTCTTGCTGGCTTCACTAGTGTTACCCACACACTCCCATCTTGGTTTAGAGTCAGGACACAAGGCACTAGAGCAGAAAATGATCAAACACTTGACAGTTAACCATGATGTCCACATTAAAGAAGGAAAACCTAGGCTAAACAGATCTAAGTCATGATACTATTACACAGAATTGTTCCATAAGACACTGCAGAACCAAGAAGGCCAAGCTAAAACCTTTCCACTACTTCTGCAGAACGACATTAACAGGCTACCAAAGTTTCACTAACTGAGTGAGACAAAAAGAAAAACAACATTTGACTACCCAATGCCATCTGGTGCCGAAATCTGAAATGACATTCCATCATCTTCTCTCTAACGAGCTCTGCCGGAGGTTCCTCTGCTATCCAGTGCACTCGGTTTGTCCGCAGGAGGTCTCTGTACAGAGCAGGGTGATCTCTTGATGGTGCCTTAAAATACGTTTATTTATTGCTGATGTTTTTGCCAAAGAGTGTGTAACTTGTAAAGTGAAGCATCAAGTATAGAAGGAGCATCAAGCCATAGCAAAATGAAGCCAATATAAGCAAGAAAACAAGCATTTATTAGCACTTAAAGTAGGCTAAAGCAAGCCTGAATGATTTGTCAGTCTTCTACTCCTCAGCGTCTCTTCTTGTATGCTTTTCCCTCCAACTGCATTTCTGCCTTCTCAGGCTGAGTTCTGACCTCCTTTATCCTATCTGAACAAGATGCTACCTTCCTCTTTTCCAGCTTCCCAAATGAACATCTCCCCAGCAAAGGCACTGCCTTTCACAAACTCAGGGCACAAAAAAAAACTTCTCAGCGCTCCTGTCTGTTTCTTTTCAATATTCCTTTGATTATGGTCCCCTCCACTGGCACATCAACAAGTAGCAGAACACCTCATTATACTCACATCAGTATCCAGGAAGAATAACAACTGCACGAACAGGAAGAAACATTATAGTGCTAGCAAGCTGCACAACTCCCAGTCACCTCATATGACTAGTCATTAACACACCAGTTATTTGCATTATTATACATATTCTGCCTCAGTTTTCAGAATGATAAAACTCTGTCATTGGCTCCTCATTCTTTTACTAGAAAAACAAAGCAGCACTATATCATAAACCAAGATAATACATATTTTATAAACCACATCATAATACCTAAGGTAAAACCCTCACACCTTAGAGTAGAAAATGAGAGCTCAGGAGATTGGCTAATTCTTTTCAGTATTTGCCTTTTGCTTGGAAAAGTTCTGTACCAAAATCTAAAACAATTTGTTGCTTGTGAAAAGCCTGTTTAGAAAAGATGTTTCGTATCTGCTGAAGCTACACTAGTTGGTTCTTGCTTCCTCCAAGAGGAAAGCCAAGAATTCTGCGCAGGTTAGGCTCATGTTCCATACAGCAGCAGTCACAAAATGCATGCATTAGTCATTTGCAGACCCACTGTTAATTAACTCACCACATAGACATCTCTAGTGCTGACATCTTTGTCTACAACAAACCAAGCATCCTTGAGGCCTGCCAGCCGAGCCCTCTGGCCTATTGTGAAGAGGAACCAACCTAAAGAAATATAAAAATGGAATGCTGCTAGGAACTTTTCATCTTTTACTTTCAGAAAAACACATTAAAATCATTTCCCCAAAATGTTACCACTAAAGAAAGAATAACAAACCAAGCTGCCTTAGAGAAGAGGAGCTGTCAAAAACTGAACCAACATCTACTTGAAATTTCATCTGTACCTGAAATGCAAACTAAAGATTTCAAATAATCCATGTCAACTGTGGCATTCTTATGTCTTATAAATTACAAACATTTCTTTATTTCAGTTTCAAATTGTGGGTTTCCTACCATTCAGTCTTCCAGTCTCCCTTACTTTTCTGTACCAGTATAATGTTCTATTACCATAAATTACTTGGGAGAGGAATTCAGCAGCTTGAACCGAGGACAGCAAAGGAAGAACACATGGGAGAAGAAGAACAGCAAAGGAAGAACACAAGTTAAGGTGCCCATGTTTGATGATGTCCTGCTGTGTATCACTGAGGTGGCATTTTCTTCTGCAAAGTTTAAGTACTAAAGAATATGGAATGGAAGCACAGTCATTTTGAAGAAATTAAGTGAACAATGGTCTCTTGGTATTACAACCACTTAGTATCAACAGAGTAGCACTAATAATTAATTGCTTTCTTGCAATATGGAACAAATAATCAAGAATCAGTTGTAGTGCAAGGCTCTACTATTGAATATAGCAAATTTTCCACAGTTTAACAAACTGGGTAAAACCTGTGGACTCCTTTGGAATTTCCCTCCAAAAAAAATTTGTCCCTCCAAATATTGTTCCATTTATCTAAAAGTAAGTTATTAAGGTGTTTTAGCCAATTACCTTTGTGTCTTCCCATCACCTTCTTATCTTCAATGGAAACAAAGTTACCTGGTTGAGGTTCCAAATACTAACAAAGAGGAAGAAGTAAGTCACAAGACAGCCCAAGAAAACCTCACAGCAGATTTCAGATCCTATCACTACATTCTCTTGAAGCTGAAAAATAACTCTTCAAGATGCAAACTCTGCCCAATCAGCTACTGACTCTTCCTTGACACTGCTCTCAGAGAGAAGCAGGAAGGGCAGTCCTTATGAGCAGTAATTCTAGGCTTCGCTTCCCCTATCCTCACATATGTCAGGGGACAGCAGGATCCAGCAATTAGTCCCTCTCACATTCCAACCATCTGCCAGAGCCTGGCAGGCACAGGAGTGCATGTTCACTCCTTTTGCTCCAGAAAATGAGTGACTGTTGGTAGAGGGGCAAGATACTTCCTACAGGCTGTGGGTGTCAGCTTCTAATTAGGCTTGGGACTGCAAAGGGAGGTGGGACATTGCTACTTACTGTGGGCCACAAGCTGCTGGAGATTTTTCTATAGACAGTGTTTTTAAAAACTGGAGGCCAGAACAAAACAAAGATTGTCACAGATTTAGTGTTGCTCACCTCAAGAAGGAAATTTTCAAAGTTTCTTTCACCAATGAAGCAGACCCCCATACTCTGAAAAGGAAACATGGAATTCAATCCATAAAAGCAGAGAAAAACATTTGAAATAATGTCTATTAATAATCTATCCAATATAGTTTTTTTCCCTCCCAAGTATCCCAAACTACCTTAGGCATCTCATAAACAAATCCACAACATCTGCTGCAACACAGGTAAACAAATTCAATACAGAATCAGTGAGAGCTCTAAGCACTGAAAGTAAGAGAGATAATAGGAAATAGAAAATCTGTTCAATAAATAAATATATTAATCTTGGTGACTAGACTGTATGTTATTAAAAACAGAAGTCTCTTTCATATTAAAGTACAAAAGTTACAAAATTATACAGTGATGCTCCATCACTTGGAAAAAAACACTCCTGAACCAAAAAGGCTTTTCTTTTCATTTACTGCTGACATTCTTCAAACATCCATTTACTGAGGCTGAATATAAACATGAAAAGCAATAAGGCAGCATCAATATTACTACTACTGCCTGCATTACAGTTTTTAAGATGAACTCATGAGGTCTTAGCTCTCAGAGAAACATAACTTTGGGGTTTTTTTAAAGAGTAACTGAAGAAAAATAGTATGATCCTATTTCTAAAGACACAGTGAAAATTAATTATAGTGAGGAAGCTCTTAAAAGCTATAGAGAATAAAGACCAAAGACTTCTCCCTTGCTGTGATAGAAGATGCTTTCCTTCAGACTCACAGCATCCTACACATTCACCTTCATCCTAGTTTTTCTGAGATACAACAGCAGACAGTAGACAAAATACCTGCAAGCTAAAATACACAACTAACCACAAGCTCCTAAAAGTACTTTTAAGGAAGTAGCCAGCTATGAAAAATGCTTCCCAACCTATTACATTATCCTTTTCTACTAGAAACGGATGGATTGTCACAAATGAAAGTTCAAAAAGTTCAGGAAAGTTGTTTTAGAGAGAAATACAAATCAAAAGAGTTTTAAGTGTTACCATGCCTCTTTTTTCTTTAGCACATGATGAAGGCCATGTTCTGCTGCTATCTTCTTTACAAAACTTTTTGTTAAATCCCCTAAAGGGAAGATGGTTTTCCTCAAAGCATCCTGTGAGATCTGACTTAGAAAGAATGTCTGGTCCTTAAAGAGGTCAGCCCCTTGAAGGAGTTTCACAGCTGCAAAGAGAAACACGTAAAACATCTCATCATAACTACCATTAATAATTCAACTTGCTTTAGTATTTTGACAATCAACATTTTCATTATTTCCAAATGCATGTAAAAGACAGTATTTTACATGTCTTTCAAAATCTAATGAAAACACTTGGATATTTTCTCATCACTAAAAAGATCTTGAAGATTCTCATTTCGTACAGTGCAGAATCTTACAAAGTCTTACACTGCCTCATCTATTTCAATAGTGCATGTATCACTGGCAAGGACATCTGCAGTACGAAAAACAAAACCAACTTTCACATTTCCTGTAAAAGAATGAAGATTCGAATACCTTGAAGATTCAAATACCTGTTTTTCAGAAAGACACTGTTTTGCCCTGGAATCACCTTCCTATAATCAATGATTTGAGCAATCAGTGGAGTTATTACCAATGCTTGGAGATGGGAGTCTTTTTTCTTTAAAAATTGATTAAATCTCCTGATTGCCCAGATGAAATAAAACTGGTACAGTTTTTCAATCATGTTCTGCCCCCTCTCTTTAACAGTTAATAGCTCTTCTGTTGTACAAACGCTATTTATGTGTTTCTTGACTCAAACACAAACTACAGGCCAATAGTTACATCACAACTGATGATACAAAATCTCAGCAACAGGGCAAGGAAGCCCATCACAAAACACTACATCTGTAAATCACAGTCTGTCACATATACCATAGGTCCAGTTGGGGCCATTTTAACTTTCCAGAAGTAAAATTAAGACAAAGAAGCCCCTTTAAGTCCAGAACAAACAAATGAAAGCAGGGAATCTATAATGTAAAAACTTCACTGCGGCAGCTTTGCATAGCTTTAGTTTACAAGTTTTTTTCCCTTTGAGTATAACATGCTTCTCACCATATATCAGATATTCATCTGACTCTTAAACCAGAAACTGTAGTATTTGACAAGGCAGGGTCATTTTCAGTAATGTAAATACCTCGTTTAGCACAACCAACCTTCTACAAAGGCTGGGGTTTAATCAGTAATTGTTGTGTGTAAGGTAACAAATATCCCTGATTCTGTGACACCAAATACAGTTTAAATTTCTCTTTCATATGTAGGATAAAACATGAAAGGAAGACATAACTTACTATTTCTTACTTCAAAACGGTTTCTGAAAAGTCTCTGTGGTCTTTTAGTATGTTTCTGTTGAAACACTTCCTCATCCTCCAGTGAGGTCCTGGCATAATGCCCAGTAGCAATTGCATCTGCTCCTATCAAGGAAAGAAAAACCAAACATAACATAAAGGCACAAACTTGAAATTCACAGATCAAAATAGGACTGCAAACATACAGTAAGAGAAGCAGACAGCTATGAAAGAAGAAAACCCATAGAGAAGTCTTATACTGACAATAATTGTACTCCTGCTATTTAAATAACGCAAACTATTTACCTGCATGCCAGCACTTGTGCTTTGTACTTTAAGGACCACCTAAGAATGTAAAACTTAATAGTCAGGTCAATGCATGTCCCTGAAACAAATCTGCTCCTACATATGCGCAACCTAATCTAGTGGAAGATGTCCCTGCCCAGGGCAGAGGAGCTGGACTAGATGACCTTTAAAGGTCTCTCCCAACCTGAACCATTCTATGATTCTGCATGTAAAAGCAATCTTAAAACCAAATACTTTGCAATTACTGACATACTATCGTAGATATATGAGTTAGGCATGCACAAGAACTCATGTATTTCCCCACCTTTTAAAGAGTTTGTTTCCTTTAAGCATTTCCACGGCCCACACTCTGTACTGACACACTTGAAAACGCCTTACCAAGGTTATCCATAGCGTAATGCAGAAAGTAGTTGAATTTGATGTGCTTGTTACACAAAATATCAGGATTAGGCGTCCTTCCCAGTTCATACTCTTTCAAGAGGTCACTGTAAAATAAAGACTCAAATGTCTATCAGAATCATTAACATGCATAATACTATCAGAAACTGGACAGTATTTAACCATGAGAACCTGAGTCCCAGTCTCAGGGAAGATCCAGTTATATTAAACGTTTAATGTCAGAAATAATACCCATTAGAATGTAACGTGCAAAAAATCCAGTCTTTGGAGGATCTTTCCCAAAGTGCACTGAGGGTCAAATTATCACTTACAATCTTGTAGCACTGTAATTAATTATTAAATTAACATTCCCTCTGGGCAGATGTGACTGTCCACTGTGCACATCCTACTCATCTCTTATGGAATACTTGCCTTCAGAATTAACAACCCTATTTAATTTTTCAGTGGGACAGTATGGTGGTACACACCAGGAGTGTCTCAGCTGAACAGACAATAATTTCAGCTGCAATAATGTCACCACAAGCAGTCATCACTCATGGGGCTTAATTTTAGAGACATTTACCTGTACCTTTTTTTCTCCTTCTAGAAAAACAAAGTTTCTCAAATTTATGTTGTAGTTTTACATTGCTGCATAATAACTTAGTATTATTCACTTGAGAACACTGAAATAATAACTAATTAAATTAAACTTGCATATAACACTGCCCTGAGATAGGAAAAGACCTCATCACTGCATCATTCTGCTCACTGTCAGTAGCCCCTGCAGTCAAGAGGAACTGAGGGCACAGACTGGATTTAAAAGAAAAATAGCAATCCTAGTGTTTGGTTTTACTTTTCTCCATCTGAAACAGGATTGCTTCTTCCTTATGTGTGATACATTATATTAGTAAATAGAAAATAAAGCAACGGATCTTTTATTTTCTCTAACTCCTTTTAAAAAGTTCTGAATTCAACAACTAATACTAATAATTAAATCACCTGGGTCTACCCAGAGCTGCCTCCCTCTTGCTGGCTAACACTATACTCTTATGGTACACTGAGAGTTCTGTAAAGGACTCAGCACAAAGCCAGGCTCACATCAGTTCAGAACTTCCAGCAAAGCACACCACGAGAAAAAGGGCAATGGAGGATGTCTACTGGAGAGAGTTCTTTTTCTCTGACCCAAAAGAACTGATACAGGCTTTGCACAAACCATGGAAAAGACAAGACCCAGAAGAGTTTTCATGATAAAAAGTGTTTTTATGGTGAATAACCCCTTTTAAAAGAGATCCAGAGGATGAATAAATTTAAGGCCAGTGATGACAGTAAAGAAAAAAGGATTCTGGTACAAATACTCGTAACAGAGTGTTAGGAAACTCTGTACTAATAAATGCCAAGAAGTTTTGTAGCACTTATTCATTCTCTCACACCAAAAAGGGAAAAATGGACTGAATTTTCTGAGAAAAGGGCTGTTATTGCTGTTTTCTTCACTGACTATCCAAAAGTTTGGTGCTCAGCTTGATGGCATTTCAACATGCAGTACAAGTAGCATGACCAGGTTATTCCTCACTTTCAAGTAAGGTAACATCGGCACTACTTAAAGGGGGATGATGAAGATCAGGGACCAACTTTTATGTATTTATGTTCAGTGCATAAATTATGCAGTTATACCAACATGTCCCTTCTCTTACCTTACAAGAAAATCTCTCAGGTTTTCCTACGTAGAACTTCCCTTAAAGTGCAACAAATCCACAGAAGATCTGAGCACCCTCTTTAGAGAACAGTTTCAAATTTGTCGTAAATTTAAAGAAGCAAGGATAGGTCACAATCATTTTGTGCTAAACTGGATTCAGCACACATTATGCACTGCGAAAGTTACACATGCAAGCAATAAAGTACCCCATCAAATAATTTTTTTTCACGTTGCAGTAAGGTTGGGCCAGTACATGGGTAGCTGAAGAAATAAACTACAACAAAACAATTGCTACGCACTACCACAAGGAGAAATCTCTCATTAATTTTAAAAATAACACAATAAAACCAAGATATAAATTCTGACCTTAAATACGAATGAGAGAAAAAGTAATTCCTCAATATTTAATAGGCTTCAGGGCTCTCTCTTAGCACTGATAACACTGCAGCGAATTGCCAGTGCCCATTATCTGTCCATTCTTGCTTTTCATTATAACATGGTATCGCACTAATATACTGGAAGACCAGCTACTGTAAACGTGTTTCTACCTGAACACTTCATTCCAGTATTCCTTCACGTAGGAAACCTGGTGAAACGGGATATCAAGCTTCTGGCACACCCGGTAAGCATCTTCACAATCTCTGTCAACAGAGCAAGCTCCCTGCTCATCCACAGGGTCCCAGTTCTTCATAAACACACCTGTCACCTGGTAGCCTATGAAATGAAGGCGAGAATGACTTAGAAGTTAAATTCTTACAGCCTGGATGCAAACCCCGTGTTTCTCAAGAATGGCTTTAGTAACAGCATCTTTCCGAAGATGTGAGTAGCCCTGTGCTAAACTTTACGGCACAGTTATTGTATAGCCATGGTTTTTTCTCTAAGAAATAGCTAACCCAAGCTCTTCTGGCAACGTAACGCGACGGTAAGTCACACTCCCGCGCTCTCCCTCGCGGCCGTTCTGCCGCCCCCGCGGTGCCCGGCTCTCCGCGCTGCCCTGCCCGGCCTGGGGCCGCTCCACGGGCCCGAGGGGAGGCTGAGCGGGACCGAGAGGGACGCGCGGCCCGCGCAGCGCGGCACAGGGCAGGGCCGGCCCCGCCGCCCTCACCCCTCCGTCCCTGCCCCAGCCCCGCACCTCGGCGGCGGAGCAGCAGCGCGGCCACGGCGCTGTNGAGCGGGGCGGGGCGGGGCGCGCCCTGGCACAGAGAGCCCTGGGCACCTCTGACCCGCAGCAGGCCACCCGAAACCCTCGCACACTCTAGCCACCACCCCTCCCCCTGAGCCACGGGACCCAGCACCGTGAGTTAGACAAAGGAAAACTCAGAACAAAACATCTCCCTTCGATTGCTTTATGTCTGTTTTCCCTGAATAAGCCAAAGTTTATCCCAGCGGGGGACAGCCACGACTAAGCAATCTGGCAGTAACAAGCTGTTATCTTCTCCTTTGCATTACAGAAATTCAGATGGTGCTATTCTACTAGCATTCAATACTAAAATGTTTGTTTCCAAACTTGCTACAGCACCCTGAAGTCCACTAGCTTTTATCTACGCATTAGCCTTTGTAAGTGAAGCACTAGAGAACCTACCCAAAGCATGCAATAAAAAGTTGCTATTTTGTACACATTTAGCAAATAATTCATTTATTGTAAATTAAAACTTTGTTGTACATAGAGGAAAGGAATCAAATGACAATTGGTAGGAAGTAAGGAGGCAAGTTTCCAATTCAGAGAATACACCTTTTTTCCCTTAGAACAATATCCTTTAAATACACCATTGCAGCACATCCATGAACAAAACCATTATCAGACTCTGACTATATCAAGACTGTTAGAATTCTATTTTGTTAATTCAGTTCATCAGACAATCTACAGCCATGTTCCAAAAATTATACAAGTGAAGAATAACACCTAAAACACTTCAAAGATCACAGTTGCCAAGAATTCTTCATTTTAGCTCAAATTCAGAACTTGAGGAGAGGGGAATCCAGATTTTCTTTGTTTACATCAGGGCTCAGAGTGATAAGAGGAGAACTCAAATCAATCAGCTGAAAGAAAAAACACAATTTAGCTAGTGTAGTCAACTGTTGTGAATAGCGACTAGCAGCTATAATCTGTATTATTCTCAAGTATTTGTTTTGTTTAGGGTCCCTATTAGTATCCAGAAGACAAATACAAGCACCACACTCAAGATTTTGTGTTCTGGTTTTTAAAAAAATGCTCGTTCTTAGACAAGCACAAGTTCCTCACAAGGTGGTCATTGACCAATACTTACCTTAAAAGCCTAAAAGGCTTTTCTAAGTTTCACTACTACACATATTCTAGTTACAGTGCCATCCAGGCAGGACACAGCACTTCTGAACTCCCCTGAACGTGCCCCCCAAAGTCAGAGTTCTGCAATCCTCCTCTTTTGACAAAATTTGAAAGGCCTGATACTCAATTGAGCCCGATTACATCTATTGTCAAAGGCTGCATTCTCATAGTTACCAGCATTCATCTGACAATATCTAAAGGCATCTACCTTCAAGGCACTAATGTATAAAAAGCACTAGCCCAGAAATGCTTGTAAAATTTAGAGCAGATTCCAACAGCACACATCTTTGAATCCTAAGGAGAGGATTAGGAAAGGAGCTAAACAGGAGAGGACACCTTTCTTTTTTGATTAAAATGAGTTGCTGCCAAGAACGGAAAATGTGCAAAAAAGGGGAGACAAGAGTAAGCATGCCAATTCTCCTGAAGACAACATTCACTTCCTGCTTCAGAACAGTTTCATTCTGTAACAACTGCTTTAAGTACTAAGCTCTCTCTCCATCCTCCTCCTTTTCTTATTTGCAGATTGCTCAGTGAGCTCTAGTTCAGAACACATTGTTTGATTTTAAACATGACATTCTCTTAAGAGCACCCCATTATGTATATCATATTGAGCTAATATTAAATACTCCTACGGTATTGTGGAACTGCTCTGCAGACAAGGGTATGTAGCCAGCTGACATTTTTCTGCTAACATACTTGTACCAGATTATTTGAATAAAACTTACCTTTATCTGCCCAGACAATATAGGCTTTGGAGAAGTAATCTTACTCACTTCAGGAGTATTGGAAAGGTCAATCAAAGGTCTACTTTCACATTCAGAAGTGTGTGGGAGAGATTTGTCTATTCCAGTATCTAGCAGTAAGGCCTTTAAAAAAAAAAAAAAATTCAGGTTTTCTCTTCTCTTCACCAAGCTTCCTTCATATATATAGAGACAGTCAATTTAGCTTACACAGCTGTAATAATCACAGAACAGGCTTAATTTACAGCTTGGGTATTTTTCATGCAGGATTCATTGCACACAGTGTAAAAACCTCAGCTCCTGCTCTGCCAGTGGCTAGCAACGCAAGGAAAATGCAGTAAAACAAAGCAAAAGATGCTTGGCAAAAACTAGTTTTTCACTTAAAAGTAAGGTTAAATGTAAAACAGAAGATTAATAACCATCTTAATAGTTAGATGATTTAACTACAATTATTGTGCAATGTTATTCAGCCATAAAAACCATTCGCTACAGCTTCACACTCTAGTTATCCTTTTGGGCAGTTCAACTGCCCCATATGTGTACTAAGCAATTCCGAAACAGAACGACACCAAGTAAGCTAACGAGGAACATACTGATGGAATAACATCAAGTAATTGATCTACAGATTATTCTACACCTGACTATTTGTAAATCAATAGCCACTTTGTCAGGTTAATATTTCAGAACTACTACAGCTTCAGTCTTTCTTCTTAATGTCTGGGGAGTGCCAGCTTTCAACATGAAGCCATGACATTCCTGGGAGAGGGAAAGTGTTCACTGAAGTAATTACCTGACACTTAAGTTCACTGCTATATGGACTTTGGAGTTTAATCCTCCCTCACTGTATGCAGATTAGCACCTTAGGTGACTGAATTTAGCTACAGCAGTGTTTTGGGGTTTTTTTTAAATCCCTGAAAGAGTTTTATGGCTGCAAAACAAACTGCCCTGCAACACTACTTTTCAAATTGAATCCACCAAGATTTCACAGTACTCTTCCAAAAGTGGAAATTTCATATAAAACCTTCAAGTATTTGACAGTGCATTTGAAATGGGAACAAACTTAGTGAAAATACTGAACTTATGATGTTCAGTGCTAAATACAGGCACTAGAGTGTACACATGGTTACAGCTAGTTGGGAACCACAATATAGAAAAAGACATTGAGCTATTAAGAGAGCATCCAGAGGAAGGCAACAAGGATGGTGATGAGTCTGGAGGGGAAGCCTTATGAGGAGCTGCCTTATGAGGGCACTTGGTCTGTTCAGCCTGGAGAGATGAGAGGAGACCTTATTGTGGTCTTGAATATCCTCAAGAGGAGAAGCAGAGGGGCAGGTGCCAATCTCTTCATTCTCATGATCAGTGACAGGACTCAAGGAAACATCATGAAGCTGAGTCAGGGGAGGTTTAGGCTGGATAGCAGGAAAAGGTTTTTCACCCAGAGGGTGGTTGTGGTCACAGCACCAACCTGACAGAATTCAGTAAGTGTTTAGTGTGATTCCTGAGTGTCCTGCACAGGGCCAGGAGCTGGACTTGATTCTGATGGGTCCTTTCCAACTCAGAATATTCTATTATTTCATGATTCTAATGCATTTTAACTTCACATATACTGAAGTAGCTTTCCTACTTATCCCTTACCTTGAAATAATTTGGTTTCAAGCAGTTTACTCAGTAGTTTTGTAGGAAAATGTATTGCCATTTCTTACCTCAGGTTGCTTCTCTTCAGCCAGCTCATTTTGTACTTCAGCCAGCTCATTTTGTACCTCTGTCTCTTTTAATGCATTTTCTACTCCTTCTGTAGCAGTTTTCTCTGGTGAGAAGTTAAGTGCAAGAGGTAGCACACGTGGAGGAGATGTATCATCTTCTGAAGATGTCTGTGTCTTACTCTCTTGTTTCTGTTTAGAACTAGGGAAAAGAGCATCAGCAATAATTGAGTTCTTTAACCAGCATTAACTACTAAAGACAGACAAGCCAATTTCTAATCTCATTTTCTCCTTTTTTTACCCCAAGTTTTACCAAAACGCTTCCCATATTTTTATTCAAATAAATGCTAGTTACCAGCAAAATATATTTCATGCTGCAATAGAAGTATAGCCTACCCATGCAAAAAAAAAAAGAAAAAAAAAAAAGGAAAGGATTATGAAGAATTTCATCTTATTTGACATTTCCATCCAGCCTAAATTTCACACAAGGTATTTTGGTTGGGTTTCTTTTAAATTTGGAAGAACTAGCAAAGAGGCAATGATCTTGTGTATCACAGAGCAACCCACTTCAGTCTCTGCTGAAAGGAAGTACTGACAATGGCTGGAGGACCAGAGGATGTAATCTGATTAGTACAATAAAGTCATTGTAGACAGAGTAATTGTTTCCTTGAGAGAAAAGACTATTTGAGATATTTGGCCTCAGTAACATGACACAGTTTTCTAGCCATGAGTCATTCCTACTTTAATACAGTTGCTCTCCACCAACCACAAAACAATATATATGCATACATATATATGGCCCTTGCTAGAAGATGCTGGGCTGATAATATGAAGAAGGCAACACTACTTTCACAGAAACCAAACAGAATTAATATAAACGTAAGTAAAGCTGCTCAGAAAATAAAGTTCAAGTCAACTAAATCCTTGGCTTTTTGACTGATGCTTTAAAAAGGGTAATTTTACAGATTATTGGCAACAATATAAAACAAAAGTTAAAAGTAATATGCATTTTAATCAGCTATTTCCCTTCATCAGAACACAACAGCAAAATTACACCAGAGCATCAGATGCAAGTCTTAAGTTGTTCCCTAGCTCAAGAAATACAAATAATTTCTTAATAAAGCTGTAATTCTTTAACGTTAGATATTGACTTGCCTCAGTACAGCTCATAGCATTTTACCAGTCACAAGTTATAAATTTTTATTAGGCCTATACAGCTTTTCTATGCTCAAATTCTTTATTCTAACATTTAGCAGAGGTCCTTGAAACCCAAGAGTCATCACTAGAATTCATTCAGAGGCAGTTTGCCTACAATACTCATTTCATATATGCAGATTTCTATCTTACCCTGCTGTAAAAGTCTTTTTGGTAGAAAAGCTGAAGCTTTGCTGGAGAGATGCAGCATGTGGAGAAATTGCCATTCTTGGTACAGTTCTAGGAGTCACTGCTGGGAATCCTGAGATCCGACGGATAGGTGTAGGTAGGCCAGACCGTTTCACACTGGCAGGAGTCATGGTGGCAGAATTCTCAGGAAAACAAAAACTCTGACCTTTCATAGGAGTGCTGACTGCCATGGCACTAGAAGAGAAACATGCCTTAGCCAAAACCTTCTATAAGTTGTTTGAATAATACTATTCTACCAAATCATAGAAATCCATTTCCCGTTGGTCAGCAAGGGAACGGTATTCATCCTAAAGTTGATAATCACAGCATAGCAAGGGCTTTACTTGATAAGAATTCTTTATGAATTATTTTAGTCTATTTAGCACTGCAAAGAAACTTCTTCTCAATAGAGTGGGAGGGATTATTTGGTTTAGTTTTGGGTTTTATTTTGTTTTAAATCAGTTCCAATAGGCACTAACACATCTAACTTGGCAGGTCTCAATGGACCAGATAGTAAAGTCAGAACTTTTAAAACACTGTTGCAACACCCAACTATGTTGCATGCTGAGAAGGATGCCTCAGTGTATTCAATTTTCAGAGAAGCCCTACCTTCCAGGTGTGCCACAAAATGTTAATCCAAGAGATGGTGTTGCTTTTGGTGCCATTTTGTTTGGTGTTGCATCTAAAGAGAAAAGTTTTGTTAATTGCTATCAGATTCATATTCATTTCTTTTATAGCAGTTATCTTTCAGTTAAATACTAATTCCTTCCCAAAGGTAGACAGAAGTGTAATGAAACAAATAACAAGCCTTCAAGGTAACTTTTGCTTTTAATAACCAAAGTAGAAGACAGGTCATACAAAGTATGTGCTTACCTTGAGTTTTCACAGGAGCCTTAGTTTGACCTGTGGAAACAGAAAAAACTCTTGCCTTGGGCTTTGGACACAGGCTTCCTTTTGTTGAACTCCCATCTTTATTCTGCTGACATAGCTGCTGCAGACTGGAAACAGAGCTTGGTCTCTGAATTCTACTGCCTGCAGCCTCAGATGATGTTGCAGAAGCTGAAGATTTAGCCAGGCTTATAGCATTAGATATTTTGGGAGTACTAGCTGATCTCACTTGCCTCGTGGATTTCTCAGTATTGGTAGCCTGCAGAGATGACACTGTGGTAGGTCTGACAAGGGACAGCCTGCTTGTACTAGATGAAAGCTTAGAGCCATTCACACTAGCTTTTGATGACATGCTTGATTTTCCTGAAATAGAAAGTTGTACTTCTGAAGTTCTTGATTAAGCAGAATAATTATACTAACATAGTAAAGAAAAATAGCAATTTACAGCATTTAAATTTAGGTTCAAATAATTCAAGTTTAAGGAGAATATATACAACTACTGAAAATTTATTCCTCAAATTCTTCAGCAATTTTATTTTATGGTCTTCTCACCAAATTCCTGAATTACTGCGATCACATGAAAGAATACTCTTCAAGGAATGCCAAAACAGATTGCAGATTCAAATTACTTCCAGCATTTTCTCCAAGCATAGCTGGCCGTGTTCCCTTAAGCAGCCTTTCAAGGAGGTAACAGTTTGAGTTACACTGTTTAACACCACAGGCTAAACTACCCTACAAGCATTTCTCCCAGATTTCTGTAAAGTTCTTACTTTTAGTCTTTTACAAACCTATTTTTTAGTAGGTTACTTTCATTAAAAGGATGAATCTTCATTAGACAGTTCTATTGCAAAAAATAGTCCTTACTAAGCTTTTAATAATATGTTATTAATCTCCCAGAAATAAGGTGCAAAATAAAAATTTGCTGTAACTTGGTATTTTTATAGATGTACAAGAACTGTAGTCCTTACATTTGTCAGTACTTTTAGAAGACTTTTCCTGATTCTTTGAGGCTTAGTGAAATGGTCAAATTGATGGTCTCAATACAGTACAAGCCCCTCGGCTGTGTTATATCCCTAAGGGTGTTTTTCCCATCTGCTTGAGTAAGGCTCATCCTTTATTTAGGCTTACAGAAATGTGGAATAAAGCCTTCCACCTTCCTTCCAAATTTCAGTAGTTTTGGTCTCTTTTTTTTCTTTTAATTCTAGTCAGACAAGCTTAAGAGCATTCAGAAGCTCATGTTCTTGGCTGTAACAGAGAACATCACGCATAAAAGGAACAAAATTGCTGGGGCATTGCTTCCTTTCTAGCTGTGCCAGCTGCTCACATGTAGGCATCGGCCTTGTATCAATCTAGTTTCTACAAATTATGGATGTCTAACATACATCTTTAATCCACAGGGATTTACTGGGCTAGCCTAGAAAATTTTATTCTCCATTCAAAACAGTGCTTAGTGCTTGAATGTACTGGAAACCATTTAAACATTTCCAGATCCAAAGTCCAGAACATGGTTAGCTCTTTCAAGATTGATTTGTGGCACAAATCCATAGTAAGAGTGATTACCTTTTTTGCCTATAGGAGAAATGGGCAAACTTGAATTAAGACTTGAGTTCATGCTGGAAACTGATGATGAAGATGACAATGATGATGTAGTCTTTCTTGTGAGACCACTGGCAACACCAGGAAGTTTCAGATATGTCATCTTCCTTAAGCCAGGCTGAATCAAAAGAAAAAAAAATGCCCTGTTTAATACATTATTTTGCCATTACTTGTCTTGATATTATAACTTTTTACTTGCAAATTTTAGAGGAGCTCCTTAACTCAGATTACATTTTAAAACTGACTTTTCTTAGAGAGAGATCATTGTATCTGGATTATTATACAGAACTGGAACCTCAGATCTAGGAGGCAAACAGTTATTTTTAGTCTTACACAAACCTGAGTATGGACTTTAAAAAAGTCAGCCCAGGCACCAGTACATGCTGGGCACCACCTTGGAAAGCAGCTTTGCAGGCAAGGCCCTTGGGAGTGCTAGTGCACTCCCAAGGTGAACATGAGGCAGCAATGCACCCTTGCAGCAAAGAATGCTGACAGCACCCTGGGCTGCACAAGGAGGGGTGTTGCCAGCAAGTGACAGGAGGTGATCCTGTTCTCTGCTCAGCACGTGAGCCCACACCTGAAGATCTCCATACAGTTCCAGGCTCCCTGGTATGAGAGTGATTTGGAGCTATTTCAAATCCAGCAAAGGGCCCCTAGAATGATTAAGGGACTGGATCATCTCCCGTCTGAGGAAAGGCTGAAAGCTGGGACTTCTCATCCTGGAGAGCACAAGGCTCAAGGTGGATCTCAACAATATATAGAAATCTCTGAAAGGACAGTAGCCAGTGGTGCCCAGTGACAAGACTAAAGGCAATGGGCAGAGCAGAACACAGGAAGTTCTGCTTCTGAACATCAGGAAACACTTTTTTTACTTCAAGGGTTACCAATCACTGGCACAGGCTGGCCTATGAGGTTGCCAAGACTTCATTCTTGGAGATATTCAAAACCTGTCTGGCTATGGGCCTGGGCAAATGACTCCATGTGATCCTGCTTGAACAGGGCATTGGACCTCAAGGGGTCCCTTCCAACCTCAACAATTCTGTGATTCGGTGAAGTGGCACACAGCATTAAAATAGGCATTTAAAGCTTCAAAGCAACTGACAGCTGTAGGTATACTACCCTCATGCAAGTTATGACAACCTTTTCATATAGTATAGTTAACTACACACATCAAAACCTTTCTTACAGGAAACTACTCATCACTGCAGCTAGTGCTTTAAAAACAAAGGCATGCTGGTTAATCCAGCACATTTATAGTTGCTCTTAAGTACATTCACTGCATTACAGACTTGGAGCACACATTCAAGAATGGCAAACATAAAACAGATTACTATTCTTTAAAATCATTTTACACAACAGCTTTAAATTAAATTAGAAAGTAAACTATATTAACTTCTTTTCATCAGAAATACTATTTTTTATATAAAATAATACTATTATTTTCATATTGAGGAGGCTTGTAGTTTACCTTACTTGGTGCAGGAAGGACTTTTGTGTCTTGCACTGAAGAACTGCCACCGAACAAAGACTCAGAGGCATCTAAAGCAATACTAGATTTATCAGAAATTACATCTTCAGATGATCCCATGTTGTTCAAGTCTCTTTTTGTAGAAATACTAGTATTTTTTCCTCCTTTGAGCTGCAAATTTCAATGCAACATTTTAAAAGCTACAAGTGCTTCTAGAAATCACTATAAAGCTTTTTACACACATTGACTCTGTTCAGAAACAGAGACAACAGCTAATGAAGAAGCCTCCAAACCCAGTGAAGTCTTTAGAGAAACACAGTCTGAAGTAAATCGAGTGACTGTATTTGCCAAATACTAGAACATGCCTGAACCCAGATACTGGACGGCAACTTCAGGACAGTTCTGCTACAACTTAACAGTACAAATCATATAATCACATTCACCCACATAGTGTTCCATACTGTAACAACTGTACTTTACAACCATATTGGACTATCCATTTATTATTCTTCCACTTTACTCTGCCTTCCAAAACGTAAGACATTACAACTGCATCATGCAAACTGTCTGTTCAGACAGTGGGGTATAATTTGTCTAGTTAAAGTATTTAAGATCATGTCTTTTCTGAGAGCACACAAAATCAAGAAGAAATTTATATCACAAAGGAAAAACAGAGTCCTGTAATCTCTATAGGTGATGGCTCTTAAGAAGTCCCTACCACATCTTCAATAAAATCTGCAATACATACTGGAGCCTAAGCCATAAAGTGTAGAGCAATAAAACCCAGAAGATATTCTATTTAAAGACAGGAATTTATGCTCACAAGGTCACTAACACAACTGTTTCCTTGCTATCCCAAAATACATTTCCACTGACAAAGATTAACATTAAGTAAAGCCACTTTTACACATTAAGTGTAAAATTACACATGAACTGTAACAGTGTAACGATTTTACCAGCAAGACAGAAGTGTTAGAAACCAGTTAGAAGAGAAGCCAAGAATTACAGTATTCACAAAACCAGAATACAACAGAAATTTACTTGCAAATGCTCTACATTGTCATAATAGATAAAGTAATTGGTTATTACACCATAGTACCTGCCCTTATTTTTTTTTCTATGTATGTTTACTGACTAAGGATCTTATGAAGTAGAGAAGCATCAGAAGATTAAAGTTCACTTTTAAAAATAGAAGATTGTACACAGGTTAAACGTTCCTAAAACACGGAGACCTTACTTGGAAGAAAATGCTGCCCAGAACCTGACTTTACCTTGTCAATTGTCAACAAATTGCTTTTTCCAAAAGTATATGAAGGTCTTGCCATTGGCAGTTTGCCAATTGCCTTTGTATTTGTTTCTTTAGTTTTCTGTTCCTCTGTCAGGGGCAAACTGGCATTTTTTGTAGCAGACACACAAATTTTAACAGGGCTTCTGTTAGGAGGAGCAGGAAGAGCATGTACATTGCCATCTGACACGAGTTTATCCGATACCTTCTGAAAACAAGGTGGCAGCTGACATGGCAGGCTATCCTGCACACAGTACGTCTCCCGCTTAACAGCCCTAGGACTTATTTCGATATTTTTGTTTCTCAGTATCTTCAGCTTTGACTCTGAGTCCTCCACAAATGTTTCTACAATCTTGTTTTCCTGTTCTTCTGATTGGCTTATTTTAGTCTCCTTGTTCTTGCTTCCAGTCTCTATTTGCAGTGCTAACAAATGAGCTTCTTTGAAAATTTCCACAAATTTCTCTCCTTGAAGTGGGCTCCACATGAGTTTATCATCAGAAGCAGACACACACTTTTTTGCTTCAATACTAGCAGCAATACATCTTTCTTTGTGTCCCACAGGTCCAACAAAAACTTCATCTTCATTTCCACTACAAAGAAAAATAATTTAGCCCAGCACTTTACACTTCAAATGTATCCATTTTGAAGGGTCCACAGTACTTACTTACCTTGTTGAAGAGAGCGAAAGGTCAAAATCAAACTTTTCATCAGTCAGAAGAGGAAAACCTGAAACTATAACAAGGATTTTGTCATAGCATGGATTTGCAATGAAAATGATTGCATTATGCTTTGACAATTTGGTGAGTGATGTCAGCTGGCAAAAAAAGGTTTAGCTACCAAGTTTAAAAAATTAAACTTAGAAAAACATGTTTTAGGTCCAAGAAATTTAAGGTACAATTGTGAATATGATCATAATTGTGAGATGCCCAAATATTGCGAAACAGCTCAATGGTGATTTCTAAGCAGCTGTAACAGGAACATGGAATGCAGTTGATCAGCAGCCTCCAATTAAAATGAGTGAGAACATGTAATCTAAAGCTATGTGACAATGCATTTGTCCCATTTGTCAGTTCTTTTCTTGTTCAGGCTACCACTGAACAGTAGCAGAAGACAGTGAGAAAGGTTACTTTTCTTATTAGTTAATAGATACACTCAATAAATCAGCAGCTGATGGATAAGGAAAAGGGAGGAGATCAGATTAGATATCTGATATTAGAAGAGAGGTTGATGACATCAGTCACTATTACAAAAGCTCTAGCACCGTGCTCCACAAGCTCCTCAGGAGGCTTGAGAATGGCAACAGCAGCCCATCCAAAGAAATGAGTACAGAGAACATGAGATAAGGCAGACAGAGGATCTACTGATGTGAGCTGCCCTAACCTATAACAGAAAATATACCACATAATAAGTCAACATGGTCCCCACCTACCACTGCAAATATCCAGTTTTTCTTCAGTCACATGACTCAGGCTATGTGCTGACATTTCTTTCTTTTCCTCCATAGTACCTGGAAAATATAGAAGTAGACATGCAAGAGGTTTTTTAAAAAAAAAAAACAAAACCGAACAACAGGGTCACGGACTTTGATGATAGTGCTGAATTAGCGAGGAGGTAAACATTCCCTTTGAAGACTCTCATATTTAGGGACTGCCACACAGACTCACTGAGTAGTTAAGGTCGGAAGAGACCTCTGAAGGTCATCCAGTGCCATCCCCTGTCAAAGCAGGGTCACCTGGAATAGGTTACCCAGGAAGGCGTCTGGGTGGGTTAGCAGTATCCAGGTAGGTTAGCAGTACCTCCAGGGAGGGAGACCTCATCACCTCCCTGCGCAGCCTGTTCCAGTGCTTTGACACCCTCGATGCAAAAAAGTTCCTATTCACGCCGAAATGAAATTTCTTGTGTTTTACTTTAATTCGGTTTATCACTTTAATTTAGTATTGCTACTCGTCCTGTCACGGGGCACCACCGAAAAGGTGGTTTATGAGATGCCACACCATCCCGCCGACCGCCCCACCTCAGGCGAGGTCGCACACGTCCCTCCCTTCCCCGACCGCAACGGCGCCTCTACCGCCGGCAAACGGGGAAAGGCCTCCAGGCACCGCACCGCCGCCGTCCCTGTTCCTGTCCCCCCGCGCTCACCGCTCGCCCCTCACCGCCACCGCGCACGAGCCGCGCCGCGCACCCGCCCGCACTTGGAAAGCGCGCCCCGCTCACGTGACGTGCCCCGCGCGCCCTCATTGGCAGGTTCGAAGGATACGCGAGCCCTCCCGGTGCAGTCTGGGGCTTGTAGTTAGCAGGGACTCCCAACGGCCGCTCTGCAGGGCTGCGCAGGCCGCACCGCCCCACTCGGCTCCGCTCCCGCCCCTGGCGCAGGCTCTGGCCCTGTTGCGTCACCCCCGCAGGTCGTCCTTGCACAGCCCGGCTTCCCTGGGCGGCCTCGGTAGCCGCGGTCGTGGCAGTAGCGCAAGGGAAAACCTCAGCAGAGTGTGGGTGCTGAAGGTCTCACCTTGAGGCCGTGCTGGCTGCGGTGGGGCCTGCGCGCTAGTTCCTTTGGTTTCCTTGACACCTCTGCTGGATGTGATTGTCCTCGTGACTTAACTTCAGAAACGAAACTAAACGGAGGTTCAGCTTGGGGATAAGAGGAATTTAATCACAGAAAGCGCGATCAGACATTAGAATGGGCTGCCCAGGGAGATGGTGGAGTCACCATCTTGGAGGTGTTCAAGGAAAGACTGGATGTGGCCCTCAGTGCCATGGTCTAGTTGCAGAGGTGGTGTTCGGTCAAAGGATGGGCTCAGAGGTCTTTTCCAGCCTAATGGATTCTGTGATTTTGTGAAGGAGATATATATCTAATCCTAAAGTGGCATAAGGACTAGCGAGATGCCTGGATGTCAGTCCCGGCTACAGACTATTATTATCAGTCCCATTAATACAGCCTGAGGGATAGGATAGTTTTTAAAGTAGACCCATGTTCATAAAAAACACTAGGAACCTAAACACCACTCTTCACATTTCTTCTAACATTTAATGCTGCACAATGCTTAGGGTTTTCTCTTAATGTGTGCATAGCATCAGAAATTGCGTTCCAGCGATATATTCTGTTCTAATTTTGTTGGGATGACTAAATCACTTGGCTGGAATTTATCATCCGAGTAAGAATAGTTAATCATAACCTGCAGATTTTCATATAGATAAAATACTTCGAATCCTTTTTCCACTTGACCATTTGTAATGTTCTACCTTTCATGGAGCCCCACAAGCAGTATATATGCAATTTGAGTATATAGCAAGTATCCTATGTATTGGGAAATATACACAGTAAATGGCTGGGACAAATAGGCTTCTGCACTGAATATTTACATGCTCACCTCACAGTTTTCCTCCCTTCAGATGACAAGAGGAGTCCCTCCTGGGTGGCAGTGGTCAGTTGCATGGGGAACTGTCAGGCTTAGTTGCTTGTAAAACATGCCAATCCTCATTGTTACAGTTTCTGTCTTCCAGCTTTTTACATCAGGATTTTCTACCCTTTCTCTTTGGTGTTTTCCTCATTAGTTCCAGTGACACAGTTTTACTTACATGGGTGAACAAACTCAGTCTTAATTTTCTGGAGTGTAAGTGATTTTTCATATTTGGAACATATGAAAACAAGGACATGTTTGGAAAGATGATGCAAGAATGTGTTTTGGGAAAGAAGGGTTTTGGTCTTTATAAATTGCAAATTTAAATGTGTTTGTTTACAAGCCCTACAAATCATTACAGGAGCATTGAATTGATTATACTAAACTCAGCAGTAACTCAGCTGATCATACAACACCCAACTTGGGAGAAATTCTGCACTGGCACAGCCTCTTGTCAATTAATGGCTCCAGGTGGTCAGAGAATAATAGGATGTGTGTGAGTTTGTTACTAACCCTAGATGTCTAAATGCAGGAGTTTTGTGCTGATATATTACTTATTGACTGCTTATTGAATGTGATCATGTTATAAAGGTCAAAAGTCAAAAGCTTTTTCCATAAAAAATATTTGAGTATTAGAGCACATGTAAGTGATGGTGGCTTGAAATTTCACTCCAGGCAATTTAAACCAAATTGCAGTTATAGAAAGGAACTAAGTTTTACCTCAAAATAGCCTGTGATCTAATAGAAGTAATTCTAAGTTACAGCTCATCCTGCATTTTTCATCACCAGCACTCTCCATCTGTGCATTACTTGTGTTGTTATGAATTTGGCAACACTTCAGCAGCAAGCTACTGTTTATAAGACAAGATCCCAGCAGCTAAAAGAAGCCAGTCATTGGGATTACTCATTGCCTTGTGAACTGCTCAAGGGAATTTCTTGAAGAACTATGTCAAAATCAGCTTTAGAAATCATTAATTTGAGAGCTTTAATTGACACATAGCAAGTGCTCCAAGATTATTGTTGGTCAAGTTGGTGGGCTTGGAAGGAAGATTCTTTTTGTTGGTACTGAGAGAAAATTTTCTCATTTTGTGCACGGAAACAAGGATAAAAAAGGCTCTTTTCCTCTCTGCAAGAAGAAATCTGGCGCAGTGGGAACGCAATCACCCAGACACCATGAATGCTTGCAGAAGGTAAGCTGCATATGCTGCATTCCCCTCAGGTAGGAATAGAAAAGCAAATTATTGGCAGAATATTCCTCTCGTGGTCTTCACATGATGCTCCTAAATGATCATGAACTGTGTTATTTGATTTGCAGATACACATGACAGATTGTCCTGATACAAATGTTAAATGTCTAATTCTGCAATTAACTTCTGTAAAAGCTCAATGGCAGAACTTCTGCTTTATTGATGAATTCCCTTTTGGAGATTGCATTTCCTAGTTTTTCAGGTTTAACAAATCAGTTTTGACAGCTCTCTTCTAAGTGTGCATAAGTATGTAATTTGTGGTTTAAAGTTCTTTTTTACTTATAAGCTGTATCTGTGCTAACATTTGTGGTAATCTCTACTCTTCTGTCATAGTAACAGCAGGAACATGTATGAACCAGATCTGCAATACATCTAATACACCTCAGACCCCTTCCTAACAAATATGAAAATCCCACGCTAATTAATCTCCTTTTGGCATTTCAGTTCAGATGTAATCGTGGACATTAAATATTTCTTTTCTCTTAAAAAAAAAAAAGAAAAAAAAATCAGCAAAATAAAGGCAGGAGGAACGCGCTGGGGCTTAGCAGGCAATTTTCAGTGGAGATAACAATGACTGGAGGTCTGTTGCCATAGGTGAATACTTCTAATTTCAAACTGCTTAAGAAAGGTGACAAAGCAACGTTAAATGTTACTGCAGAGAATCTTGCAGATATGCTTTGCATACTTACCCCTGATGGGTATCTTTGCCTAATGAATACCTTGACACAAACTCTGAAAAGCAGACATAGAAAAACATGCCAGAGCAGGATGGGAAGTTCACATGCTCTGCTTATTCCCATGGATTAAAGCTTTGGAAACTGGTAAATTTTTATTTGAACCCTGCCACTTTCATAATATTGCAAAATGAAAGGGTGTGTTTTTTCTCATCCAATGATCTGTATCAACAGTGAGGAGTAAGAGCACTGTGTTTCCTCTGACAAGCCCATACCCAGTCTCTCTGCTTGTCAGTGGGAGAGAAATACCAAATGGCTGGTAAATGTTTTGCATCTCCAATTATAGAAATTATTTTATTAGACAGTTTGAAGAGCTCTTTCCCAAATCTAGTCAATGATATGACTGGATTTCATTACAAACACTATTGAACTGTTAATAAAAAAAGAGTAATTTTTAACCTTAATCTTCCTTTTTGTTATGTCAGGATACATTCTCTCCGCGCTCACAGACAGAAAACTCATGGAAACAAAAGTGAGAACTGGCATAGCACCTCTGGGTTCACCTACCAGCAGGGAGATGATCTTGTTACAGTCCACACCCTTTACACAGTGATCATCATGATCCTTCTAGTGGCACTCTGGGGAGCCTGGTCAAGAAAGGATTCATCCTTATAGCAGCAATATAGCAACTTCCTTTGTCAAATATTTAAAGAAGTATTCAATTATCCATACTAAAGAGGTACGACAAAATGGTTTTGGCCTATTTCAGTTGTCTTGAAACTGCTTAAATGGTTGCTACTTGTAGAAGTGAATGTATGAAGCAATTTAACAGGCCATGTACAGAACACAATTTTGTGAATATCATAGACCTGTTTGACTTGTACACATTTATATTACCCTCAGCACGTATATGAAACTTTAAGCAGGATATTCTAGAAAGAAGAGTTCAACTTCTGTTTTACTGGTCAATGTTTCGTATGTCCACCCCAGCCTTCCATTTGTGAACTTGTCGAGTTTCTACCTCTGCTAAGTTTGCCTGTCCCAATCCATGGTAAAATATAAACTATAATCAGGGAAATATCTGCCATGTCACAACAACATAGGAAAAAATAATCAATAAACCCAGCTATTCTGCTGGCAAAGGAAGATCACTGAAAAAGTCAAATTCTCATCTCCGTTGCTGAAGAGAGTTTGTATGGGACTTGCATCCATTATTTTTAAGTTATGGTAATGACTTTGTAAGCTCAAGAATAAAACTATGAAATAAACTGTATTTGTGAATCCTCTGTCACAGAACCAGCTGGCTCAGTCTTCGGTCTTGTATATATTTAATTTACCTGCAACCACCACTTGCTTTTCCATAAAATGGCAGCACCAGCTTCTACATACCCCAGCCCATCACTGATGGGGGGCATTCCATACTCCCACATTTTCAGGGAACAGGGAAGTAACTCGACCCAAACAACCTGCAATCTTTCTGGTCATAGAGCCAGTTGGCAGTTTCTGTTCAAGTCTGTGTTAGCTGATGAGCACAGGTTAGTGGACTGGCAGGTCAGAGGGGCAGTGACTGTTGGAGATGATAGTCCAAGCCTTGGGAGATTAAACTCAGCTTAAACCCCAAATTTTAGCATTGCCTAAACTAATAAACAGTATCCCAATAAAAAAAACCCCAACCCTACAAGATATTTAGACATTTTACACACTCACATAGACACACATTTGTAATTAGGTAGTACCTGCAGACAACACAATTCTTACAAGTATTGTGTACCCCATTTTGGTACCCATCTGTAATCAGGAGTGGTACATAAACTGAAATGTCTCTGAGAAGAGCTCCATGGCATAGCTCCAGGAGTGTTTAAAGAAAGCTCAGTGTAGCACCAGACACCCGTGTTAGCTCTCAGCAGGCAGTGAGGCGGCTGGAATTGGTGTTCCTCCATTGGTGCTGCCCTCAGCCAGCATGACCCTACCTGGGCAAACACCCTTGTTAAGGCACCATCTCTGCACACTTTAACACCGGAGCAGTGCTTTGGTGATGCTCCCTAAAGAGCAGCACACAAAGGAATACTTAAAAAACCAG
The DNA here is from genome assembly GCA_013396875.1 of Vireo altiloquus. NCBI lineage: Eukaryota > Metazoa > Chordata > Aves > Passeriformes > Vireonidae > Vireo > Vireo altiloquus. The sequence goes on from VZRF01002283.1 coordinate 946,747, forward strand.
ATGATTAACACATTAAATACACCGTCACAGAACATAGGGACCCAGTCATAAAACATGCAGCATGAACATTACAAGTGAACATAAAAGGATGGGCAATGCACCTTTGAAGTACACGAGATGGGAGAGGGACCTACACATTCCGACAGCAGCACAAAAAACCCCCTGGTGATCAGGGCTGTGGGACATGCAATGGCCTCAGTGTGCTGGAAGTCAAACACAAAATCCCAAATGCATCCCACCTAGGGGAAAAAAAATCCCTAGAACAATTGACCATACATCATAATTTAGCATTTAGTTGTTAAATCTATAAATTCTGCAGGTATAATCCTGTCCCTGAACCACTGGAGGTCCAAATAAGGTATTGAAAATACTTTGGCTTCCTCTTTCACCTTGTGCGTGATAGAGGAGACGAGGTATGAAAGTTCAGAAGAGACTGCAGCAGAACATTAAATACTTTGAAAAACATATTTTTTTCTTAAATTTTTGTTTTCCTGGAAAACAGCCTTGGTTGATTTAACACTAACATTAGAGATCTAAATTAACTAATTTTTAATGTGTTCAGAAAGACAAGTGTATCTTTGCAGGGTGAACAAAATCTACTTTTATTATCAGTTTTTGTAAAGAACTCATTTAACTTGGATAATGCAACCATGTCTAGAGTGGTCTTGCAGGGCATAGTTGTCTATGCAAACAGACCCAAATCATCTGCCTGACTGAATGATACTTTGGAGACTTCAGCTCCCAAAATAATTTCCTGTAAATCCACCCATGAAAACAACTCATTTGGGTCTCACAGTAAATCACAATTTAACTTATGTCAGCAGTAACAAGCTATTTAATGTCTCTACACCAATGAAATAGATGGACAAGAAGTAGAAACTGGGAACCCAAGTTTGGAACTTGTGTGTCAAAACTTTTATGCAGCAATCATTTTATTACTGTATTATTATTCTCCTGTATTAAACAAACCGGACAAATGTTTTACACATGTTCAAAAAAGGCAGTGGTTTAAGTAAACCTGTCTGCTGTTATTTTAAACCACCAAAACATTGTAGTTCAGCCAGTAAATCTTATGATATATTCCATGTACCAACTGGACTGTCAGAAAAGGAAAACAAGTCTCTTATTTTCCATGGTCATTCTCACATGCTGATGTTACACACTTTTGAAGACTCAAGTCCTTCCAAGCTCCATTTTTCACTACTGCGTCACATTTCCCTTTAGAGAGGATGATGCATTCTGTAAAGCTATCTTTAAAGCAAGAAGTCAGCACAGCCATTTGTCCCAAATCGTTTGATAGACTTTGTAATTCCCTCGGTACTTCGTAACTAAATTTGCCATTGGTCTGGTTGGTAAGAAAAGGATGGTATTTGTACTACTGTGTTTTAACTATGGGAAGACTTAACTGAAATCAAAATGCAAAAGTGCAAAAAGCTGTATATTTCTGTATTAAATACAGAAATACAGTCAAAACCAGGTCTACATGTCAGTTCACTGGTCTATTTACTGTACTGGACAACATTTCAACTCTTACTCAGACTTACCTCTCCGTCAAAATATATTTTGTTTTCCCAAACATTCTGTGTAAGAATACTCTTCAAAGATCTTTTAAGTACACTAACCATTTATTACTTAAATCATAATACCTCAGAGAACTTCAGAAAAAAATGCAGACAACTATACAGTTTTATGCACATCCCAAAAAATACTACAGCATAAAAATAACTAATAGTATGGATTTCTACCCAGTTAGGACAGTGGGTTTACTTGAACAGGATGCCTGCATGTGATTAAATGATACACATGCAGGGCTGTTGCACCTGGTCACTACTGGAAATCAATAGTCCTCTTAGTTCCCTTTGATGGCCTTTCCTAGCACTGGTTCAAAAAACCAAGACAAGATTTATGACCCTTTCAGAATGCTACATAAGCTCTATTAACAATTTAAGTGGAGACAATCTATGGTGCAAATTTGTCTGTGAATTCTGCACCTGGAACCAGGCTCCATGAGTTCAGCATCACCATATATATATCAGTGTTATGAAGTAAAAGCACCACTCCTTAAGGCCAGCAATGGATGACATCAGACTGTCAGATGCTAACACTACCACGGCATTATCTGCACTGATCTTATTCTTCATTGTACACATCTCTGATGCCCCTGCTCCACATTGCCACTGGCTGCCACTATGCCCCTCTGCCCCTTCCTGTCCTCAAACGGTGGCCAGCAACTGTATCCCAGTAGCACAAAGAGGGAGATGCTGATGGTTGTTTATGGAAAATTTCCTTTTTCTAGTCCATCAGAAATACTTGGGCTGTAAAAATATCTTTTCTGGCAGTAGTATTGTTAAAGGGATATCATCCATCAAGTTGCCAAACCAAAACAAATCAGAGCACAGTTAATAAAAATTATTTACAATGTCTGAACTCTGTCTGGGACTATCAAAACATTTGACAAAAGAGAAAAGTAAGTACAGATTTCCAAGCCTTTTGTTTAAGTTCAGCCTAAAGTACTGGCAATTTTCCCTTGTCAAGAAAAAGAACGCAAATGCCAACGGCAAATTCTGCTTGGTACGGCAGAGTTGCTCTCTGTGCTTAGAACACAGCTCAGGTTATCCTTGTGTCCAAGCTTGGTTAAAGCTCAGATGTAATCAAACTACTCAGTACTACTTCGCTTCCTCTGAAATTTATTTCCACATTTTCACAAAACATCTTTTGTTGACATTCTGCAAACAACACTATCCAATAAGGTGCCAATTTTTTCTTCCTGTGGAGTAACTTTGTACATCTGCAGAAAAAAAAAAGAACAAGAAAAACAGGAAATATGTATAAGGAAAAAAAAAACTGATGACATGTCTTCTAAAAATATGTACACAAGATTATTCCTCTCTTCCCCACTTTTAAATTGGAAATTCCTGTCTTCTTGTGACTGCTAGACAAAATTTTGACCGAAGCAAATTCTGAAACTGCAAGAACAAGGAAAGCTACAAAACTGAATGAGAGCAGCACTTTTAGCTCCACATGTTAAATGCTATGATTTGTCCAATTTTATTCATATGTCTCCTATCAATACTGTGACAGACATGATAAAGATGATTTAAGTTACTTGAATTTTATCATGTAGGACACATATGCTTATGGTAATCTGTTAAGAGCATACATGCCCTAAGACAGCTTCTAACAGCTAATTTTATTTTAACCATCCCTACTGAGACTATGTACTTAAGATTATGAAACTGCTCAGGACTGAAATTTTTAATTAAATGAATATTTGCCTGAGAAAACAGGAAGCAAAAATGCTTGGATGGTAGGCAGCAATTTGGACTTTATTTTTGTGGTCAAATTCCCTGACAACATGAATAATTTGAAGACTTAACCTTTGTGATGTTAGGGTGTGACAACTAAAACTTGTTTCAACTAAAATAATCTAAGAAATAGTCAAGGTCCACTTAAACTGGAAGCAAGTTTCCAGTTGTGCTAAAGAAATACAGATCCTAAGTTAATTGTGTCTGTTGATATTTAATCAGACAACTAAATAAACCATCCCTTTTCTCCATGTCAGTCTTCTCTTTTGGTTACACACCTTTTTAACTTTGGCGGTGTCTGTTAGTTGGGGGAGTTCATCTAGGGAAACCTGCTGGCCTTCCACCTGAGATGCTATATCTGTCAGATTTACAGTCTTGTCTCCATCCACAACCAGCACAATGAGTACTGCTGTGTCGCTGTCAGAAATGCCGAACTTTTTAAATGCATCTGAAATCTGAGAAAAGATAAAAAAAAAAAAATTCTGAGACACTTTCTCACTACATATAAGGAACCTTTTCAACCACGGCGTCAGATACACCAAGAGTATAAATTGACATTTTACATTAATGGAATTCTGACAAGCTACAAACCATAATAGCGTATTAGTGTTATCAGAAATAACAGTAACTTCTGCTAGTAGCCAGGTAGACTGTTAAATGAATACATGTACTTAGTTTGGCTGTGTGGATCTTAGCAAGCTTTTCTGGCAAAAAAGAAATTTGTTCAATAAATCTTACATTGTTGCTAGGTGAAAGGCTGAAAATAATTTCTGCATAGAGTGTTCTGGTCTTCATTTTACCTATCTTCTGTAGATGCACTGCTTTGTTGGCTGCAACAAGAATCTGAAAAGGATCTACAATCTGTAAAACACAACAGAAACAGTTATACAGAATTTCAACAAACTTTTGAAATCTGAAAAAAATCCTAACCACTTCACTTTGATAGCCTAATTCTAACAAAAGAAGACAAGATTCTAAAACTATTTATGGTTTAAATGAGAACAAAGGCACCAAATAGTAGATTTTTGACAGCATGAATCAATTAGCATTAGAGTTTACACATGAAGCAGATTTAAACCGCTCCACCAAGTAGGATGTGAAATGAATCAAGACAAGTGTTTTGGCCAGTCCTGCCAATGCTCTGTTTTACACAGAGCAACCCTTCCGCTGTAGGACACAGTCATGAAATCAAAGGAGGGCATTTGCGCAGAGCCTGGAGGACGCGCAGAGCAACTCGTGCGGCAGCGACTGAGAGCACGGATCGCCCTTACTGAGCTGCCGCGAGGATTTCCACATCGACAGGGCGGCACACGCGTTCACTCACCATCGCAGGGTTTATCAGTGCTCCGTCAATGGATCCTTCCATGGCTTTTTTCCGCAGAGCGGCGGCATTTTTCACGTGCTGGAAGAGGAGCAGCGTGACGCTGCGGTCAGGGAACAGCTCCAGCCGGTGCGTTCTCTCCATCCCGGCAGCGCCCGGCCGCCCCAGGGTATCGGCGGCACGGAGGTGCCGCTCGTCCCGTGGGCAACGCCGCGCTACCGACACGCGGCCACTGCGGCCGGGGGCTCAGCGCTCCCCGCAGGGATCCCCAGTGCCCGGGCCCCTGCCCCGCGCCCCTTCCCGCCCGGCCGCGGGCCGGCCCTCGCCGCTCGCCCCTCCCCGGAAGGGCGGCCCCATCGCGGCCGGCGCGGAGCCGGCATGGAGCGGGTCGAGGCCTACGGCTTCTCGGGCGCCATGAGCGGCGCGTTCCTGCTGTCATGCCTGCTCTTCGCGGCCGTCAGCCGCCGGCAGCGCGGGCCCTACATGGACGAGGTGTTCCACGTCCCGCAGGCGCAGGCCTATTGCCACGGCCGCTTCCTGCAGGTCAGGGAGGTTCTCATCCTTGCAGCAGCAGTATAGCAGCCGCTCGGGCTCGAGGGTGGCCGAAGGCGGGTTTTGTACCGGGGTGGAGCAGCAGCTCGCCGGGCAGCGCACACAGAGTTCAGACCCCTCCGGCCAACAATGCCAGGAGCTGTCTGAGCCGCCGGGCCGAGCGAAGGGGCCGAGGCGGGGTGGTGTAGCCGGGCCGTGGCGCGGCTCGGGGCCCTGTGTGTAAGGCTGTGTCTGTCGCGTTGCAGTGGGACCCCATGATCACCACGCTGCCCGGCCTGTACCTGCTCTCCGTGGGAGTGGTGAAGCCCGCGGCGTGGCTCCTCGGGTGGACGGGAAGCGTGGTGTGCTCCGTGGGAATGCTCAGGTTTATCAACCTCCTCTTCAGTGCTGGAAACTTCTATTTGGTGTATTTGCTTCTGTTCAAGATCCATCAGAAGAATAAGGTACGGTCAGAATAAAGTAATTTTATGCACTTGCTTGTGCAAGCAACTTTGATGGCTTAGTGTGTGTTCCCTTCACTACATATGTGAACTGTTCTCAGTTTTCTATAACTGCAAGTACCACCACCGCTTTGGCCAAGAAGGCACATTCCTATTCTCTAATTTTTTTAAAATATTTTTTTTCTCACACAAGGTGCAGTCCTCTAAAATTCATTCTTGCACATAACTACAAGGAGTCTCATTGAAATAAAAGTTAGTACATATGCAGACTTATTATCCAAAGGTCTGAATGCTAATCTAGTTGGAATTGCTTAAGAGTCCTCACAGAACTTGAACAGCAGCTCCTCAGCTGCTCTGTGAGCAGCCTGTGTCGTTTATGTGGAATTCTTCTTTTTCAGCTGCAGGCATTTGGATTTGTCCTTGTTGAACTTCATCATATTTTTGTTACCCCATTCCTCCAGCCTGTGTGGGTCACTCTGGATGTCTCCTGTGCTTTTGGAAAATTACCTGGTCCCACCCATGTAGTGTCAGCTACAGACCTGATGACACTGTACTCTAGATGCTTTCTTGTCTTTATCAAAGACATTAAACAGGACAGGTCCCAGTATAGATCTCCGTGGTACCTGGATTGTTACTGTCCTTTGGGTAGAGTGTGACCAGTTCACCATCCAGCCAGTTTTTACCTGTCTAGCTGTCCACACATCCAGACCATAACAGTTCCGCTTGGATACAAGAATGCTGTATTTTTAAAATTCTGGAGCATCCACCACTGCAGTAAATAAATGGTTTTAGTGGTTAACGGCTTATTTAAAAACCTTCATGTTAGTAAAGTTACTTAGTTTGACTTTTAACCTTAAAACATTTATTTCCTGTTCCCTGATAACTGAAGGATTCATTTACTCTAGGGAAAATTTCTTTTGGTGTATTTTCTTAGAGGAACCACTTCATTTTTAAACACATGATAACACTACAGAATTAGATCAAATTAAATAAATTGTTTCCACTTTTAATTTTATGCTTGTTTCACCCCACACTACATCATTCAGAAACATCATGCAACATTTTTTAAGGTTGTGGTTTGTGGTGTGTCATGTAGTGAGTGGGATAATTGGGGAGAGTTTTTAACTGCATGTCTCCTACCTTTTTTAAAGTTTCTTTTCTGATTAATGAATTACAATGAGGATAAACAATAAAAGCTGCATCAAAGATTAGAAACTTGGAGTTGGCTGCTCTGTGTATGGATTGGGTTCAAGAGAGGTGATAGCAGAGGCACAGGATGGTGCTGTCTCACAGATAAATAGAATCTCGTTATGAGATTGCAGGGGCATAACCCATTGATTTTATTTTCTTCTGCCTATTAGTGCAGCCTTTTTATCCAAGATATGGGAGCAATTATGCTCCCACCATGATTTTAATGCCACAAATACGTGCACACCTGACATGTGAAAGAAGTTGGTGTATTTTTGTTGCCATATTTTTGACTCACCCACCGTAGTGTTCTGTACTTTTCACTTGGATTTTAACATTGTGTTAATTGTATTAACATAGTAGGAGCTTCAGAAAATTATAGCATTTGTGCAAGAATGGAAACAAAGAGCACAGGGGATGTTATATTTTGTTAATGGAATTCTCAAGAATGATACTAGCTTTCTTTTAATATGTTACTAGCTTTCTTTTAATATGTTATTTTATTGGACACTGTCTAACCACATTTTTCTCCTTCTTCTTTAGGCTGTGTCTGGCTTCCAGAGAATCTTGTCTGCATTAACTCTTGCAGTGTTTCCCACCCTTTATTTTTTTACATTCCTTTATTATACAGATCCAGGATCAGTATTTTTTACTCTCTTTTCCTATTTAATGTGCCTTTATGGTAACCATAAAACTTCTGCTCTCCTTGGATTCTGTGGCGTCATGTTTCGTCAGACAAATATTGTGTGGACAGTTTTTTGTGCTGGAAATGTTGTTGCAGAGAAGCTAAATGAAGCCTGGAAGATTGAGTTGCAGAAAAAGAAAGATGAAAAGATTTCTTCCAGGAAAGGATCATTTTCAGATTTGACCAGAATACTGCAGTTTCTCGTTGAATATCTCATATCACCTAAAAACTTAGTTACACTTACTGCTTTAACTTGGCCATACATCATATTAGTATCTCTCTTCTTTGTTTTTGTCTTCATCAATGGTGGAATAGTTGTTGGTGATAGAAGTAGTCATGAAGCCTGTTTGCACTTTCCTCAGCTGTTCTATTTTCTGTCCTTTACTGTTTTTTTTTCATTCCCTCATTTATTGACCCCTACTAAAATCAGGAAATTCCTTCTGTCATTGCGAAAGCACCCTGTGCGGTATAGCTTAATCACTGTCATCTCTTTGTTCCTGATCTGGAGATTTACCTATGTCCATAAGTATTTACTAGCAGATAACAGACATTATACATTTTATGTCTGGAGAAAGGTGTTCCAAAGACATGAGCTTGTAAAATACCTGTTAGTTCCATTCTATATATTTGCTGGCTGGAGTTTTGCTGATACGCTAAAATCAAAATCAGTATTCTGGATCTTGATGTATTTTGTATGTTTATTAGCAGTCACAGTTCCTCAAAAATTGCTAGAATTTCGTTACTTTATTTTGCCATTCTTAATATATAGGCTCAATATTCCATTTCTGTCTCTATATAGACAACTTCTGGAGCTGGCTTTTTATATTTTAGTAAATGCTGTAACTTTTTATCTTTTTCTAAACAGAACATTCCAGTGGGAAAATAGTGATGAAGTACAGAGGTTTATGTGGTGACTTTTTTTTATACTTTTATACCTGTAGGAAAACACAGTTCTGTTTTGGGACTGGACTCTGGAGTGAAACAATGTGTTTTGCATCATGTAAGGACTGTTTTCCCTAGCTGGAATTGGGAAGTAAACTCTTTGCTTATATTGTTGCAACCAAATGCAAGATCTGTTATAATGTGAAGATACTCCATATATTGAATTTATGAGAATTTTAAAATTCAATGAGGGGAAATGTGAGAACACCTTTCTGTAATGACTGTAAAGTAAGGGAGATGTTTACTGTCATTTTTCATGATAATAAAATATTATGTAACTTTCCCTTGAAGGGATCGCAATTTATAAGTATGTTTAAGAGGTTTCTCTTTTAAAAAAGAAGGATTTCAGTGTTCAACCTTACTGTTTGTTTATCTGTGTGCATATTTATTCCTCAGATCAGGCCATTTCCTTCTAGGTTTACTAGCAGTCGCGGTATAAACCACTACTAAAATACAATGTTTTCAAAACCTCCTATGTCTCACTGAATTTTCTTTACTTTTTTGTCAGTAAATGCTTACATTGGGTTTGTAATTCTGTAAACAGAATGTAGGCTCTTAAATCATTAATGCGTTTTGAACATTTTATTTCAAACTGGTGTTTAGAAAACGCAGTGGAGACTATGTGTGTGTAGGTTCTTTGAGGCAATAAATGTTACTGTACAACAAGGGATTAATTGCAGTTGATAGTGTGACCTATTAGAAGGGGAATAATTTACAGACTGTAACATGCAGTGGATTGCAGCCCTCTTAAATAATTGAGCATTTATGTCCTGTGGTTTTATGCTCACAGGTTTGTGCTGAAATTGGCTCTGAGTACACTCCTGAGTTGCACTGAGTGTTTCAAAGATCTTTGATGTGTAATCTTTAAGAAGTACTACTGGCATTACTGAACTATTCTTTTAAGTATTTTTCATGTTTATACAAACCTAATGGAACTTGAGTGTATATATTTTGTTTTACAAAGGTAAAATGCAATGTATATATACATATGTATACGTATATATATTTAAAAGCATCTAGTGTGCATTATCATCAGAATAAATGAAGCCTGTAATGGTTCCCGTCAGTAAATGACTTTATGAAGTCTGAAAAATATTTGATTGCTAAAGTATATGGCAGAGGAGGATGGTGTCCAAAACTTCAGGTACTGTGTAGCCTCTTTAAATTTGTTGTTCTGTAATAAGAATACTGCAGTTAGATCTGTGCAAACATTATTTTATCACCCCTCAAGTCACTCCGAAATGCAATAGTTTCTCAAGAGGTCAGTACTGGTGAGTTACGGACTCAGGTCAGTTCCGTTACTGTTTTCTCTTACGACATGAAGATCAGTGTCCTGGCCAAGTCCTGCCCTGTACTATCGGTGTGATGGGTGTGGTGTGCTCTGATTCTGTTTAGTGCCTTTGCAACCCTGTTTCTCCTAAGGAAATCCTCAAGCCACTCTCAATGAGTGGTTCTGTTTGTATTGAATTTAAGATGTTTGCCAGGTCACTCTTTGCTTCTTGGCCTTTTGCCAGCCTGGTGATTTGTTGTCAATGTGCACAATATTTTCAATCATTCCCTCTTTGCTTCTTCAAGTTGAAGGGATAGGAGAAACCTGAAATGGATTGCTTTTGAAGAATCCAGCATGGTTCTGGCAGAGTCCAGTTGTTGTGTTGTGATTTCAGTATCACAAATTTGGGAGGGGAAGTTGTGCGTGCCTTCTGCTTCCAATTTTGGTTTTGTGTGCTATGTGAATAAAATCAAAAAGAGCATTTGCCTGCTTGAGTACAACTTCATTTGTGCCCTGAAATACCGTGTTGGAATGATAACATGGGAAGGCATGGGGCTCTCTCTAGTGTTCCGAATTGTCTTAGATCCAAGGTTTTTCTCTGGTTTTATGTTGGAGAGGAGGTGTTCATTCCCTTGAGGAAAAAAGATTCCCTTGGAAAGATCCCTGTGTAGTTCACAGGTGTTTTGTCCAGTATGTCTGTAGTTAGTGGTTTCAAATGCCTTCGATGAACACTGTTAAGAGACTACTCATGCTTCCTACTTTCAACAGAAGTAGCAGCTATGTTTCAAGTGAAAAGAACTGGTTTAAATATGTACAATTTAAAAACTTTTTTTTAGTAGTGAAAGTGAATGCAAAAAATCCACCAAAATGTAGAGCACAATACCTTTCTAATGAGCTCCACCCCAGGAGACACTAGAAAAATTACACATAGAGAGATGCCTGTGACCTGTTGGGACTGTTTAACCAGTAATACAAAATGGCATAATATTTTATAGTGGAATTTACCACCATATTTAAAGATTTTAATTTAAAAGAACAATTATACTTAATATATTTTGCCCATTTGAAAGCAAGCTGAGTTGATAAAAGTTTATTTAAAGAAGGAAGTTGATTAATTACTAAAGTATTAAAGGAGAATGTATTTGTAGAATAAAGCTATGTTTTTACTTTTGCCTGTGAGCCTGAGGGTGTTTGCAGGTAATATTCAATGTTAGCCAAGTTAGTCCAGAAGTCAGGGTGGTTATATTTGTATCAGAATTGGTCATAAAGAAAGGTCTCCAAATTCCATCAGTATTTCCTAGAATTTTGACAAATAGTAGTAGCACTGTTGAAATCCATTGAAAAATGGATTTTAGTATTTTGCTCCTGAAATATTTCCATTGTAGTTGCTTCTAGTTTATTAGCTGTTTTCCTTAAAGACATGCAGAAAGGGCTGTATTTATCCTGCTTTATGTTGCCAAGGTCTTCTAGATTCAATAGAACCATAATTGCTTACTTGAAGTTAATTCTCAGCAGGTGTCATTTGGCAGTGAAATTTCTTATAACAGCTTTAAAATGTTCATTTCTTGTAAATTTTATTACCAATTTAAAATAAAATCACACTAAATTCTTGAAGTATTCAAGGTAAAACCAAAAATAGCATAGCTAACATTTCTATAATCACGGCTTAAAGGCTCAGTTTTAATTTTTCTTAGAGAGAAATAAGATGATTTTTCAGTAACTGTTGGAATAATAAAAATAGCTGAACAGTCACAGCGTGGCTGAATTGTTTTGAAGAGGGGAAAAAGTACAAATTATTGAACATTTTTTTTCTTTTAGTCAAAAATATGTTGTTATTCAGCAATAGGAAGTTTGATAATCCTTTATGCTGTGAACTGCATTTCCTGCTATTTGTGAGCATTCTGTATTTCATTCCTTTTCACTTCTTTTGACAACACATGTTCATGCTCAAAATTAGCAAGAATTTTATGCCATAATCAATGCTGAAATATTTTTTTATCTGTTAGTTTTCTAGAGGGTTGATAAGTAAAATGGATTATTTTTGTTAGGAAGTAAGGAAAAAGTATTCTAGAGTATCTGGGGGCAGTTGACTTTTGTCCTGTTAATGCAGCTCTGATGTTTTTTGTTGTTCACAAGGTGGCAGTCCTGTGCTGTCTTGTTGAGATGACCAAGTGCAATGCTGCTTAGTGTAATGCTGCTTGAAATCATGTTTCCAGCAACACTGATAATTAGAATACTTCAAGTTCTCTCATGGCTGGTTGCTTGTTTTAGTAACTGATTTAGCTATAATATCCTTGTTAATTTTAAATACAGTATGTAAATACAGTATGTATGTTAATTTTAAATACAATATAGTATGTTAAGTTTTAGTAGCACAGGTTTTGTTCATCTTTTAAGTGTCTTTCTGGTATTTTTTTCTGTTTGGGAAATTTTCATGTCTGCTCTAAGAGAAAAAATTAACCTTGAAATCCTACTGTTGTAAAGATATCACTATTTTTAGCAGATTAGCAGATTTCCTTTTGGTGTTTTATTAAATTATACAGTATTCTTACTTTCTTTGCATATTCATTCAATTTGTTTCTGTATAAGAAGAAAAAAACCTGAAGGACAAATTGAGAAAGGCAGAGTAATTGTACTTTTGAGACTGACACATGGTGATTTTCTAAAATACTCTCATTTGGGTGATGCACATTCAAACTATAAATGTTCAAGTGTTTGTTGGCCCTATAGTAATCGATATCTTGTCTTTTAAATACGTCATCTAGTTTTTGTGTAATGAAAAATTGTAAAGCCCAATCCATGAAAATGCTTCTAATTATCTTAAACTTTGTCTATTTTCAGCATCCTAATTTTTTCCCCTGAAAACCTTTGCTCTCTTTGCTTATTCCTTGTTAGATAATACATGCTTTTTATTTTCAATTCAGTGACATTTATATGTTACCTGGGGCATGTTTTATAAAAAAAAATCCTTCTAAAAAGTATATTTTAGATGGATCCAGATAATTGGTTTTGCTAACAAACATCCTTTTCCGAACAAAAAGGATCTCTCCATGAGACAGAAATGCTAATCTACGTTGCCATGTGTAGCTAAAATGCCCTTCATTTGCCAGTTTTTCTGCTTGATCTCAGAATATGCTCAGGAGCAGGAAGCAAGAGGAAAATTATTTCTGCAGATCATTGTCATTGCAGTGCTGCCATAGCTGGGAGCGTGCAAGGAGCAGGAATGGGTGGGTGCCTTTGGGGGTTAGAGAGCACCACTGTATTTAGCAGAGCACTGTGGCTGTGGAGGTGATAGGGGAGAGCTGCTTGCCACGCACAAGTGGGAAAGTCTTCTCTGGCTGCAAGGAGAATCTGCTCGTTACTAGAGCTGGCCAGCTCACGGGGAGAACGATCCTGCTGAAATCCCTCAGTGAACTGTTTGTTGGAAGATGCTTTAGCTCTTCGCTGTGCATCTGTAAATAAAAAACTGTTTGTGCCGTGTTCAGGAAATGTGAGCTCACTTGAAACATAGCTGTGTGTCACAAATAGGGAATGGGTTGCTTTCATTTTTATGGAATCAAAATCATTAAGGTTGGACAAGACTCCTAAGACCGTTAAGTCCTTCTATCAACCCCGTACCACCTTTTTCACCACTAAACCATATCCCCAGCTGCATATTCATGCTGCTTTTGAACCTTTGGAGGGATGGTGATTCCATCATTTCCCTGGACAGCCCGTTTCAATGCCTGACTACCCTTTCCACGAAGAAATTTTTTGTAATATCTAATCTGAACTTAAGGCCATTTCATCTTGTCCTCTCACTTGTTACGTAAGAGAAGAGACCAACCCCAACCTGGCTACAACCTTGTTTCAGAGACCACTTTCAGACACCACCTTCAGACCCTTAAGTTTCATATATGTAAATCACATTTTCCTGCGTTTTCCTGTGATTTCCATTTGATTCCCATTGAATCTCAAACAAAGCATTGTCTGGCTGACTTTCACATTGTCAGTTGCCCAGATACTTTAGTGGGTTTATAATACAAAATTGATGTATCTTAAAAAATAAACATTGTTAAAGCAATGTTTCCCATGTGCTTTATCTCCTGGTTTTAAGTAGATGTAAATTAATATCCCATGCATTTAACTCAAATTGGTTTGAACTCCTATTAATAACAGCAGTGTATGCCTTTTCAAAGATGTAATTACAAGAGTACATGTCCTTAGCTACATTCCCATCTTCTGTAATGAGATTACATTTTGACATTTTGGTATTAATCCTTCTAAAAGTATTGTCATAGAAATAATCTTGTGAAAATATAATGAAAAAGGAATGGTGATAATCACTGGCAAGAGTCTAATTTTAGAGCACTACTTCAGACCTGCAAGTTTAGTACACGTAAATCATGCTGCATTTTCCTGTGTTCCCATCAAATCTCAAAGCATTGCCTGGCTGAACTGAAATTTAAATGACAAGCTTCGCAAGAACAAAGGAGACACAGCTGGGAACATCACTGATTTCAGGGATAGCACTTCACCCTTGTGCTATCCCTGTCAGGGGGATAGTGTCAGTGCTGAACAAATGCCACCACGTGTTTGGTGTGTGGGAGTGAGCACAGTCCTGGTGAAGGGCAGCGAGGGTGTTTTGTCTGCTGCATGTGGGATTCCTTCCTTCCTAGCTGCTCTGTGCATTCCTGAGCTGCTACAGCGCTACATACTCTCGTTGCCAACAGCATTATTTTACATTAGAAGTAGTTGTGACAGTGGGAATTCATCTGCTAGACATCTTGTTGAAACCACCTTCTAGTGTGAGCTGCGTGCTAGAGCCCTGCCTGTTTAGGGCACTGTGAGCTGGGGAAGCCTCATATCCAAGACTGAGGCCAGAATGACCAGTGTTTGAGCGGATTTTCCTGGCAACTACTCTGCTAGCTAAATTTGAAAAGTTTCAGCCCAATCCAATATGTTGCTAACTTGCTTTAAAATCTCAAAAAGTCTAGTGGAATTATCTTCTCTCTTCAGGTCCAGTCTCTGGGGAAAGAAACAGTAACACGTCAAAGGAAAAGGAATTTATTTGCTGTTTATAGTAAAGAGTTGTATGTATCCTTGCTAAAACGGTATCAGTGTGTATTTGCTTCAATTACAGTGAGTTTTCTTCCCTTAATTATTATTAGGATGGAATTTTCCGCCTTCTTTTCTGAAACGGAAGAAGAATAGTTTGCTTAAAAAAGAAATTAGGTGTCTGGCAGTTTTCTTAAGAATTAAGAAAATATATTTGGAATTTGGAAACAGCTGTTGTCTGAGAGAAGCTTTAAGTCTGCCTTCAAGATAAATACTAGTAATTTCACTTCTTCCTCCTATACTGTTTATAAAATATATATTACTTAAATTTTGGAAGGGTAGAAGAGACGGGTAGCATTACAATGGCCTAATCTGGCTGTTTGCCTGACAGGAGGCCACAAAACTTTATCTGAGAACTTCCACCAAGGAGGGAGTTACTTTCCACATTATGTAAATGAATCCTGTAGAGTTTAATATTTTGAAGCTGAAATGGAGCACATCTTTTGAAAGCACACTCTATTTGAAGCAGTCAAGTAGTGACGAATTTGCCATTTCTAGACAAGCTTTTGCAGAGATTAATTACTTCTACTCTTAGGAACCTTTTCTCTCTAGTTACACCTGTGTAAAGACAATTCTCCCGATTTTCCACTTGTGCAGATATATACAGTTCATGCTGGTATGAGCAGATCACAACACAACTGCCTCTTAACCTACTGACCTACAGAGACACAAGGGTTTGGCTCTCCAAATTTGGTCTTCTCTATCTTTATTTTCAGCATATAAAGGAGTTACCATTAATATAATTGAGGACTTCACAAAACTTTTGAGATCTTTTTCTATAAGGAAGAAGTATCATCTACCTAGACCTGTGCACCTTGCTCTGTTTAGCTGAAACAAGGTCTGTGGCACCTTGTATGCGTGGATACCTTTACTGTGAGGAGTATGCTGACTACCTTGTACATGAAGCATCAATTTTTGTTTTTTAAAGTCAACCTAATGGAAAAATCAGTCCAAAATAAATGTATTAACAATTCCCGTAACAACTGCTTTCGTCTTTGTTAGTGAAGTGGCTGGAGCTTTACTCAACCATCTGCTTGCTTCTCCTTGATTATTACTACATTAATTGTAGTTAGGGCATGTGAAGTTTGAGTTTGGCTGAGTCTGTGATATGGCTGTTTCCTGTAGAGCTTCTTGAAGTTAAATGCTTATGGAGGCAAATTTAGTTGCTTGATTACTGTCTTGATCTATAAAGCCAGGGCTAACTCAAGTAGCTTGCTGTTGTATTGAGAAGTTGTCTGTGTTTGCCTAGAGAAACAGTTTCTTTGTGGAGTTGATGCACAGGAATTTTCCTTTTCTGTTCAGTTAAAAATAAAGGTATTGAGATTATGAGAATTTGCTGGTTCTGTAAGGAAGCCTGCTTTTCTTATCCTTACACTGATTAACCCAAATTTCATTTCTCTGATGGGGCTCTATATACTCTCTAATACATGGAATCACTCTGCTTGAGGGCTAGAGGGCTTTAGGTGGTGTAAACAACAATCAGATCAGCTAACTTTGCTAGAAGCCTTTGATTTTGAATAAGAAATCACAATCACCATCAATTGGGCTCATTCCTCTTGCACTTTCAAATCCTTGCTTTATAATTAAAACTTCTTTGTGAATAAAGAGTCTTTCTGGAAAACAATTGTCAATCCTACTAGCAATTAAGGCTTCTATAAACCTTACCATGCAACTACAGCAAAGATCAGTTAAAGTAAGTTGTTTGTGACTGAATCTGAATCAAAAATGTTAACACATGTGAAGATTCTACCTTTTTATTTAAGTCACACACAAAAGAATACATGATGCTCTTGAACTTTCTTTCCCATCAGTTTGTTAGGGAATAAGCAAGCAAGAAAAGCCTTTAAAGTCAGTCCTAAAGTGTAACTAACTGATAGTCTGCAGTTACTTGGCAAAAAACTAGCCTGTCAAAATCAGCTTGTAGTCTCTTTTGTAAAGAGCTTTATAAGATTTCTGGGGATTTTGCTGCGATGGATCTCATGGTAAGTGTTCTTCAGCCCTTATTGTGTTTTCTTTCACAATGCAAGATCCTCTTCTCTCGATTTGGCTTTATTGCCTCTTGGATAAAAAATTGGTTTGGAGGTCTGTTTTATTACATTAAGGAAGCGTATGCATTAACACAAGTAATACTTACAACAAATGGATCTATACCCTGCAGTCAAAATGCAAACAACAATATGTATTGACAGAATATATTGAATGCTTTATTTTCTCAGTAAATCTAGCATAAAGTAGACAAGATAATTTGGTATCAGATTTAATCTTTCATGTTACTCTGCAAGTGTATAGATATTGACAATTTGTTTGGTCTTTTGAACATACACTTCCAAGGCAGAGTTGAAGAAGGTAATTACAATCCAAGTCTCTTTTCCATTACCCACACACTAATTGAAATTGTAGTAAGTACAACTTCACGAGATGGGTCTATTTTCATTTCAATACTGCATTCTCCAAGGACACTAGAGGATATAAATCAACAGGAACTACACACTAAAGAAATAATAATGCCTTCTGGAAACTCTTCAGCTGCGTGCTCTCAATCTTACAACCTGAAAGAACAGGCATAAAGACCTTACAGGTTTTTGGACTTGTATATTCATTAGACTGTATAATGTTAAAAAATAAAATAAAACTCAGGGCAGTGACTACTTTTTTTTTGTTAAACTAATATTTGATATTTACAGCAATGGAACAGTAAAAAGAAATACAAAGCTGAAAAGATTTATTGTGACAGATTTTCTGTTGTCAACTCATCTAAGGTAGAAAGCAGCTGTGGAAGAAAGCAGTCTGAAAAGGTGGATCTACTTGTTCATGTGCTCATCTCCATTTTTGTCATTCTAAATACCTTTATGAATCTGATATTTTTCTTTGAACCTTCACTAGGACTTCTGTATTTTGATAACAAATAAAAGAATAAATGGAAGGGTGTTCCTAGTATGTTGCATGGAGAAAAGTGATAAAAGTAATGCTGTGTGAATTTGCAGGAAATTTAGGTTCCATAAAGGCCCCTCAGCCTCCACTTGCATCCCATTCCACAGTGAATCATCCCATTCCTCCCACCAGAGGCTGTATTTCTTTTTGCTTGGCTGTTCTTCCTTTCAAGAAGGAACCTCTCTTCTCCATGTAAGCATATGCCACAGACTGTCCACAGTTGTAGCTAGCTTTGTCCCAGCCACCCTGGCATGCTCAGACTGTTTCTTTATCTCTTTCTTGCTGCCAAAAAACAAAAATTGGTGTTCATTTAAGCAAGGATTTCAAGCAATGTAAATGTAGGCTGTACTTACCATCAGCTTGATGGGATGGCATCAAAAAGACTGGCCTAGCAAAAGGAGGAGTGTGTGATAATCCTACCCTGGCTGTCAGAAGCAAATTTGCAGTGTGGGAGTTTTGCTTGTCTTGATTTTCCTAGTAGACCCTCTCCAGATGATTGATCTTTTTCAGCTGGGGTGAGCTGACAGCCCTTTTGCCTTGTCCTGAGATAATGTAACAAAGCTCTGAGCTCAGCACACTGTGTTGCTCCATCTGCAAGAGGCACTAAAGATAGCCATAAAATTAGGTGTCAGTTGTTAGCCCAGTCTGGCCTCTTCCTCTGAGAGGTTGCAGCATCAGCATCCACTCAACCTGGGAATGGATGGGTCTTCAGCAGCCCAAAAGCCAAGACTGGTTTTTTGATGTTTCCTGAGTTTATAAACTATTTGGTTCTTATTTGGGCTAATATAAATTGTGTCCCTAATTCACCCATGGAAGATGTTTTGAAAGGCACAAGTACAGACCTGCATTTAATTCTTATGGTTTAGTCTTCAGAAGTCCTGAGATTTACAAACAGAGGAAGAGATAAATTCTGTCATGTTTTCTTAATTTCTTGCACTCAAGGGTATGCTAAATATAGTTTTGTTAGAACTGAAATGGATATGGAAAACTGTTCACCTTACAACACTCTTGCTTTGTCCTGTACTTTTTGTCGTGTGGCTCCCATTGAATGTAGTGAAGAGTGGATGAGATAATGCATTAAAGAATATTTTTTGCTAGACACGTGACTACAGAATAAAATACACTTTTCACTGCTTTCCATCATTTGCAAATGAAACATAAATAAAAATATATTTTCTAGAAAAAGGAGAACTCAATGTGAGTGGATGAAGAAGAGAAGCCTGAGTACTATGCATTTATCAACAGCAATCTTTCAGTTTCCAGATATCTGGTAAGATGGCTGCTTCCTTCTGTCTGAAGAGCTCCTTCACAGGAGTGAGCGGTGGTGCCAATAGGGTTCAAGAATTCAAGGGTTAGTTATTGCAATACTTCCTGTATTTCTTGAAGAGCTGAACTCTATCAGCTTTTGCTTTTCTGACAATGTGCCCAATTTGCTCATTTTCCTGCATGGAAACTTAAAATAATTGCTGACAGTTTTAAACGTGCGAGCAGGTAGGTGACCTACTGATGAAAGCCACAGTGCTCAGAGTTCCTGATTCAAACAATGACAGTTTTTGTTCTTCACCTCACCTATTACTGTACAACATGGATAATAAGGAAGAAGCTGAGACCTTAGCACTGACTCTGTCATTTCAATTTTTCAGTTAATTGCAAATAGGGCTTTGTTGCTCTTAAACACCCAGAATTTCTTGAGTGTTTTACTATTAGAAACTTACTGCATTTAATTTATAGCATTTTTGTAGCACAAAGCATTCCTGCCTCAAAAAGTAATACTTGTCTGTTCAAATGAAAATAAAATGCTGGTGTGCTGGGACTTAGGTATCCCCTAAGCAGAACATCTTGAAAGATGTTCCTTTATGAAGCTGTTGCTTTTTTCTTTTTTTTCCCCTCTCTTGGATAGTATGAGATTTTCATTACCAAATTACAAGTAGCACATGTTGTAGTAAGTCATATCTGCACTGAAAGTATCTGTGCTAACCATAAACATGACCCAAGGCATAATTGTCAGCTGTAAGGAATCACTTGTCAAATAAAGTCTGTCTGCAGGAGGACAGAAGATGCTTATTGGAATTCAGTGAGTGTCAGGAGTGGTCCCTGCTGCCACTGCCATTGCTCCTCCAAAGGCATGTTAATTAAACAAGATGCAAAGAAAATAATTCTGTCGTGTTCTTCTGGTCAGAATCCAGGGAGAGGTAACAGATGATGACTTAAACGGTTCCTGAATCTTGGGGCTTTTTTTGTTAAATAAATTGTTCAATAGATACCAGGTTCCTTGGAATTAAACTGAAAGGGTATTTTAACTTTCTCCTTTTGTTTAGTTTCTCCTTTGATACTGCAGAAGCCCTGAAGATAACGGGCTGCTGTGTGTCTCAAACACTGATAGCTGGATGTGTGCTTATACTGTAAGGACTATACTATAAAGGACTAATTTATACCAATTTCCATGGCAAGTGTGTAATATATTAATAAAATTCAAGTGAGCATCTGCTAATGTGAGGAGCTCCCTTCTCCTTAAGGGTGGGATGTCACAGGATATTAGACATATCACTGTATGAGGAGCTGTTCCAAGTACATCCATCTCTCACAAATAAGTGACTGCAGCTTGGAGAAAAAGAGCTTTCTGATCCCACTGGATTTCAAACAAAAGAGTATACTCTTACTCAAACTTTAATTACTAAAATCACTCAGATTTTGATCCACCTGGCTGGAGACAAATTATTGTAATTGAAGCTGATAGTGACGCAGTGATCAATAAAGTCCTACAGTTTCACTGTTGATGTTGTGAGCATCCATTAGAATCACTTTGCTGAAGGCTCACCTGTAAGGACTCAAAGGAAATTGCTGTATCAGGCTCAAACCATATCTAATTCTAATTCATGTATTTTATCGCAATTTCTTGTGTTGACCCTTAAATCCAGTACCAATCATAGTACAAACACCTTGTGCTGTAATTGAAAAATAATTGTGTTTTCATTTTTATTTCTCTTTAAAAACTATAACTTCTCTTTAATGTATGCCAAAACTTTGCCAAAGTTTTTCTAAAGAGCACAGCTTCCCCAAAATAATAAAGAATTTGTCAATATCCTCAGGATCCCAGGGGATGAATTAGGTAATTCCAAGAATTATATTCCTAATATAAAATACCAAATACTTGCAGGAAGTATGGATTCACATACAAATGCTGCCTAGTAGCTGGGAGTCTATATATATATGCATTATAACCTAACAAGGTTAGAAGATTGCAAAGTTATCAGTGACTCTGGTGTCTACAAATTGATTCACTATTTTAGTAACAAACCTGTAATTCACTTTGGGGGAAGAGAGACAGATAGTCTTTGTGTGGGAGATTAGTCTTACAGTAAGTAGTACTTTGGATCTTCTATTTTAATCATCCACAAAACAGTGGAAAAAGTGCCCTGTGTTGTATTGTGTCATCATCTCTACAACACTTAAAAACCACATCCCCAGAGCTATTTTTAAAAGCATGAAGTGGAAGGAAATATCATATTTGATGAGAACGTGTAATTAAGGTTGCGAGTTTCTCAGGGAGACCTGATTTTTTATCTCTGTTTTCTCATCTTTGCAGTAAGGATGAAGAGAGGAGTTTGTGTTTCATTTTCGTATTCTTGCTAGTGAGCATTTACCTGCAAAGCACCCTGATTCCCCCTCAGGTGCAGGAGGTGCAGCCCACAGCCCCTGTAGTGGGGCTCCTGCCGTGGGGGTACATCCTGCGAGGCCCTGACTGGGATGGGGGAAGGCACTGCCCTCTCCTTGTGCCACATGAACTGGAAGTCCCTCCTGGCCTTCATCCGAGTGCCCTGAGGACCACGTTGGTGTTGGCGTGTGGGGACAGGGGAGCGATGCAGGGGCTTTCCTGGGGCAGGATTTCTGGGTGAAACAAGCAGAGCAGAGGAGGTGTGTTTTTAAATTACTTCCCCATGCCTGTTGTCCGTAGGTCTTGCCAAATTGAGCTTTAAATAGCATCAGACAGTTTATACAGGCTAATGGAATAAGTCTGTGCTGATGTTGGCACATGAGCCATTTTGTTTCTAAAGGCTGTTCACTGAGATTGGAGTGCTGCCACGACCCCAGGCACTGGCCTGAAACTGTGATGGTAGACAGTAAAGTGACAGGAGAAATAGGTCAGGAAGAACATCTACCTGGGAAAATGAGTCAAGACCTTGTCTTAGCTTACAGCACAGCTAGAGGGGTTTCGTGTTCTCCATCTTTAAGGTCCCAAGTGAGGGAAGGAAATGGAAAGCTGCTCTTGGTGTGATCTGATGTGGCCACTGGTGACAGGTGAAATCTCTTCAGGGGCATTCAGGACACTCAGGTCAGTAAGTGCATTTCTGGATTATTATAAAATTTGAAGTGGCATTTTACTGTAAGAATTTGATGAAAAGGAGAAGAGAGTTGTCCCAGAGGTCAGCCTGAATTTGGGAATGACAATGTCTCTCTTGCAAGCCTAAGAAGTCAGATCGGCTTTGGCCTGATTTTTGGGATTTAGTTACATGTGTTTAAACGAACTCCAACAAATTCTGAATTCTGAATTTCTGAAGTGGGCTCAAATATACTTTTTTTTTTCTTAGACCATCTGTCTGGGTCACATGAATATTTGGCTGCCTTTATTGTAGTGGTATTACATGTCGCCTCATTTTGATGCTCATCTGAATGCTCTTGAGAAGATCCCTACTACAAGGCCTGCTTTTGTTTGCTCTAGTTAAGCCTCTGGTTGCAAATCTAAAATAAGCATTCTGAAACCAGCTTTTCTTTGATCTGTAGTGAAGCACATCTCTTCCAGTTAGAGTCAAAGGCTGCACGTAGACATGTAAAACATGAACAAATTGAAGGGTGGCATCAGATTTCTAGGCAATATGGGTAAGAAAGACTGAATATACCAACAGGCCATTTGCTGTTATTCTAGTGAAGGTCTACCGTTAAGACCAGAAGAACTTATTTCTGCTGATGTTGGTACTTGGTGGTGTTTATTTGCAAGCAGCAGCAGCAGGGTTGTGAAGCCATCTGTTTACAAATCACAGTTTTTAAAATGGGCTTAATCACTCAGCTCAAGGCTGCAGTAACAAACTATTTACATCTCTATGTTTGACAGAAATGTGTGCTCCTTCCATTCCCTCACATTCCCTCCCTACTTGCTCAGCACCTCCTCATAAGAGTCTGTTCTGCTAAAAATGCTCTAAAGCAGATCATTTAGCATTTTACTTGGGGACTCAGAGCAGGGTATTTGCTCCTAAGAGGGTGTCATTTGTCACTGGCAGCTGTCAGGTTTACTATATCCTTCTGAAATGTGGTTTCTGAGTGACTCCAGTATTCTGGCACTGCAGACCTTGCAGCTCACACGGCTACAGTGCCCATGTTTCACCCCACTAATCTGGCACTTTCCAAACCTTTGTGTGCTGCATTTGAACGTCTCCCTGCACAGCTGCAATTGGTCCATACTCTGACAAATATCTGGCTGCCTCTGGGTGTACAAGAGAAGAGGAGAGTCATGAAAATTTCTGTGTCCTGATCCCCATGGTGAATTTTCTCCCAAAGAGCCACAGGCGCCTGCGCTGCTTGGGGCTCTCAGTGTCAACAGAGTAACTTCACATCCCACACTCTACTAGTTCCAAGATTTTCTGAAGTTTTATTTACAAGTATTTTTTAGATTAGCCAGTGGGCATCTAACACAACCTGCATGTTTCTATGGAAGGACAGGGTTCCTTTTAGCATGTTTGTAGACAATGCAAAGATTTCATGGACTACACCATGTGCCTTGTGTTGAAACATATTCAAAAAACTGCCTATGCGATCTGTCCAAGAAATCTTAAAATTGTATTTCAATTTACTTCTGGAACATGCATAAGGTGGAATAATTTAATTGGATTTGCCCAATTGATTTGGCCTGAAAGTGCCACTTGCATGGTCTGACAATCAGCATTTTTATAGTAGGTCCTTTACGTGTATTAGCTTCCCTCCTCTCTTTTTATTGCCCTTAATTTTCTTCTCTTCTACCTAAACTCTGAAGCAATCTTTTGTTGAAATAGGTGACCAGGAAGAGGAGTCTTAGCATTCAGATGGAGATGTCTAGTCCAAGGGCAGTCTAGTCCACCTGCCTCGAAAACCAGATTTACATCTCTTGATATTAGTAATAATAGAGTTTAATCACACTGATATCTCATAACACTTCTATTTAATGATTTTATTTTAACAGTAATAGTATTATACAGCTCCTTTGCCAGAGCTATCACACCTTTAAATATGTGGAACTTCTCTGCAATTTAATGAAAAACAAGTTTGAAATCTCAACAATCATCATTCTCTGAAAAAATGAAACATATTGTCAGAAATTTTGTCCATCAGCCCAGACCATGACAAGTGACTTCAGAGCTCCCCTCCGTGTTGCTCCTGACATTAACCATTTGTGGGTACAATGATTTGTGCAACATTTGTAGTATGATGGCACTGAATCACCAATCTGGCTGATTGGGTGAGCAGTGACATTGGCTTGGAGGGAAAATGCACCGGTGTTTTCATAGATGCAAGCCAAAATGGAATTCAGTCAAATAACTCATTTAAAAAAAAAAAAAAAAAAAAAAAAAAAAAAAAAGAGAGAGAGAGGAAAACCAAAGAAAAACTGCAGGTGGAGTGAAGACCCCTATATTTCTGGGGTGACCCAGTCTAGCAAGTATTATTAATTTGTGACAGAATCCATGTAGAAGCTGAGGAGGTGAAAAGACCAGAAAACACATACTGTACATGTCAATGATTGCACCATTCAGTGTCATTCCACTACAACAGACACTGTAATGGACTGTATAATTTATGTCCTCCATAGCCCTGCTCCCAGAAAAACAAATGCTATCCTTGAGTAATTAGAATATTTATACGGTAGGTCCTCTGTAAGGATAGTTAAAGAAGTTTAGTACTTTAAAGAATATTTCAAGTTTTGAGTTCAGAATTTCTTTAAACAGTTTAAAATAAAAATAGTTGTTTTCTTATGCTTCAGACCATTAGTTAGGTTGGTTTTTTTTAATCTCTTTTAGATTAATTTATTTCCCATTGGACAAAATGTGGGAAATGTCACCAAGAAAAATATCTTAATTAAATCAGTGATTCCATTGTATCAAGAATCCCCTGCTTCCTCTGCTGTTTATTAATGTTTTTCATTTCTAAGCTTTGGTTTCTCTCAGAGTCATCGTCAATGACTTGAGAACTATTTTGTAGCAGAAGGACCAGCCTGCCTAGGCTGCCTGGTCTCCTCTCAAAGGCCACAGAAGCAACATGTGGCTTTCAAGTCTTATTGTTTTTTCTATGTAGGAAATAGTTGAGGATTAGTAACAATTATGCACCTCTGGAAAATCAACAGACAAAAAAAATCCTTCTTAAATAGACTAACAAGCAAAGAGAAAAACCAAACAGCTTACAGGGATGGATAAAACCTGGGGAAAACTTTGTGTGAGCAGATACACTTCCAGCTTAGATGTTACAAAGGAATCTCTAGTTTGAACTGTCAGAGAAATGGATCAAACAGAACAGTCAGAAGGAAGAAAAGGAACAGCAGGGCACACACAAGATCAGATTTAGGCAAGAACAGAATTGTGATGCTGCATCAATGAAATATAGTAACTTAAAAAGGGATTGCCTGGGGAAGGAAAAGAGAGATAACCAGGTAGCATAGCTTCAAAATCCTCCATAATCCTCTATGCTTCTTTATGTCCTGCAAGTAAGGATGCACACTGCTTCCTATATGGTAAAAGCAGATGATTATGTTTTCTATCCCATTTTTATATCTTGTGGTGACAGGCAAGGTCTTTGAGAATGTGTAACAGTCCCAAGGGCAGTCATGTCCCTACCCACCTTGCCCATGGCCTGGGATCCCATTTCATCACAGTCCAGAGCCAGCAGTCCCGGTGCCAGTGGTGCTGTCGGGGTCTGTTCTCCAGCCCTGCCACAGCCTTACCTGAACAAGAAAATTAGGGGTTTTTTTTTCTGGTTCACTGAATGAATTGCAGAACTCCCCTGGGCTTTGAGGGGCCAGGACGTGGCCCATGGTGTGATTCCCGTCATCTACTCTATGGTGTATCAGGTCGTCATTTGAGCTCAAAATCAATGAGATTTTTGAGCATCCTTTTTTCATAATGCATCCTTATTTTTTCAAATATATTCTCTTGAAATAGACACAGCCTGTAGCATGTATCAAATATGTTTTTCCAGGTATCTCCATTATCTCCAGTATCTCAAGTGAGGTGCTGTCAATGATGATCCAATATATGTTAGTTGTCTTTTTGATATGCCATGATAGGGGAATTTTGTAATCTTTCCTGTATATACCCAGAAGGGGTATGTTTTTCACTGCTGATTGAAATGCTCCCTGAATGCCAGAAATAACTCATCAACATTTCAAGTGATGTATTTATCTGAAGTAGTTTCCTTCTGATAATTTCATTTGATGAATCAAAAATGCAGCTTTCAAATTGCTGCAAATCAAGACAAGGATTTTTGGAGAACATTTGTAAAAGCAATATTGGGTTTAGATATTCTAGCCTTGATTCTTAGTGGTTTTATTTTCTTTTGATGTTGCCACCTTACCGCAGCCCATTCAAATCCAACATCAACTTATTACAGTTCACTATTCAGCAAAAGATACAGCTGTGATGCTCGTGTGAAGAATATGGCCATTTAATTCAGCTGGCTTCAGCACACAGGGACCTCCATCAAGATTACACAAAAGCACAAGTCTCTCAAAGCTTTTACCACTAAATTGTCAGCAAGAGAGTAGTCTTTTGTAGTTTGTTGGGGTTTTTTTTGCTATTGGGAGCCAGTTATTTGAACAAAGCTCAGTCTCTAGTTCCCCATGCTCTCAATCTTTTGCTTCCTCTCCCCTGCCATTGCTTCTACTCTGCTACATCTCAAAAAACAGCTTCCAGCATTCCCCACAGACTTTATTCTACTAAAAGCAGGTAAAATAAACATTTCATCTTAATTATTTGATAGGTGCAGATAAGTCTATGAATTTATTTGAAGTTTCCAGCAAAAATAAAATGTTTTGGATGGATAATGAGCAATTGAAGACAGTAATCTTAGAATATTAAACTAGAAATCTGAATTAGCTAGAAACCTAGCTTTCTGTAAACACAATTACTGATATATGCAGGTTGATTTTATTAACTTCCAAAAAGCTCCAAGGCAGATGAAAACTAAAAGTAAGTGCCATAAATTATTCTAAGATTTTTTTCATTTAAAATTACTTAAATACCTAAGGAGGCCCCAGCAATTACTGATTAACTAAACTGTACTTAGAAAATGTTCCAGTACTCATTAATAGATTTCAAGTTGCCAGGAAAGACAGCCGTTGCCCTCCCCACATACTCTGCTGTGCCTACATGTGCTGAAAACCAAAGGAAAAGGTTTTCTAAGTTTTTCTTGAAAAGAAGGAACTTCAATAGCAGCACTGTAAATGAATCAAAGGAGCCCTCTGAGCTGATGCTTTTTGTTATGAATTCTTCTCTCTCCATCCTAGTGCTGTGCTAAAATTTTGCCGTTTGTTTTCACCACCAACCCAAGCACAGCCAAGATGCCATACACGCAGTCTGTCTGTCTGGCAGTGGTGAGGGACGTCTGTGCAGCATTTCAATACTGCCTTGCCACAGGCTGCTAGATGTGGCTGTGATGCCAGCCCAAGAGTTTGCATTTCTCTCTCTGCCTCTGCCAGGTCTCCTGGGCTCTCCCAGAGCAGATTGGAGAATGAGGCAGTTCCCTTACCCCTTCATGGTCAGGTGTGACCTCAGGGCAGGTTGGACTTGTTGCCGCCTGTTGTCCCATCAGCCTTTCCAGCCCAGCTCCATGTACACCCCATGTCACTCCCCTGGATGGGCCTTTTGCCCTTCAGGATACAACCCCTTCCAAAAAAATGCAACCATTTCCTGCTAGGGAGCAGGGCAAGGTCTGAGCAGCCCTGTTGGTGCCATTAATGCCTCTCTTTAGCAAAGGATGCCATGCTGTGGGTCTGCCTCCGTGAGCTGCCCTGGCACATCGCCAGCTCCTATCCCACCTCTCCTCGGGGACCAGAGCAGCACTGCTGAGTCAAATTAGGGATGCCAGAAAGGCATCTTTAGTTAGAGAAATATCTGGCAGCTCACTATAAACATTTGCGTGCAAGAAAAAGCATTGTTTACTGCTGCAAATCCTTCTGGGGGTCTGTGTTCTGGCTATGCAGTGGCAGTTCAGTCATGAGCCTGGAAATAATTTGTGGGATTATTTTTGGAAATGTCCAATTGTCTTATTATGCCAAGATTAAATGGGGTAACAGATGTAGTAATTAAAAATGAAAAAGTGACGGTTATTTTTGGCTCAAATTGATACTGTTAGCTGACACGGTAGATGGGCTTTTAAAGCCAAAAATATATGCAATAGCAGTCAGAATAGCTGTTATTTTCCTGCTGTTTGTGAAAGGCTTATGAATCATGTTCTACACTCAGCCAATGGCATACCTTTATTTCAGATGCTATTTAAATTACACTTAATTTAAATGAAGAGGTGGAACTAAGGAAATATCTGAAGGTTTTTTTCAGGCTTTGTCTGACATCAAAAGTCAGATGACTGCATATCTTGATTTCCAGAAGAACATATGAAACTAATTAATAAAATAAACAGGAAATGTACTCCATGCTGACCTGTAAAAAGACCATATTGAATTTATAGCTGCAATGTCAGAGTTAATTTGTATTCCCATAAGAGAAAGTACTTGTTCTGCCTATTAACATTATGTGGGAGAAATCTGTCCCTTCTTAGTGACCCATCATTTCTAGAGCATTGT
The DNA here is from genome assembly GCA_013396875.1 of Vireo altiloquus. Classification (NCBI taxonomy): domain Eukaryota; kingdom Metazoa; phylum Chordata; class Aves; order Passeriformes; family Vireonidae; genus Vireo; species Vireo altiloquus. The sequence continues at coordinate 975,294 of VZRF01002283.1, forward strand.
ATTACCATGTATCAGTAGTAACTGCATCAAATCTTTTCTCACTTAAAATGAGTACAGTAGGATTTGGCTCTACTTCTTATATACTCCTAAATATAGCCCTAGAAAGAAAAATAATTTTAAACCCCCACAACTGTTAAGACCTATCCTACAACTAGGGACATTCCCTGCCTATAAGGATTTGACTGAGGACTATGTATATCTGAGCTCATTTGCACTAGACTCACTGCAAGCCTTAGATAAATGCATTAACTTTCTAAAAGGTAATCATCGTATTAATTTCTCTCCTTCATCTATAATGCCAGCTAATGCATTTTGGCAAGCATCACTTATAACTAGAATTATTCTCCCCTGGGAAGTTGCAAATGACTCCTCTTCATCCAAATATGTTTTGCTTCTATGCACAAGAGACGCACAGGCTATCTTCTAACTTAAATCAATATTATGATCAACACTGAATCCAATTAAAGCATATTTGTTTGGCATTTCAGATGGTGAAGTAATGATCTTCCCCAGGTCTGGCAAGACACCGGGAAGGTGCCGAGGATGGCTGGGGAGCCTGGATCACACAGCCCCTCCTGGAGCTGTCAGGGTCACTCCATCTGCACAGGAGCGAGGTGGGCAATGCCCGTTTTGGCTGGCAAAGAACCTGGTGCTGCAGGTGAAAACTTTCCTGGCACCAACATCAGAGAGTTGCAGCACTACAGATTTTCCTTGGGCAGAGACACAAGCAGGCAATGGGAATTTATTGTGGTGTCTTTGCAGCCTCCACTGGGGGAAATCTGCTGCAGATCAAACCCTTGGCTTTCCTGGCCATCCTCTGCTCTTGCAGCTCCATTGGGGTAGAGATGATCTGCTCCTGCAGTGGTTGCTTCCCCTGCCCACACTTTGGCAGGGCTGCTTGACTTAATTTTAAATATTTATTGGACATTTAGTCTAATGCCCACTGCTTGGGAAATGTCTCATACGATGAGTGGAAAATCAAAGATTAACGTTTTTTTGCAAGAGGCTGGCCTAAAAAAGCAATCTCCAGCTGTTCATTGCCAGGAACACACATTTATGGCATTCCCTTCGGAGTGACATTTCTGCAATCTGTACTTAAGTGAGGTGTATCCCTTGGAACTTGCAAGGCAGCTCAACTAATTTGCTTTGAAAAGTAGACAGTAAATGAGAATTTATTTTTGATAAACATTTGAAAATTTTCTATCTGGATAGAAAGCTTGTGATACAAGAACAAATATTTGATGTCTCCTTCAGGATGAATGGGAGAAGCCCAGTTGGAAAGTTTGCATAGAAATCAATCATTTCCAATTCTACATAAACACTCTCACCAATTCTGTGTTCTGCAAAATCAGGAGAGTGAGCACATTTGTTACCATTAGTCACACACACAGCACTCTGCAATGTTATCTATAACTCTTTGTGCCAGAGCAATAGCTTCCAGCTCAAAATGCAGATCACGCACCACAGTCTTAATTTACGGCCTTTATCCCTGCTTCCTTGCAAACAGAAGGGCTGGATAGACAAAATGTTAAAAAGAAGTATCAGAAATCTCTAGAGGGCTTAGGAGAGCAGCTAGAGCCTTTTTTCTGGAAATCCTCTTATACCTATGTTTCCACATTTTAGTGGGGTTTTTTAAAAGTGTCTGAAGTCCAATTTTCAGGGCTAAATGGCTGTAGTAGGTTATTGTACAGCTGTAGTAGCAACATGAACTATACCTGTCCCAAAGTGTATGCAGGCATAGTGAGTAGGGAGGCATTCCAGTGTTTTATGCTGAAGGAGTGTCTGGCACCTGACATTTCATCTCAACTATCTGTGCCACGCTCTGCAGCTCACCTTCAATAACCACCTGACAGAGGAAAAAAGTGTGACCCTGAGGATTTAAACAGAACAGTCAAAGCTTGATTTTCTACTGTTTTGTGTGTCTTGTGATGATCTATGGCTCTCTCGAAGAAGGGCAAAGTTGCTCTGAGAAGTGGCCTTCCTTGAGAAGAAGAACTTTACACCAGTTTTGTTTCCCTGGTGTAGAACGTAAATCACTGCATGACCTACAAGGTGAGTTCTCCAAGCAGAGTTGTCCTCTTTTTCTGCCATCCTGTTTAAAGCCCCTTTCACAGCTTAAGCTGTAAATTAAATCAAGAGCAGGACTGCTGGAGAAGGTGGGTGTCTTGGGGAGCTAAACCACAGTTGTGTGGTGAGGGTCACCCCCAGCTCCCGATGTCCACATGGCACTTTGCCTGTCACTCAAAGGTACATGTTTCAGCTGTTTGTGCCCCCGGCAGCACAAGTTATAATGGTGTTTTTTAAAGATGTCTGTGTCTCTAGACATTGCCTACATAGCCTTTCTTATAATTATAGATCTGTAATTATGTGCTTAATGATGACACCCCCTCTGTCTGATGATAAATATATTTTTCCATAATAGCACTTAAGCATTGCATATTTACTAATGAAAAGGAGATTTGCACTGCAAGTGAAGAATTGCAAATTAATTATACCATACCTTTAATTATACCATAAATAATCTGGATCATTTCCCAAGAAATTATGTTAGAGCTCTTGTAAAGGCACTTACCCTGGGTGCCAGCAATGGTCCACATCTCGTGCTCACCCTGACAGTGCAAGAAATCCAAACTGCTAAGTTTTCATTACAACTGCCTCTGAAGTAACTGCAGTGCACTTAAAATAGATGTACAATTCATTCACAAAATGAATCATTAAAAGGGATTGAGTTGAATTGTGCCTGGCAGATGTTGTCACAAAAATTGCTGAAATACTTAAACACTTCTTCCAGCAAGTGACGATGGGATGCTTGGAAGCAAAATTATGCCAAAGCTAGAGAAGTAATGCTTTTTGTGCTAATTCAAGAAAGGCTTCATAAACAACCTCATGGAGCTCTACTGCACAGTTATGAGGGTGCTCCTTCCTCACCTGTTGGATAGCTCTTGGTCAAGGCCACATCATCCTACTCATAGTGATCCCACATGTCAGCCCTGGAAAAACGGGAAGTTGCAAGCAGAAGGAGGCAGAGGTCAGTCTGGCCTGAGCTGCTCTCCATCCCCTGAGCTCTGCATGCAACCCTCCCTGCTCCCCCATGGTGCTGGTGCACCAGGGCTCATCTGCTTCTCTCACCTAGAAGCAGCTTGACGGAGTTAATTTTTAGCTACACAAACCTGAGTGGGGCAGAGGAGGAAATCCTGGACAGCAGTAAAGAATGTGTTGGCTTAAGATGGCCAATGCCCTGAAACCAAGGTTTTGAAAAACATGGTAATTTTCTGTGTCCTTTCTCCTAAAGAGCTGGGTCAACCCCCAAAAATGCTTTGGCAAGTATTGTAATTGCATGATCTGCAATGGTTTGTTTCCATCATCTCCTTGGGTGCAGACATTTTTTTAAGAGGACTTGATCATGGGCAAGACTGCAGGCTCTTCTAGACACAGCTATAAGCTTGATTGAACCCCATCTTTGGTGAGTTGCTTTTGGTGTTTAAATGTGGCAGGTCCACACCAGACTCCTCTTCATGTCACTCATGGTAAACGCCCCAGCCATCTTCCTGTGATTCAGGGAAAGCAAACTGATGGGCAATTCCACTCACACACAAAAAGCAATTTTAATTTTTTCCCCTCATTAATGTTTCCTCAAATAAGATGAGTGCACATAGGGGTGAGTTCTTATTGGCAGGAAAATATCTTGGTTGAAGGCTTATTTTAATTTCTGGAAGAAAACTGCCTTATCTGATTCCTCAGCAATTGAATAAAGCATGTACTCTCCCAGTTTGTCTAGGATTTGAATAAGATCCATGCTAATGCTGATGGCTCCAAAGCACACAGCACCTAAACATACTTTGACAGACAATATTTCTTCTGTGTGTAGCTGAAAAGAGTACATCCTGGTAGAGGAGTTTATCAGTTCCAGCCTAGCTAATGAGCTTAGTCTTCTTTCTGTACTGCTGAAATTATACAAAAGTACCTGCCTGAAGGAGGCATATTGATGAAACTTTGCTTCAGCTCTGAGCTCTGAGAAGCTAAATCACTTGGATCTCTTGCCAAGAGAGTTTCTCACCCACTGCAGGGTCTGCCTGCAGGCTGGGCTCTTTGCTGCTCTCAGCTCAGCTGCCAGCACCCGCTGATCTATGGCAGGCTGGTGGGTTAGCCAGGGAAGCAGTGAGGGCTTGGGCTACCTGAAACACTTTTCCTTGCATCATCCGTGCATGACAGGGAGCTGGCCTCTGAACTGACCATCTCTCTTATGACAGATATCTTCTGTGGCCAAATCTCACTGTGCTCGTGTGACTTCAAAGATGCAATTGTTCTTGCTATGATATCAGTCATTCCTTCTACCTCTGGGTTAGTAAGTTTTCTGAGGACTTGGAAACACTCCTCATCTGACATTTCCTAGTTTAGCAATTCAGTACGTGGACAACCTACTTTACAGTATTTTACACTATTAATTTTGTCCCTTTCTGGTGCACAAATGCTAAGACACTTTCTATAGTTCATCCCTAAGCAGAGTTACCAGTGCTTCACAAATCCTTTGCACTTTGTTTTTCCTTCTGATGAAAGGTCTGCTCTGTTTCCTGGGTTATGAATCTCCACAGAGCCTGTCTTAGTAACTCCCTAAAGCTTTCTTCTTTCTCAGAGTTATTGCTGCCGTGCTCCTTTACATAACACCATTCAAAAGTGGATTTTTTTCTGCACGAGCACATGTTTACAGTTCCCCTGAAGCTGTGTCCTATCACCCTCCTCCATGGTTTCACTACTATCCACCAGCACGACATTGCTTTTTGAAAGCTCTGTGGCACCTGGCAGCTTGTGCCCACATGAGATGGGTCTCTGGGCTCATTGCAGGTGCACATGGCTGATTGCCACAGCTGGTGGAGGGACACAGCTCTGGGTGAACCCAAGTGCCTGTGGTAAATCCACGTCTAATGGGGCAGCCAAGGCTTGATATCAGTAAAGCAGCGTTTGCTTTCTCTCTTCTTACCTCTGGCACGTTCTTGCCTGAAGCCTCTTTTGAAGGTGAGAAGGTGAAATTGTGGCAGTCTGAAAGCAATGTTTGAAGAATAAGAAAATGGGATACCACAATATGGCTTTTATTCTATTGCCGAGCACACATTAACCTCATTTAAAAATGCCACTACTGCATGTGTCATGTATGCTAATGTGGTTTTGCTTTTCAACTGAGAGCCCTTCTTTCCTTGTAAAGCTGGCAGTAAGGATGTCTGTTGAAAGATTGGTTGGTGTCTTGAGCCTAAGCAGCACATCTATTTATGTTAAAAGACTGAAAAGTTCCAATCATTATCGAAACTCTGTAACTGAGTTCTCCAGAGCACAAATGAATCAGAGAGCACTTGTGTTTTCCTGAACATAACAAACAGTAAAGGTTTCAAGAGACAGGTTGGTTTTTTTCAAGAAAGAATATATATTTTTACCAATTTAAGTCAAGAAAAAATATGAAGGTGTTAGAGATTTCAAAATCACTCCGGAAGGAATAACTAGCTCTTCAGAGGGCTGGAACACAAGGCAGCACCCTAGGAAATATCCTGGTTTCAGGAAAACTGTTGCTGGTTGCTGTTAAGAGCGTAACAATGAGCCCTAAAACATTGCTCCTGTGCCTTATGTAAAAGCACATCAAGAGTTGCTTTGCAATTCAAAGTCCTCACTAATTGGTATAAATTAATAATATCGCAAATTTTTTTTCTTATGAGAGTGAATTTAAGATTCTTTACGATTTTATAAGAAAACAGACATTCATGTTCTACAGTTGCCCCACTGCTTGTTTTTGGGGGTATTCACCAGTATGTGAAAGCTCTAGCTCAAAATTCCTGGTCCCTCTTAGTAAACACTTGCAGAAGCAGCATGTTCTCCCTGTTGAGAGCCAGAGCACACATGTGGCTTGCTCAGCATTTGGCTGCTGGTGCCAGGGTAACAAACTCATCCATGGAGAGGGGAAGGATGCATCAGGGCTGGAGACCCACTGGCCAGCCAGGTGGAGACCACATATTAGCCAAGTCTGCAAACAGTTCAGAGCAGGAGCTGTTATTCCATGACTTGCATGAAGTCTAGAATGTAATTACCACTGAACAAATAACACTAACAATAACAGAGGTACTGATAGCTTTATGCTTCTCTTTGCATTGTGTTGCACCGTAGACCTTACCCGAATTTTAAACCACAAACCCTGATTATTACAGCACACAGAGAGGAATTAGACCCTCCTACATAGTCTATGCTGCGAACAGGGTGACTGCCCCATGTGCCTTGGTAACAGCATTGTGCCACACACAAATGCCTTTAATCATCCCAGCGCTGCTCCCACAGCATCTTGTTCAGACTGCTTAAAATAACTTCCCAAATTATGAACCTTTGCATAAGAAATGATGTGTGTTTCAGAACACAATGAGACACATTCTGTACAAAGTTTGGTTGGGAAGTGGGAGTGGGCCTCCGTGCAAGAGGCAATTCAGCAGAGAACTCACATTGTCTTTAACACTGCAATTAACCTAAAGCATTGTCCTTGTAAATAAAAAGATTTGCAGTGTGGCCACTGCTGTGGAAAGCTTCCGATGAAATATTTAGGACAGCACTTTCTGAATGCGACTAATTTTCAGAAGACACATCAAAGTTTCATAGGGGCACTAATTCAATCACAGATAATGAATGATTTTATTTTTGTGTTGGGCTTTAACAAGCCTGGATGAATGTGGGGTGGCTTAGCAAGTCTATGTGTGCCGAGGGCCGCCTGAGTCACGGCTTTTGGAGAGCTGCTTCCCTTCCCTCCAGCTGAGCACATCGTGTCAGCCTTAATGGGGCTCTGAGCCCTCACTCTGCCTTCACAGCTGGACCCACATGCAGGGGAACCTGCCGATTATGAGAGAACTTCACAACCAGCAGCACAGCCTTTGGTTAAATCCTCATTAACCACCTCTACCCTGCTCCTGGCCCAGTCGCTGCAGGCACAGACAAATCACATTGAGGTGGGGAAAAAAAGGAAGCAGAAGTATCTTTCTGTGAGGCACTGGTTGTACCTTTTGTATTGCCAGGTTGTCCTCACACCCTGCCAAACCTGCTCAGCTGTGGAGGGAAATGTGGTGGTGGGAGTTTGCAGGGACAGTCCAAGGTGCAGGAACAGCCCAGCTGCTGCTAACACCCTACACTGCTCCTACACTTTCATCATTGTTCTGCAAAAGATCTGCTCCCCCAACCTGATCTAAAAGTTCAGGAAAGTAGAAAAAAGTTTTAATGTACAATTGCAAGAGAAACAGAGTGATGTGGGATGATGTACATAACAAGCCATTTAGAAGACAGTTCTATGGATCCCTTTCCTTGGGATCAGATGAAGACTACATAGGAAATTCAAGCTTGTCATATTTCTCCATCCAACAAACAATGACTATTTAATTGGGATCTGTAGTGAGTGGCTGGATCTCAACACAAGCCTGCCCCAACCCTGAGCCCCAGGACCGCCTGTGCTGCATGGCTGCCTGGCAGTGTGAGCCCAGAGATAGCAGAACCCCATCCTTCTCTTTCCTCTGATCCTCTTCAGCAGGTGGAAGCAGGATTGTTACCCAGGAGATGCAAGCAGGCACCAGCTTTGCTCAGGGCAGGATAAAGCTGGCCCTGCTGCCACTCTGCCTTGCTCAGGGTCAGCCCCAGTGCCACAGGGTGCAAAGCAGGGCTGCTCCCCAGGGGCTGTGCAGGAGGGCGTGGGGCACATCCTGCCCAGAGCAGCGTGCCTGCCTGCCCTGGGAAAGGACAGGACACACCAGTATGTGCTGGGGAGGGAAGGGGCAAATGCACTGCCTCAGCTCTGCAGTCACAGGTTTGCTGAGCAGATGAGTGGTGGCCCTTTTGCATGCTGTGAGTTTCCAGCACTGCCTCGGTTGTGCTGGGAACACAAATATTATTCTGTTGTGCCTGTGCCAAATCAGTTACAGCATCCAGCAGCTGTGCTGGTGTGTTTTGACTGAAGAGACACCACTTGATGTCAGCATAAAGTAACTCATTATCAATACATTCACCCAAATTCACATTTAAGATTTTCAGAAATTATTATCATTACATTAAGCTATATGTTTAAAGCTTTGCAGCTAATTAATATGCACAGATTAATATACAGCCCAGACTCAGCCTCAGGTACTGGGAAAGTTTCTGATATAATAAAGCTAAAAGCAGAGTGACAGGGACATATTACCTCACCAGATGGCACAGTTTGTTAAAACAAACCAACGCATTTCTAAAAGAGTTTTCTAATCTCCACTTGAAACATATTTTAATTTTAAACGGAGGGACATTTACATAAAAAGGGTTCAGAGAACAAATATTTCATGAGTTAGATAAGGGCAGTTCTGGTTTAAAGCAATAGAAGGTGGGAAACCATGAGCTAATTAAAAACATTCTCAGTGATGGAATTTCAAGCATAACTACTGTTTGTGAGGAATTTAGATTGTTATGGAAAGCTTTCCTCTGGAAGGTGACAGCCAGTACAGTCTGTGTTCAAGAGTCATCAGCACAACTGAGGTACAGAATTGTGCAAATAACAATTAATCTGATGGGAAAACAAACATTTTATTTCAGAGGACTGAATCTTCTAAGGACTTTATGAAACCTTAGGTCACTCTTGGAATGGAAACTCTGTTCTGTAATGAGATTCTGAATATGCTGAAGAATAAATTAAAGGAGACAAAATGTATTTTTTAAGATCATAGTCTGATTAGGCCAGTTGCTGTCAGAAAAAAAGTGTGTCTGGATGAATTCACTGTTTGAAGTAAAAAAAAGTTACTGGATCTTTGGATGTCATGGAAGGAGGTAACAAACTCAAAGGTGGGTGTAGGTAGTTTGTCTGACTCATGCCTGCTTTGCTCAACCCAATCCTTGGGTTCTTACCTTTTTTCTCCTACTAATCTGAGGCCATCTTAAAGCAATATACATGCCTGAATCTTTGTGGCTCCAAGATCCAGGAAGGATGACCAGACCTCAGCATCATGCTCCAAGGCTCTCCACACCTCTGTCAGGAGGCTCGGGTAGCCTGTACTGCCTGCATGGGCTCCCCAAGAGGAACTTCACCTGTTCTGCTGGGCTGAAACCCCAGTCCTGCAGCATCTCCTACAGCCTTACCCACAGCTAGATGTCTCTCCAACAGAGAAACGGGGAAGGTGACAGAGACAATGTATTTTCTTCCAAAAAGGGAGCAGAAGGTGGTTGTGATGGTGTTGGGCAATGTCAATAAAGTGGGAGAAGGTCTGTTTTTCAGCCTGCCCAGAGTTTGCTCAGCTGTCACCTCTGTCCATTTCTGATCTTTTGGCTTGCTATGTGTATGAAGTTTGTCTCTGATGTCTTCCCTCTGTTCTCACACAAAAGGTAAGAAACTCCTCCTTGCCCCATTTTTTTTCATTTCTTTCTGCCATCACCTCCCTTGCTCCATTCTTCTGCTGCCCATCTCTTAGAGCAAGAGCTGTCTTGGCTGTTTCTGACATGTCTTTGATTTTCATGGGAGACTTTTAGCACCTTCATACTACAGAAAAGAAGTATTTTCTAATGTTTTGCTGAGGCAAACCACATGAGACGCAGTTAAGAAACATTTTGATGCAGAAATCTTTTTCACTGCAGATGAATTTCAGTATTTTGTGTTCTTCACAAAGAAGCAATGCACAGAAGGGTAATTCAGAGAGCTGACACTGCTGTCCAGATACCTCTCTTATAGGAATACACAGGTCCAGAAGAAAAATTGTAGTGACCAGGAGGAGTCAGAAGAGCTTGACCAATCTCTACTTCCATCAATAGAATGTGCAATGGGAAGAGATTAATGGTAGAATTTTAATCTCATTGACAGGAGTCTCACTGAATGAGAGCAGATCTGAGCTTCACTCTTGATTCCTTGATTATTTCCTGACATATTTTAAAACATGAGATATAAAATACATTAACAGTTTTGACTGGAGCCAGAAACAGAAATTCAGAGATAGATGGTATTTTGCAGAAAAGCAAGGTGTCCCCACTTGCTGAATAACACAAGTAACTTTTTATGGCAGCTCACCACTATGACCTCCTCTTCCTCCAGCAACTCAGCATCTTGGCTGTACTACACCGACTTTTCATTGTTTTGATATTTCTTGCATATTTTTATGTTTTTTTCATAAATATTTAGATTCAGAATCAACACATTCATATGCTGACCACACTTTACTTCTTTGAGAAGTTATATTCAGGGACCATTCTTTTTTGACCAGGACAACAGGCAGCTCTCCCAAACATCTGCAGTTCATGGGCCTCATAACAGTCATTCAGTTTGAAAGATAGTGAAAGAAAAATAAAAGCCTAAACCAAAGCAAGTATTAAATGGTGAGTCCAAGTGTAGCTCACTCGTTACCATCTCAGTCCTCCTCTTAGTTTGCTCACATCAGCCATACAAGTGGTACCTGTTTAAATAAAACATGGGCAAGTATTCACAGCCTGGTGCATCCAACAAATTCACTTTCCCGTATTCTCAGTAGTTCTTAGGAGCATCACAAGGAAAAAAACCCACCTATTTAGCATGCTTTGAAAGCAGCTAGAGATTTAGAAACACTTCCTCCCCGCTCTCTTTTTCTGTACTCTTTACATCCAAAAACCAAGTCACATAAAACCCCAGAAAATAAATGAGCAAAAAGTGAGATAAGGTATTAAGTTTATTCAGGAGCTCAGAATTATTTCGGAGAGCTGCTTTTCACTCCTATCAAATGCATATGTATAAGTTTTAAGTCAATATGTTTTGCTAGCACTGTTAAGCTAGAAATCTGCCTGATATCCCTTGTAGTTAGATGCCAGGTAAATAAACAACCAACTGGCTTAAGCAAATTAGGTAAATAGTGTTTGTGGGCAGGTAGTTTTGTTCAGCATGTGGCATATAAATGTTTATTAATGCTGTTAACTTGGAGAAATGCTGAGGTAAAGGAAGAGATTATAGCAAATGCACAGATTAAAACAGAAACATTTGTCAAAACCAATGTGCATAAAAGCAAATAGTAAACAACTACATGAGTTTGCTGAAGCCAAATGCTCCCATTTAATAAATTAAATGCTTCATTAATCCTCCATGACAGAAGTAATGCTTGGAATGGAGAACAGATCAAAAAAAAAAATACTTTTTGAAGTCACATCCCATGAGTCTTCCAGGCGGGAACCACAGCCTCTCCCAGGCAAGGAGTATAACAAGGGCAGCCCCTCTCAGCTCTCACTCTTGCAACTCCTGCCTGCTGCCAAAATGTTTGGAGCTGATAACAGTGCTGCTGAAGGAGCTATTGGTTGTGTGGGTTGCTGTGATCAACAGCTGCCTTAGAGATGCTCCTGGTCCCTGAGTGCTGTGCACCAGTTGTGATCTAGATGACAAAAATGTGTTGTGACAGAGTGGTCCCTGTGCTGTGTCCTACACTAAGACACCCATTTACCACTGTGGGGCTTGCTTTGAGGGTTGCCCAGAAGCAAAGCACATGGTGGTGGCAAATCCCCATACTTCAAGTGAGCCCTCTGGCACTGGGTACCTTTCTGCAGGAGCACTTAGAGCTCTGTGATCAGCTGCATGTCTTATCTTTACCCTAAAACAATATGTTTCCATTTTTCAGGGTTAGGTCTTGAGACACACGTTGGATTAATGTTCTCTAACATCCAAGCACGATGGAGGTGTCAGGCATAGGACGGTATTTTGATAGAAATCCATCCACACACGTCACTGTTGTCTGAAGGTCCATCTCACCGCCTGAGCCTCAGCTGCAGCACTACTCTAGTGTTTGCTGACCATGTCCAACTCTGCAGCACTGCCTGGGAGAAACACCCTCCTTTTTCTTTAGCAAACAGTTTTACATAGCATTGACTTGGCCTTGGTAACTTGGACCTCTTGGCTTGCCTAGAGCATTGCAACATCCCTGGTATGAGGCCTAAGGCAATCCCTGCACACCAGCTGGCACAGAAGGCTAAGGATGGCTTGCCACCATCATCACTGTAATGCCTTCCCATGGAATTGCTCATCAGCTTCCCAGTGGCTGTGCCTCAAGCTGCTTTATGTACACACCACATGAGTTAGGGGACCAGGACAAAGAGCACAGACAGTGACTCTGCTTAACTGAGGCTGTCCATGGCACCTATGAAAGAACTCATGGTGTGGTAAACTGTAGGCAGGGTTTGCCTAGGAAAAAGGGCTGCCACAGACATCAGTAAGATGTTCTATGAAGTTCTATTTAACAACAGTGGATGTTCTGGAACCAAGGTCCCACCATCTGGAGAGGGATGAAATCCTGCTGCAGATTCTTCTTGAGATCAGAGACCAGAAATGCTCATCTCTCTGTCTTACAGCTGGACCTTCTCAGGGCATCTTGTCTTCAGGGCCGTTGTCCCTCTGTGAAGTTAGCTCGAAAGTGAGCAGATGGTCTGGTAGTGTCTGGGGTGGGAAAATGACATACATAAGCCCTGCACTAGGAAAATCAAGCTTAAAATAGACAGGCTCAAAGCCAAGATACTCCTTTGCCCACACTTCTTCCCCAGGGCAGAGGAGGAAAGTGCAGAGATGTGACAGGTGCCAGTCACTTTGCTTCATGTGTTTCTGGAAGGAGATTAGATTCTGCAATGAGAACAACAAAGTAAGAACTTGAACTAAATACCAAAGTCCTCTGGCTTCCTGGGAGATGGGCTGAGGGAGCACCATAGGAGAGATCTGGGATGAGAAAAGACCACACACCTTTGTCAGCATGTAAAGCATGGGGTATTTCTGTACTGAAGATGCAAGATCATCAATGAGTTGTTCTCCTAACATGGGAAGCTTTATGAGAAAATATGGCCGAGAATGTGCAGACAAAGGAATGCCAGACTATTGGCTGAAAAGTGGATCAGAGTAAGTTGTTCCAAGGAGACATGGAAGGATGGAGACGTGAGGATCCCAGGAAAAAAATTTTTAAAAAGTAAAATGAGGAAAGAAATAGTGTTTGAAAGATAGTTGTAATCCAGATTGTATATCACTGTGAGAGGACAGGGAGAGGAGCTGTGGACCCCATCCCTACCCAGGAGCCAGTCAAGCTCCTGCCCACACTATGATATGTGTTATGGTGTCCCAAAGCAAACATGGAAATGTCAGGGAAATGCTTTCCTTTTTGTTTGAATGGAGTTTTGGTAGATTCACTGACTTCTTACACATTTTGAGAAGTGAAAAGTAAAACAGACCCCACCAGATCTTCACACCAGAGTTGAATTTGCAGCACATGAAAGCTTATGCCACATGGCAGGTGAGGTTCAGCCTGAGCTTGCAGTGTTTTTGTGGTGAACACTGGGATGGCCAGTGCTGCAGGAGCTGAGTTGCACTGAGTCCCTCTGAGTCTGGCAGCTACATTTTTTACTTTGTGCTGCAACACCCAAAGAGAATTTGTTTTGCCTTCTGATGTTTATCTCAATTTTACATGTGTTCACAACTCACAGGAGAAAATGACAAATTGAGAAAATATTTGTTTTTGCAAAAGCCAAGAGGCTGTTGCAGCAGACAGCCAGACAAACACAGTGTAAGTGCCAAAGTCTGAGCTTTTCTATAGAGTGTGCTATGTACATGTTCAGTTTCACCTGCCTAAAGGGCAATAGGAAATTCAGTCTGTATGCTGCCATAATCACTGCAGTCTCTCTGCACAAGGATTACTTGTTGCATCCCTCTGCAGGCTTTTGGAACACCACCCAAAAGGGAGGGTGAAATCATCAGCCACATTTAATTTAGCCACACCAACTGAATCTAAACAAATTGAAAAATGATCTGCCTGTAACACTTTGAAGTATACAGCAGAAAATAACTCTGAAATAGCTGTTTATGTTCACTGGAGAAAGATTCATTTCTGAGCTTGAGTAGCAGAGGTAAATAGAACCACCTGTAAACCGTTACCTGCCATGCCCCACTGCCCCCATGTGAAAAAACAAGAACAGGCATTGCTTGGAGTGGAGTTGGTCTAGTAAATGATGAGCAAAATGGAATGTGCTCTCTCAAAAAACAGCAAATGAAGAAGTGCTGCTGCATCTGAAATGATGTTTACCTGGAAGGTCCCAGCTTTTGTCAGAAGGCCCATGAGTGTAGCACTGGCTTTCTCTCCTGTGGTGCAACATGAGCCACTTTGCCCTTTACTTCATACTTCAAGAGGGATTTTGCTGGTGAAACAAACTGACCTATTATACAAATGGATTAAAAGTCTCTGCACTGATGTATAGCCAAAATGGAGAAGAGCTCTGCATAGTAGTGTGGCTAATTGTCTTTTTACTTAATTATTATCTATGTATTAATTTTGTGCGGGTTTTTTTGTTTTGTATTTAATAACTGATTTTGGTGCCATTACACATCCACATAAATCCCTGAAAAGGGGGAACTTAAAAATGTTTGCTCGTAATACCAAGTTCTTTAGGTCCATGGTTTGCTACCAGCAAGTGGCAGCATGATTTCCAATCATGGACAATGCCAAGGTTCCTTGGTCTGTGGCATCCTAGCTCTCCCAGACGAACACAGCACAGTGCATCTTGCCTGAAGCATTTCTCTAGGTCCACAATGACTTTAGCCCAATTTCCTAAAGAAGCAAAACCATCTGAGCATGACATTTATCTTCCCCTCTCCTCTTTCCTCTCAACTCCTGAGCCCATTGACTGGTTTAGCCCCCGTGAGACAGAGGGCTGGAAGTTTCAAAGATCCATTTTTCCCTATGGATTCTGTGCAAACTGTTGGGAAGGTGTTTACAGAGCCTTTTAAAAAAACAGCTTTTAGTGCAGAAAGAGCTCAGAAAACTTTGGTATTTCCCATTACTTTTCGGCCCAGATAACCAAGCAGTAAGTGCAAGGCCTCAGCTTTAATTTGGACTAACCACAGCCCATATTGTGTACTGCCAAGTGGGAATGCCACAGAAGAAAGGAGAGGAATGGAGGTTACTTGAGGAAGGAGGATGTTCAGGGGACGAAGGATTTGTATTAGTAGGACAATATGTCCTACTGGCTTGGCTGCCCACAAATCTGCTTTTCAGGATAGTTTTTAGTTTTCTCTTGCTTCCTTTTCTGGGTCCCTGCAGGCAGCTGTTGGTCCTTGGAAGATGTGATGACAAGGAGAAAGTTCTTTGGTGCCTATAGAGAATGTAGAAGTGAAAATACACCTCCCAGGGTCTCACCCTGAGCTGAAAGGAATTGTGAAAATACTGTTTCCACATCCACACTCATTTCTGGAAATAGAGTACAAGTACAGGATCCTGCCCTGGCACTCTATAAGCAGAAGGAAAAGAATAAACCCTGATGGGGAATGTCAGGAGTGCTCAGTGCCTGGGAGCTCTGTGGTTATCCAAGAGGGAATGGTTTGCATGGTCAGCACAGGGTTACACAGAAAGCTCCCCCTGAGGGATTGCCAGGATGCTGGCTAGGCAAACAAGGTGTTGCTTGGGCATATTGCTGTACCTTGGTGCTGTGACCAGCAGCTCTCCATCACTCGGTGCCCTTCTGCTCCCCACCAGGACACTCGAGTACGTCAGCAGAGTGTCTGGCATTTGCCACCACATGCCTTTTCTTGTGGCTTATATACAAGTGCTCTTGACCTCAACACTGGTGTGACACATAAACAAGTTATATAAAAACTCCCCTAGTGCATTTTTGCATATCACAGGTCCCCTATATTTAATAGCCCAATATTTGAAGAGAGTGACTGGGTTCAACATGGGGTTAGTTCTCCTTTGAGGGGAGACATTTTATGCCCTTCTGCTGCCTCCCTAAACAAGAATTCACATATTTCTTGTTTGAATGCTTTGTTTTTGTTATGAGATGTAGAAAAAAGCAAGACCCAAGGTGGACTCAGCACACAGGAACTGAGTATGTGACACTTCCATTGTGTTGTGCCACCAGATCATAGAGGGGAAATTCAGGCATTGCAGCTGTGTGACTCTGTTAACTGCTAATTCCACTGCCAGCTTTAAAATCTGGTTCATTAATGTGGTATACAGTGAAATAGCCTTTGTACTATGTGCATTATTTGAAATACCTTTAGATGTTTTAAGATGTTTTCCACTGTAGCTTTTATTTAGGTGGTAAAGCAATGCCCAGTCTGAGAATGTTGAAGACTAGGCTGATCTTGTCCCTTTTCAGTGCTATTCAAACTGTGTGACTGAGCACAGAAAAAATAAAAACCAAGAAGGATTCCAGAGTGAAGCTGGGGAATGTTCATGCTTTTAGCATCTCAGATGGACCCCCCAGACTCCCTAAAATTGCCTCTGAGCTCCCAAGGCTGCTGGACCACAGCCCAAAAGAACCATTGAAAAAAGGCTCCTTATCAAGATGTGTTTATTTACTCAGGTATCTCTATGAAACATTGGAACAAAAAGCATGTACATAATTCAGTCCCAAGTGCATTCGGGATGTCTGGTCCTGTCAAAGAGGTATCAGGAACACATAGACTAAACCACCTTCCTGTCTGCTCCTGCAGGAGTAGATTTGATTCCTGGCACTGGCAAGCTGGTGTATGGATTTTACAGATCCATGAGAATAAGTTGATCTTAGTAATTTCTCACCAGTTTCCCTGGTGAGTTAAAATACTCAAAAGTATTTTAATTATTTTAAAGTCAAGCCATCAAATGGTGCACCTCAGACACAGCTATTCCAGGAGAAAATTAGAAGCACAGAGGAGAAAACAATATGCCAGAGAAACTACAATCAGAGTGTGATCCGAAAGATAACTTTAGTAATGCAAGTGTTTCTTTGCTGGATGACTCATGGAAGGAAGCAGGGGCTGGAGCTGCGGAAAAAAAAGAGTCTGCTGCTTGGGAACATGAGCGAAGGTCAAGGATCAACTGTGTAAAACCAACTTTTTGTTTGACGTTAATAATCTTTAGGAAATGGATGGAGTGAGAGCAAATGTCAGCTCCAGTAATGACTATGTAACTTTGGGACTGTATAGAAATGTGATAGCCCAGCTCAAACATTGCTGGTGGAAATAATGGGGAGAGGTTAGCTGAGGATTCAAACCTTGCTTTAATGTTTTCTTTTGAGTTTCTCTGTGAGTTCTGATTTATCAAAGGGACAGGCAGCAATCTCCAGTATTTAAATCTCTGTATATATAGCATATAGGCATTTATAGACATATATATACTATATATATAGTATATAGGCATTTTTGACTATTATTTTTGTCTGTGCAACAGTTTCCCAAATCTTTCCAAGAAATATCATCTCACTGTCACTTTTAAATTTTAAAAATATCTAACAGTTTTTATGTTAAGATCCAACAGGCATGTTATGATATTTAATTCAAAACATAAACATGTTATAATAATATACTTATGATATAAGAATATATGTTAGATTTTACGCACACCACTCAGACCTACTTCACACATATCTTTTCTGTGGTTATTTTCAGTGTACCTTCTTCCAGTAACAGATTGTCCAAGCTTCATTCCTTCTGTCTCTTGCCAAAATAGCAGCAAGTTTAATTTTTTTTCTCTCCCAAATTGTGGCACAGCTGGCAGTGTGTAAACCAAACAGACAGCTCTACATTTGTAACTGTGCTCCTTCCTTCCAGAAGAGGGGTGCCAGCTCTGTAAATTCAGAGGCCAGATCACATTCTGGCAGAAGGTCAGAGTATTAGGGGAAAAGAAGGTAACATGTCTTTCTGCTGTCTGTTATTTTGAATTTGGTGGCATTTATTTTTAAATGGAGTCTGGTTGGTTTTTCCAGCTATGATACAGCTCTGCTTTGCATTGATGAAGGGAATATTGGTTCACCAGGCAGCCTGCTCCTGTGGTTCTGTCCTATGTTGGAAAGATTTCCTGATACCAAGCTCAAATGCCAATTTCTCTGGCAGGTCTATGGCTGTTTGTCCCACTCATAGTGCATG
This sequence comes from Vireo altiloquus, assembly GCA_013396875.1. NCBI lineage: Eukaryota > Metazoa > Chordata > Aves > Passeriformes > Vireonidae > Vireo > Vireo altiloquus. The sequence continues at coordinate 993,142 of VZRF01002283.1, forward strand.
TGAAAGCCTCGACTGGGAAGTCTCTAAGCTCAGAACAACTGGGGGCTGGAGTGCTTGAGGAAAGTATTTTTCATATAGTTGTCCTGTTTACTTACTTCCCCAGACATTCACTTTGGTGCTGTCAGAGATACGATCCTGGCAGGCAAAATTTTAGCCTGATGCAGTACAGATATTTTTAGGACACAAAATCCAGTTTATTGCGTTCTTCTTCACAACAGCCTTTTCTGTCCTCAAGGAGTGTTACTAATTCTCCTCTCCTCCTGGCTATACAATCCCAATTTTTTCAAATTTCCTTCAAAGGACAGAACCTCAGACCTTTCATCTTCATCCTCTTAACTCCCCCTTGCCTGCGCCACGACTTCCTGGGGACACATTACCCACAGCTGAACCCTGCTGCAGCACAGGGACCCACAGAAGGGTTAATCCCTATGTCTTGCAGGATAAGTGGTCTGTTCACCCCCGGGGTGTGTGTCCTTCTCCACAGTGGGTCAGCCCCACTGACTCGCGCTGCTCTCTGGTTCACCCTGGGCCAGTCTCTGCAGAGCTGTTACCCAGACACTTGTTCTCATGCCAGGGCTGTGCAGCTGGCTGCTCCCACCCCAGAGAAAGGAAATGTGTCTGTATCAGCACGTCCATGGGCACAACTGCTGCGAGTCTGCCTGAACTCTCCATCACCTGCACAGCCCAGGGGGGCTTGGCCAGAGGAAAGGACGGTAAGGAGGGAATGCAGAAAGATAAAAATGAGTGCATTCCTCAAATTCAATACTCGTTTGCAAGTCTCCCAGCGTGCAATAAAGGCTTTGTTTATAGTTTTGGAATTAATTCATTCTTTTGTTTTTACATTTTGTTATTCTGCATTTTTAATTTGACCCCACCTTGCAAATCCACTTTCTCTCACACCAGTTGTGAATGCTGCAAATCAAGCTCTGAATTAATATATCTCCTGGATTCAAACTGAAAAACCATAATACTGACTTCTAAGACAAGTAAAAAAAAATAGGGAAAACCAACTTTCATTTAAGATGGAATATTTTTAAATGAAGGGGCAGAAAAATGCATGTCCTTTCTATCAAAAAGTGTAAAACATAGCTCGTACTTTTTGTCAGTGCTCAAGGATATAGTAGCAAAGTGTTCTTTTGACTCTAGGGAGGAGACATCTTTGTACTAGTAGCAAGGCACGACAAGTTTGGATGTTGGGAGGAATCTCAAAACACTCAAATATTTTTGGTTGAGGCAACTTTGGAAAGCCTGGAACAGTGGTCCTGTGTCCAGCTTGCATTGTGTGCATTGAATTGCCTGGTTCCGTTGAAGCCAACCAATGTGAGTATTTTTTGTGCTCTCTACCACATAGCATTGTCTCTCTGTATCTTTACAACATGATCTGCTTGACTCTTGCCAAACAGATTAATGGAGGGACAGAACTGGATACAACAAAATATATTAAATAGACTGTGAGCTGCTGGGGTGGAAGAGATTTTTCCAAAGGACATTTTACAGCTGTACTGCTTCCATTGAATTTAATTGATTTTTTATTTAATTACGTGGTATCGGTTTTCCCTTAAAATCTGCCTGCTTGTCTTCTTGAAAGTTTTATAAATTTTGCAATAAATATTGGACTAATATGAGGTGCAGAACTGCTTCCTTTGGCTCCCTTATTCTAAGGTAAGTGGAACACTATAAATTTCAGGGATAAACACAGTTCTGCCTAAGACATTAATGTCCCAGACTAAAGAAGTTAATCTCCTAGAGGATGAGACTGTGGAGATGACAGTCTTGTGTTCCAGACGTGGGACAACGCCAGACTGGGTTCCAGTCATTTGAGTTTTGGATCTCTGAGATAAAAGACTTTGTCTTAGTAGGAGGCGAAAACCTAAACACTAGTGCAAGGTGGAGGGGGATACATGCCAATTTAACAAATGAATGCAGAGAAATTTGACCACCAAATGGTTTATATCTGACTGGCAATGGGGCCAGACGAATCACAGTTTAATCTGTCGACTTAACAGAAAGGCTGTATATAATTCCCATAATTCTTTTCAATAGTTTTAGAGAGTTTCAAAGATGTTTACAAAGGTGCTGTTTGGTTTCTACTATGTATTATGTAAGCTTTGAAGCAAACTTCTTTACAAGTCTTTTCTCTTGCTATACAATCTATGAATTGTATTACTTCCATCATGATTGTTGAAATAAACATGACATGAAAATAAATTTATATTTTAACCTTCATTCTTGTTCCTACACTTCTGAGATATTCCAAGAAGATTTGAAGAAAATTTTAAATGTTCTTCAAAAAGCAGAGCTTATATTATCTCTATCTACTGCTAGATGCCATGGGAAATCCTTAGAAATATAATGAAACATAACACATAAAACCCACTGAGCCACGATCTAATCAAATGAGTAGATTCATAACGACAGAATACCATTAAAATGCAGGCAGAAAACTTTTCAGTGCTCTTATTCTGCGTTTCTTTTTGTTACTTTAGGTCTTCACTTTGGGAGTAATGGAAGCGAGCTGAATAATGAATACAGTTAATACAGTCTCAAGGAGCTTTCCTTCCAAGATCTCTTTCTCTTGAGCTGAGCTGAAGGTCAAATAACTTCAGTATAGTAGAATGCACCAAGAAGGTCCTTTTTAGACCCTTTTATTGACTACAATTTAATGGTGACAAGGAATAATAATGGATAAGGAAATGAGACACTTTAAAGCTTTAGTTTGCTTACAGCAAAGTAAGAGAATAATGCATTTCAGTTCCTTGGGCAAATGACAATAAAATAATCACTTTGCTAGTTTTAGGTGCTGCAGTGAATAGATCAAATCAGAAGTATAGACAACTGCTTTTTCCTTAATGAGTTTATCCCACTGATGAATGAAGACAAGTCAAGTGATGCAATTATTTCTCCATTAACTGGGTAATCATGGCTTATTACTGAATATAATCAATGCAGATTTCCATATATCTAGACCCTGCTGTGGAACCCCACCCTGGGCTGAGCACTTTGTGCCCTGAACTGTACCTGGGAAATGATTTTGTAGAGTATGAGTGCAAATCATCAAGAACACTGCCCAAGAAGGCCTGCAGTGCACACCCCAGAAAATAGAGGCACTTACCTATTTTTTAATATATGTGTTCATAAATGTTATGTTATGCACACATATAACAGTTATAACTAATGACTATTAGTTATACCTAATTTATAACTAGATTTACAGGGCAAAGGCTAAAGAAGATCACTTTATTCACAGGATCACAGAATAGGTAAGATTGGAAGGGGCCACAGTGGTCATCTGGTCCAACCTCCCAGCTCAACAGGGTCATCCCAGAGCACATTGCACAGGATTGCACCCAGACTTGAATATCTCCAGTGAGGGAGACTCCACAGCCTCTCTGGGCAATCTGTGGCAGTACATGGTCACTGCACAGTAAAGTTCTTCCTCATATTCAGTTGCAACTTTCCGTACATCAGTTTGTGCCTGTTACCTCTTGTTACTTGACATCACCAAGAAGAGCTGGCTTCATCCTCTTGACGTCTTCTCCTCAGATACCCTCATATACATTGATTATTCCTCCTTCATATCTTCCTCTGTGCCTTCAGCTGGACAGAGAGATCCTCTGGTGTGGGTGCGAATGAGCGTGGCCAAAGAAGGATTCATACACTGGGACACATGGGCTTGGTCTTGCTAAGTTCATGGAAGGAGGGAGCAGGAGGAAGCTGGTTTCTGGCACTGGAGCAGTTGAATCACCAAGGCAGGACTGTGAGGAATGGACAGGAGGCATGGAAGGCAGCTTAATTTGCAGCCAGGATGAACAGTATTGCAAATCTGAAGGGAGATAATTCAACATGAATGGATGTGAAGCTGTTTCTGTGTCTCCAAATCTTCTTGCAATGCCAGGGAGCTTTCTGTATGACCAAGCACCAAGGGAATACCATGTCCCATCACCCACCTGGACGTCATTATATCAGAGAAAATGTCATCTTCACAGTCAATACAAATTTATGAAGTTTTTCACTTCTTTTCTACATGTTGACTAAAGCAAGCAGCATCTTATATTTCTCTCTCAAATTGTCCTGTACTTTGTACCTGATTTGCCCTCATATCAGCGTGTTCACATTCCACCCTTATCGTATGAGCACTGTGCAAGCCTTGGAAAGCTTTTTTCCATTACTCACTCCTTCAGCAGATGTTCGTGTTTACCACCCTGTTGACCTTGTTAGCATATTTACCACTGTGTAAACAGCTTGTACTCTGCTCAGACTGTGAAGTCTATTTTGGCCAATATTTTAACAAAGGCTTAGTGTGAGTATGTGCCTGCTAATCAGTATACCAGAAAAATCTGCATATTGAAAAAAAAAGGATGAGGAATAGAAAACATCATAAAGACAATGAGATTAAATAGTGAGCTTTTCAGTGATCTCATACAGATGGCATATTGAATGCACACAGGGCTAGACATCAAGTCACATGTCTAGGGAGTCGCATACAATAATAGTGCAAGCATATAAAGAGAAAATAAGAAAGTCCATGCATAAAATGTCATATATCTAGAAAGGAACATGAAAGATAACAAGAAAATACTCTAAGTTTAGATTAATAGCGAGAGGATTATGAAAGGAAGAATTGGTCTTCTACTCAGAGGGAGAAGAAACTATTTATAAATGATATTGAGAAGACTGAAGGGTTTTGTTTCTTTTTTGCTTCAGCATTCCCTGGAAGAACACTGAAAAAGGGTATGAATTCAGATAGAAATAGAAAATCTGCTGAGAGCTCGAATTGGTGAATTGATTTTTTCCCAAAAAATTTCTCTGGAGCTAATGAAATTGCACAGGTAATTTTGAAAACCAGATGAAACACATCTGACAGCAATTAGAGGCTAATCTTGGAAAGCAAGAGGATGGTTATGGTTGGGAGCCTGCTTATCTTTATGATGGGGAAGAGGGTGAACTGGGGAATTGCAGTCTTGCCAGTTTATCTTCTCCTCCTAAAATGGGAAGAAATAATCCAGCCATCAGTAAACACCCAGAAGATAATGAAGGATAAGTAACAGCTATCAGGGCTTTGTCAGGAATATAAGATCTTTAACAAAGGTCATTTCCATTTACACCAGCATGCCTGGTCTTGTGGGCCGTGGGAAGGAGGTCAGCACCACGTTTCAGAAAGGCTGTGACATGGAGCTCCTGTTCTGGCACTTTGACGAGCTGGCTGCAGGATTGTGATCCACGCTCCATGGCCAACGTGGACACATCAGCCATGGTTTCCATGGGCACCTCTCCTGGGCCCCCTGCAACCCAATATTTTTGCTGATGATAAACTAAGAACTGTGTTTTTTCAATTTTTAAACAGCAGAAAGCTAGAAAGGGTCATGAGCGTACTGGGGGATAGGGTAAGGTGTGAGAATGCTCCTGACTGAGAAAACCATCCTGCCAAAATTAGAGGTGTTTTCTGTAATGCTTTGTAACTGATGGGGGTGGCTGTTCCGAAAGCCCAAGCTCCAAGCTGCACTGAAGGCAGAGGTCTCCTTTCTGCGTCCTGCCAAACTCCTTGTGACCTCAACACAGGGCTCATGGACCAGGTGGTCTCAGCACCTTGTCTTCCCCACTCCTGCCTCAGGGGTACCTACACTGCCAGCCTGGCTGACCTGAGGACATGGAGATTTTCACCTCCTACAGCACGGTCAGCATGGAACAAGGAATGAGCATAGCCAAGACCAAACATGGTTTACATGATCTACTGCTCAAAGCTCCCATTGCTGCACAGGAGGTCCTGTGGATGGGGTACATCCAGGCAGTCCCAGGAAGGGCTATTAGCCCCTCATGTTACCAAGCCTGTCCATGGGGACAGCCTCAACATTGGGACTTGGTGCCTAAAAATCATCTTAACGTGCAGATTTAAATATCTTGAATAATGATTTTTGCTTGATCTTGGAGTTGCATGTGATCTCCATTTTTTACAGGGACATTTACTACTCTCTGCTGAGAGGCAGCTTTTTGTGTGGACAAGCAAGTGCCGAGGCCATGGAGGGAGGGTGCATTCCCAGACCTGGTAAGCTGCTGCGAAGTTGCTGCTGTAGGGATCTACAGGGAGGAAAACTGGGCTCCACTGTACCTGCCAGGCTGCTTCCTGCTCTCACAAAGTCCTTTGAAAAATAAAACCAGTCAAGAATTTCCAACCTGCCCTAAAATAAACTTCCTAAACGTGATTCAAACTTTGAAAGATTTCAATCTTGAGTTGTCTGGAAGTGATTTTTTTTTGAATGTTAATTTTCTACTATTGACCTAAAAAATCAGTCATTTAGACAACCCTGTTCTGTGCAGAAAGGATAAAGCTTATCACAGAACCAACCACAATTTTTCAGGACCCGTTGGAAAGAGGAAAAGACTCTACTGATCACACTACTTGCCATTATAGATTCACAGCACATTTCTTTGACCTGTCCTCTTCTCAAGATAAGCATAGTGAGTATGCAAATAACTGTAATAAATGCCATCAACAGGCAAATGGAAAATAAGAAACTCAACTGACTAAACTAACAACTTAAACTGAAGCATCCCCCCCTTCCTGGGAAAAGATAAATAAACAAGTGCCTGACAGCATGTTGGGCACCTCACCTTGCTCTTTGAAGGGTAAGTCATGGTTAAAGCCTGGGAGTAGTAATGGCACTTTTGTCATCCCCCATTAGCAGTGGTGCTCCCTGAGGTGACTTCTCATAGTATCCCCTGGTCACAAAGCACAGCAGTGCCAGCACAGCCACATCCTCTTTGGGGACATGGATGAGGAGAAGACCAGCTCATCTCTGCTTTGCTGTGAACCCAGAGAGCCCAGCACCATGGAGTGCCAGGAACAGGCTGCAGCATCACTGCACATGCAGTGCCCAGCTCTGGACAGGGGCTAAGGGTGGACACACCCCATGTCCAGAAGACATTCTCCAATCATTCATCATTGTTTCTGTCCAAAATAAGATTTCTTTTTCTATCAACAAAGCACAGTTTTGTTAAAGGTAATTTTGAGTGCTTGGTTAAAAATCCATGCCTGTGCTTAGTCTGTGTTAGGGGGTGGCCTCCAGTGAAAGCATCTGTACTGGAAACACTTCCCAGCAGTGTGCGCTGCCAGGGCTGCCGCCATCAAAGGCCTCCTGTACATCCTTAAAAAAACCCAGATTTTCCTCTGTGCAAAAATGCTAGCAAGAGGCTTTCTAAAATCTCAGAATTACATAAATATTTGTAATCATCCCATCTTTTTCATCCCAAACACCCAAGGATGGAATTGGATACCCAAGGACTGATGCCTATTCCTGCTGTTCCCAAAAATAAATCTGTGTGCTAAATATATCCCATCAGCTGAAGGAAACCTGTCAAGGTGCATTTAAAATGAAAGTCTGGTATCGAACAACAAAGGGAACATCCTGCAGACCCATGACTAAACACTGTACTAAACACTTAATCAAGATATGTTAAAACAGGAATGTACAGCTTGCTATCAGCTTTTACTGTGTCAAGAGAGACTATTGCTTATGGGTATTTCTGCATGGGGGATTCCAATTTTGTCAGAAATTTGCCTCTCTCACCATCTGAGCTCTTGAAAATTTTTTTTTCTTCCAGTCATTTTAAAATGTAATTACAAAAATGAAAATGCTAACAGATTTCAAATCACTTCAGGACACTTTGCCAACTAGAAACATGTTGACTTTTTAAACAAATGGCTTGCTTTTGCTGTAATTAATTTTAAAACATTCATTTTTGCACTGACAGACATCAAGCAGCTATTCTGCAGCTGTCTCAGGATTTCTGAGCTTGACCTTAATGAATAATACAAGGTTTTCTTAATTTGAAGAGTAACATATGCTATTCTTCTTCCCTGCTGAAGTAGATCCATTTAAGTTTCCTGCAGCCAATGTGTTTACTAGGGCAGCAGATGCCTTTTGCACAATGTGATTACCTTTATGTGGGCAAGTAGGCCACACCATTAACAATTAAATATTTTCAGAACTTTACATTTAACAAGAAAAAAATTATTGTCTGTCCCCTTTCCCCTTGTGTGATGGGGGATGTAAACTGTGAACTTTGTCCATGTCTTTGGCCATGAAGGTTCTGCCATTAGCAGCTGATGGCTTTCACCCAGCATGTGCACATCCTCATGGGCAGTGCTGGGAGATGCAGCTAGGAGATCAGCCCAGCCATGTCCTCAGGAGCAGAGGGTCACTGAGAGGCACTGCCAGTTTCTGGGCTGCTTTTGGTAGATCTCCTCAGGGAGCTCTTTTTCTCAGAAGGTGTTTAGCCTGTGGGTTATGTCCACATCAAGCATCTCCCAGCCTCCTGGGTGCTGACCAAGGAACACAAACCACTGGTGATGCCAGAAAGTGCTGGTGACTTTGCATGGATACTGAGTGTCCTGAATTCATTGGGTTTGTGGATTCATGAGGTTTGCCATCCTCCAGACCCCAGCAGTCTCTGGAAATACACCAAAGCCTCGCCCTCCTTTGTCCACTCTTTAGGCTCTTGCTTTCTGGTTCCAATTTCTGTGAGAATGTTCACAGGTACTTAGAGAGGCCATCCATCCAAACTCACACAGGGAGGACCTTTATACGATCTAGTGCCTTTGTATATGCTGCTTGGAGGGCGAAGAAGGAGGTAAGCACACGTCTGTGGCAGGCACCCAGGGTGCCATGTGTTTTATTTGCCTCTCCTGCCATCATTGCTTGTTGCTGCACCTCCTCCTTGGCTGCTGTCTGTAAGCCCTGTCTTAGTTATGTGGCAGACTCACAGGTCTGAAGATGCATTATGGGATGCATCACAGTCTACAAGTGTGCTGTTGTGAAAAGATGTTTAATAACAAGGCAAAACAAAAAGGCTCCCCCTCAGGGTCAACAAACAGCAGCTCAGGATGCAAAATGCATGAGTTTTGCCTCAGACAATGGGGCTGAGTTGGAGGTTTTTCAGCAGGACATACTTGCTGCCGTAATCGGCAGCTAAACATGAATTCCTTGGTCAGACAGGTGTGGAACACTTTGAAGATTCCTCAGTGTTGGATTTTTTAGGTTTCCACTCCCAAGGGGTTTGCTTTGCTCTCTGGAATATGGGAAGATGTTGTCACAGAGTCTTTTGAAGAAGTTTTAAAGTGCAGAATTCCTAAGAACAGCACCACACACAATAGTCCATCTGACCTTGTGATGACAAAGACATGGGACATGGGGAGGAGCACAGTGATCCACACCAACATCTAATTACATGAAACTGCCTTCAGCTGACTCCTCAGTTTCCCTTGCAGGAAAAAGGTTTTGACACCAATGGAAGATATTACTGATTGGTGAAATCCAAGATCTGCTTTCATTTCTGTCCCCAGTGCCCTGTGCTGGGCACATGTCAGAGCAGCAGCCTGGATTATACTGTGCTGCCTGGTTCCATCTCTGGGAATCACCCACTTAAGGTATGTGGAGAAACAGATTAACCTTACATTCTATTTTTCATTCAAGGCAGGATCAGACCCTCCAGAGTTTATTGTTCTTCTAGTGAGAAATTTTCTTGGAAAATATTGCTGGGGAAGACTCTGGATTTATTGCAAGCAAAATATCAATCAGCAACAAATACAGTGAAATTAGCTTGCTGAACAAATCCTATATGTCTTTACAGATAATAAAATTGCTGGTAAAATGACAACCACATAGAAATGTACAAATAGCCTAATGGAAAAGAGTGAACACTTTAATAAAACAGAAGTTTACTGCACTGAGGAAGTATTTCTATTATTAAACATTAGTAAAGATGTGCTGCATTGCTTGGTTTAATTCTTCAGTCACGTAGCGGATTACAATTTAATGCTCTGGCCAGCTAACCTGGAACACAAACCCAGTATTTTGCAGGGTGCAATTATTCTTTGCCTAGGTACCTCCTGTGGTTGGCAGCAGCACAGCCCCTCCAGGAAGGCAGGGTAGGAACAGGCAGTCACTGCTGCTTGCACTTATCTGTACTTTCTTGCAGCTGAGCCCTTGCCAGCCATTAAGGACTGGTCAATGCAAACTGGTGAGTTAGTACATTTTTCATACACTGTTACTGCTCCATTTCCCACTGACCTGCAATATAACATCCTGGGATCCTCCCTTGGCTCCTTCTGTGACCCCTCTCTGCTCTCCTCAGGAACTGGGGCTCCTGGCTGTGGGGCAGAGCTGCTTGTACATAGGCAGTGTATCCCAGTCAAAAGTGTATCCCATGGGATACTGAAGGCTTGTGGTACCTGTCAAAATCTGAAGCCAAACTGAAGGTTAGTAGGGAGGACAGTACACTGGCTTTCCCTCTGCCTTTCTGCAGCATCAGAAACCTTATTCTCCATCTTCCCACTCCTGCAGCTCCTACAGTGGTGAAATTCCACATGATGATGAGGGATCTTGACCACTGATAGTAGTGGCGAGGATAACAACAATCAGTATATTAATAACATGCTAGGGAGTTACTGAAGATAGATTTAGGGCCTGAGCCAGAAACAGACCATCATGTCTCAGCTGTTAGATACCTTTCCCTTTACGTTATGCACCAATGTTCTCAATAGTAAAAAATCCTCTTACAATAAATAAACCTGTAAGCATTCTAGGCCTTCGAAAGTCTGGATATAAATATTCAGTGTGTCTGCAATAACACCAGACTCCAAACAGCTGTAACAGGTAAAGCAATTTGCAATGTATGAGAACAGCCACACAAGGTGTGATTCCAGCATCAGATAAGTATTTTCTCGTGCTCATTATGCCCATCAGGCTTTCAAGAAAGTTAGCCATAAGGAAAAATAAGCTGATGCTGTTGTTTTTACAAACTAGGAACAGGAGAAACTGAAGGCAAGAGATCAAAAGGTGTGGGGAATCAGATCCAAACTGTTTTTAATGCCAGGTGAGCAGGATAGGTGTTGCCCCACATAGTTCTCTGGGTGGCCTTGGCTACTTCCACATTCCTGTATTTCTGTCCTCACAGTTCCCTTCCCAAGCCAGCTGTGTGACTGTGACCAGGAGCCTAACCTCCCCACCTGCTCCTCGTTTGTGTATTTCCCCAAGGATGTGCCTATAGCCCTGCTAGCCACCCATACCTCCAACGGTAGGAGAGATTTTATGGAAATCACAGACTCTCATTTAAGTGGGTTAAAAATCAGCAGATGACCATAGGATTTCTAGGACAAAGAGGCATTTTGGCAGCTCTGGGAGTGCTGCCCAGGGAGCAGATGACTGCTGTGAGGTGGGGAAAGCAGTATTGTCACCTGAAGGTCAGCTTTCACATCCAAGGTGGTTTGGTACTCCCCTCAAACCAGCCTGCTCTGGGTTTGAAGGAAGGATGAGGAAATGTCATTTTTTGTTAAAACAGCAAACTATTTTTGAGAAAGATCATCTTTCTGTAGAGAGTAAGTACAGTCAATGGTCTCAGTGGGAGCAGGAAAAATTGACAGGCATAGCTCCAGAAATTAGTATGGAAAGATTCAAACAGCAAATCCTTTCCTGGGAAGATCTTGTACAGCATTTTGTGCTTTAGCAACAGTTAGGCATGTCTGAGTCATGACCTGACTTTAAACCCAGTGATGGTTTAGAGGCTATATAGATTTTTTTGTTACTGGGGCTGCTATCACAGGAGATGTAGAGGTGACATTGTTCATTAGTCTATACTATGGTGATGGTGTCATGCTGCATCTCGGCTGCAGAATTTGGGCATGGAGCACCTTGATGATGGTGCATATGAGCTCTGTGGAGACTTGAAGAGCTGCTGTGGATGCTCTTCTTCCATTTTCTCAATTCCACCGAGTTGGAGCATTCCGGTTTGTGTCTCATTATCTGCTCTGTTTAAAGAATTTCATTTGCCACTGATAGGAGTGCTTTGGAGGGAAATTTGGATGTTGTGGGTACTTGAACTTTCCTTTTTTTTCTGTCATTCATGCTCCTCAGTTTCCCTGTTCTCACACTGTTCTCTGGACAAGGTGAAGATGACAGTGCTAAGAAAAAGGGATCTCTGATAATGGGGAGGATTGGGGGTTGCAGCAGTGAAGACAAAAACTCCAATTTTGTTTTTTGTCTTGCTGTCTTAATGTTACCACAATTCACTAGCATGGATTTAACTGCATTTTATCCCTTGTAGGTGTACTTAAACCTATATCTAAATTTAAGAAACAATGGAGGAATGAAATACTGAAGTGCAGGTAGAAGGAGTTTCCAGTAGAACAAAAATCTAGAAAATTTATTCATGCTTTAAATTAAATTTGAACATTTGGTCCACCCCTGCTTTTATTTCCCAAGATAAGCATTATGCAGTACAACGGAGCTTTTGCTGGAATCCAGTTTTTAATTTCCATTGACAAGATAATAATTTTCCCAATTTTGGGATCGTGCAGAGTATGCCTCGCTTTGACGGCAGCCTCCTCTCCCAGCCTCTGCTGCTGTGTCTCAGCTGGGAGGAGGCACTGCTGCTGGTGAGTCAGAGCACAGCACGCTCTCCCTCTCCGGCAGGAAGAGTGGCTCTCCCCCACTCAGTTTTCCTGTTCTCTGTGAAGAAAAAAAAAAAAAATGTCTTCGGTGGCAGACTGAAATAAGACATTTTCTTGTCCTAATGGAAAAACAGGTTCCTGAGTCTCTCCCTGGGTGGGAGTCCCTAAGGCGCCACAATGGATGTCCCAGCCTTTGGAAAACAGACAGGAGGGGAGCTCTGGATAAAGCTGGTGAAGGTCTGGGAAAGTAGAGGCAGGAGAAAAGAGCCTCAGCCACAGAGGGAGGATGAGTAGCCAAGAGACAGACCTTGCCGAGGTTTCTGCATGAGCCACCTAAATGTGGACCAGGACCAAGAAATCACAACAGATATTTTCTCCTGCTTGTCGTGGTTTAACCCCAGCCAGCAACCAAGCACCAGGCAGCCACTCATTTACACCCCCCAAATAAAGGTTTTACAGTGTGCACCTTAGAGAGCAAAGATGTAAGCTGTTTACCGTGGAAGGAAGAATGATGGAAATGACCATTTGGAAATCTAAATCCTCCAGAAAATCAAGGAGTCTCTTCATGGATTATTAACCACAAAGAGTCTGTCCACAATTTAAAGGAATCCTCCAGGCCTCCAGGGTATGAGTATGCTCAGGGAAACAAATTAGAGCATCACACCAGGCCCCAGACAAATGCCCCAGGTGAAGAAGCGGCTAGAGCCTAGTAAGAAAGGGCATTGAGCAGTGAGTTCAGCAAGGCTTCCTTTCTGCTCACACTTTTGGGGAACTTTTAAGAATTATGGATGAAAATAAATGAGAGAACTGGCTTCAAAGAGTTTTGCAGCACTATCATTTTAGGTCAAGAAAAAACAGGAAGCTAACATTGTCTCTTAAATCTTTAAGATGTCAGTAAATAAATGATGTGGTTTTCAGAACTGTAAAGCATCTCTTTTCTTCTGCTGACTTCAGCTGGTGCCATTGGGTGCTCAGCACTTCTGGAAATAAAATAATTTGTTTGCCAAGCCTCGGAAGGAAAAGCTGAGCAGGCTGACTTGAAGTTCTTGTTCTTGCAAATATGAATATGAAGCAGGAAATAAAAATAAGAACTGAATATGAATTGAACCAGAGTATGAAACTTACACCAGTAGTGTTCCCTCAGGAAAATCATTATTTGGAAGAAGAGAAAAAGTGCACATAAAGACAAATTGGAAAACAGCATAGGAAAGGAGGAAGGATGGAACTTGTTTGGCATTATTGTCTCCTGTTTTGGAGCTGGTCTGCCTTTACTTTGCAGTATTTGTTGTAGTTCTGCATTGAACTAATTGCTTCCAGCCCTGGGGGCTGTCATGAAAATGTAGGCAGTGCTAATGCCTTGACTGTTAATTAACATGATGGCAAAGCGATTGAGGAAGGGACTAAAATGTCAAGCAGCGGAAAAAATGAATGTGAAAAATGCCAGATTCCTGTGCCGTGAGAGGGGCAGGGGCAGGGGCAGGCTGGCACTGCTGCCAGTGGGGAGCTCTGTCCTGGCCCACTGCAGCCGTGTGGGAGCCCCCACCAGCCTCCTCTGCACAGGAGGGGTTACAGAAGTGTTTCACAGAAAATCGACATTTTCCACATGATTTTTGCTTCTGTAGTATTCGACTGGAAAACAAAATCCCTTTGTCAGTTAACCTGAAATATTCTTGATTAATTTCCCTTCCGCTGCAGTGCCCCAGCAATCAGGAAAAGCTTGAAATGGGACATGAGAGAGGTAATCTCATGGTATGCTGGCGCCAAAAGGAGGCAAAAAGAGTATGAGGTCCCAAAATACGATTTATCTAATATGATGCCCACTAGGAAAGCCAAAGATTAGAGTCTGATGAAGTGAAAACCTTTTGTCTTCACCAACATAAAATTAAGTTCAGGAATGTTTGATGTATTGATTTCTCCGTTCTAATTTGAATAGAATGGAAAAAAGTGTCAAAATTACAGGAAAATAAAAAAATATTAAGACAATTTTTTGTTAATTTTTTCAAAAGAATAATGTTTAATTTCTTTTTCTGAGCAGTAACTCAGACATTTTTATTCAAACATTCTCACAACAAAATATTTATATAGATATTAATTTCAATAAGGGACTTCAAATTACTTCGAAGTAATCTACGACAGAGCAGCACTTAGAATCCCTTTATTATACAGTTTGCCTAGCAAAGCATTTCATCACACAGAAGGGAGAAATGCCTTAATACACTGTTCTGATGAAAAGAGAGAAAAATAAGATTCAGAGGCTGAACAAGATGTCAAGACTATAGGAAAAAAAGGCACCAAAAAGCTGCTGAAGAAGAATCACAGACAATGCAGTTGAGATGATCTTTGATGAACTCGTATGTAGTTTCCTCATTAATGCATTGAAAAAAACTTCACAAAGGGAGGCTGATACCAGTGTTACAGGCAAGGGAGGTAAAGTGGAGGATGATGAGTGACTGTCTCCGGCTCACCCTGCGAGCCAAGAGCAGAGCCCAGGTTTGTCAGACACACCTGAATGTACCTTTTACAAGACAGGGTCCTTTTCTTCTGTGACATGACATGAAGCTCAGAGTGGCTTTTCTCTCTGGATCCTGACACAAGACATGAGTCAGAATAATGAAAGACAATGAACCACCATGTGGACTTCTCTAAATCAAGCTATGTATTGTTTTAATATTTCTGCAAACCTCTTAGACAATGCGTTGTGAAGGCTTGACATGTGCCTAAGAGATAAATGGGGTTTAAATTCCAAAACACCAATACATCCCACCTCTTCCAACCATTGTCAAGGGAAGAGGGATTTAATGAATTCGAGAACTGGATGCAATAAAACTGAATTTAGGGACAGGAGGGACCACTGGGATGTTAGCTGATGTCATTGTTAATTGAGACAATTTCACTCAGTATCATCAATGCATAAAAATACTCCTCTTGCTCTAACTGATCACCATCAGATCACTGGTCAGCTGAACCGAAGGGCGTCTTTGGAAATAAGGCTGCTCAAAAAATGCTGTGCTAATCTGTTTCCAGCACTTAAAGAACTTCCAATTTTTTGAGACCTTAATTCTCTTTCTTATTTAAACAGTTATTTCTTCTTACCAACCTCCAGATGAAGGTGAGCCTATGAAATACACTATTGTGTTTATGTATATCTGCCTATTTTCTCTTTTGGTTATATATGTAAAATTATGCTTCTAGGCTGAAAGTGCTTTCCTGAAAGGTGCCAATGTTTTTCCAGTATGTATATCAGCAGATCAGCTCCTGACTCACACTTTCCCTCTAGGACTTCACAGATGGCAGCTGCAGCAGCCGGGCTGAGTGCTGGGGCAGTTCCAGACATCTGCCCTGTAAGCAGGGAATTGAAGATGCTCCACTTCGCACAACCTTTGCCTTAGGATCAGAATTACTAAACTTTTTTTTTTTTTTAAGCTAGCCATGGTTTTCCTTCTGGGGCACTGCTGACATTTAAACCTCTCACTTAGGTAGGTATTTGTTTTTATTTTGGTGAGCATCTAATTTAGCAAAAGTTGCTCATTAAGAACTAACTTTCCTAGACACCTATGATTACTTTTTTCTATTTCCCAATGCTGTGGAATTTCCTGTGATGTGTGTTCTCCTGGGATTAATATCAATATGATGTTCTATATCCCCGATGTATCTCAGCTCATTGAGTACTTTTGTACTTCATTTTGTATGAATGTCTTTTTTCTTCTGTTCAGAAGATGTACCCTTTTGTGTATCACCATTTGTAGGCTATTCTTGACTCCAGAGATGGAAGAATTCTCCTGCTATTTAAAACCCCAGGCAAAATAACACCTCTTATACCTCCATGCTAATATCTTTCTGGTAGATCACCTTGTGATGTGCCCAATGTACAAAATAAACTGAATTCTCGGCTTCAGAATCAGATTGTCCCTAATTGGTTTTATATGTGTTTGCTATGATGACATTGTCCTCATTTCCAGTATCTGCTTTGAAACACCATATTAGTTCATTTATTTCCTGTGTCACAAACAAATCTCACAGTGAACATTGCTTTGCAAGTGTACTGACATAATGCTTCTCTTGAGAGCTTTGTCTTGCTGTTTTCTTTGTTCTATTTCTTTAATGTTAGAAGTGTGAACCTTTCATAAAGTAAACTGCTTTGATGGCAAATAGAAGAATTTGCCCCTTGAGCTGAATACATTTGGATCTTATTGTGACTGTTGTTATCTTGTTTATGGCTTCTGGACCAAGCTCTACCTTCACCCTCAACTCTGCCTTTGTTTCTCCTTAGATGCACATCAGCACTGCTGCTGTCTGCTGTCCTTTGTGTTTGGGAATCACATCACAGCTTTCATTCTGCAATGACTCAAGGCAAGTACCTTTCTGATAGCACCTTGCTGATTTGTAACACCCCCAGTTCTCTCAGCTCTAATTAATCCATTTGGTAACATGGCTCAAACTTTGTGCATCCCTTAGTATCAGGCTCAGTCACAGTACCTTGCTTGCTTTGGCTCCCCAGGAGCAGGTGTACTGGGGAAAATATGGTATGCAGGGACATAAATGAGGGTGTTAGAAATTAACATGAAGAATCTCACTGCCTCTTCAGATGCTTAAATCACTTTTCAGATCATCCCTCTGACATTAGTTCTTCTCATTGAAATGGTTTTGAGAATGTAGTTATTGCACACACAAGGATTTTAATCTTCCAAGTTTCTCTCCTGTCCCTCTCAGAAGCTTTGAAAGTTCACAGTCATCTCATCTGCCCTGCCTGTGGCTTTGGACTGAGCAGTTCAGAGCACCTCGTTGCTCCCTTTTTATCTGAAGGCCAACCTGGTTCCAGAGTACAGAGGAGAAGTGGCACACAATGACCTCGCTGGACACTGAACTTCATTCCTTCCCTCAAGCACTATCTGTGTTGCTCTGATCAATTTTTAGCACTTGGTCTCAGGAAAATCTCATCCTTCAAGGCCACAAGAGACCATCTTTACCAAGTGTAATGCTCTTCACACACAGCCACGGTGTTTAAATAAAGAGTTCCTGCACCTGCTCTGTGTCCTTCCTTGCACTAGAAGATATCTAGGCAGATACTTGCCTTTGATTTAATGCTCTCTGCTGACAGGGATGTTCCTGTATTTCTAGGTCCATGCTTCCAATGTCTAATTATTGTCATCTAAAGATTTACACGAGGTGTCTTGCCTGAGGACATGGTAATGCTTTAAGAGAAAATTTTTGGTGCCGAGGCCAAGAACAAGGCCCTGAAAGAGGTGACTGATCACATTGCTTTAAGGGAGTCACTGATCCTTGGCCCTTTTACTTTGAAAATTGTTGCTGAGCTGGGGAAAATGCCTCTGGTGTCCCAACACCCTTTGTCTGAAGGTCTTCCCTGGGAGCAGGTGGCTGTGCCAACCCTTCAGAGGGTATACCATGTCTTCTCCAAAGAGAGACAAAAATTTGACCAAAAGCCAATCTTCCCCCTCTCTGCAGATTACAACTATAGGCAGAAACTCTGTGTTTTTTCTTCCCATCACTTTCAGCAGCTGCTCCAATAGATTTTGCTCAAGGGAAATATAAAGCAGTCGAGAAAAAAAAGACTCCAAGTCTATACACACAAAGAGCGTGTTCTTCCTTAACCTGACAGCAAAAAACTTTTAAAACTGAACTTCTTTAAGCTTTCATTAATATAGTTTTGGGGTTCGGGGGTTTTTTTTAGAGTTTTTTAAAATTATCCTTATTATAATTATTTAATTATAATTTAATATATAGATAATATATATAATACATATCTTTTATATATAATATATATAACTTAATAGAATTATTTAATTATTCTTATTATATTTGTGATTTTTCAGTAGCTTTTAGAAACGCTGAACCTGAGATTCAACTAAACATACGTGATGGTAATCTGCCAAGTGAATTTGGGCTGTCAGAAGGTGTAATGAGTTCTATACAACTCTTCTGTGGCTCACCAGACTGGGGCTAACTACATGCTTTCCCAGGAACTCATATTGTGCATATTTTTCCATTTTCCAAGTTATTGATATAAATTTTGAATCGCTCCAGCCTAGGCAGTATTCACCTGGAAGGCCGTGAACTGTGTGTGCTTCAAGCTGCAGAGAGGGGTGGCTTTTGAGGATCTGTATGGTCAGGGTTATGTTTCAATTAGCAGGTGAGAATTAGTGACAGAGCAGGTGCTGTATCTGCATGTGCACATCTCTCTCTGTGCTGGGGAAGTCACTGTGCCTGTGTCAGAATCATGCCTCTGCCAGGGTGAGAACAGAAACTGATAAAGGACATGCATGCTCCAGAGCTGCAAAGTCTGTGGAAGAAATATGGGCTGAGCATTGCCCTCCTTCTTCAAACTGTAGAGCAAATTGTGCAGGTGATTGTGAAAGTGCCCCATGGCAGAGCCTGAGCAGTGTAGTCCTTGCTATAAAATTCAGTATAGGATTGTCCTGCCAGGTGTCTCAGCCAAGCGTTCACCAAGACCTGAGGTAGCTGCCAGCTCCAACACTGCCTGCAACTCTCTGCTTCTGCCTGGGGCTTCCTGACACCGTGGTCACCTGGCCTGTCCCTCCAGTGCTCAGCAAGAGGTGATGAAATCACCACGTAACATGTGTCCCCAGGTGGGGATTTGGGATGGAGGCAGCTTCAGTGCCACACAAATGAGTCAGCCTTCCAAGTCAGAGAGTGTTTCTTAATTTAGATGTACTGGGCTACTGTTCCTCCAGACATTCATCCCTGATGAATGTGCTCTGTGCTCACCATTTGCTTTGCTGGTTCTCCAATGTCCTCCTGTGGCTTATGGAGGGTAACTGACCGCACCGCAGGGGCATCAGCGGGGAAGGAGGAGCTGTGCCTTGAAGGGAAACCTTTCCACAACATGAGCAGGCAAGCAACATCAATTGCTTTAGATACATCATTGCTGGTACAAAGATCCAGAGCTTGGCCCAGGTGTCACGCTTGTGTCATAGAGGTATTGCCCAAATGATTTTGGAATCAAGGTCTTTGAACATGTCCCACCTCAATTAATGCACATTAGGGGCTAAGAATTCACTCATATTCATATTATTATGAAATTTTTAAATCTAAGTAATGCATCTTTGTCCTGAGGTTCCTCTTGCTAGCCACTGAGGCAAGAGGTGATGATTTTCTTTTCAAAGCGAAATCTTAATAATGTTCCAAAAAGGATGTGGTGAGACACCTAAAATAAGCCTTCCTAATCACTACCTGCAGTGGGAGCATGATAGTGGTCAGATGTTCACACTGTTTGGTTCACCTTGTGTCTGGCTGCTGTTATCTCTTGTCTGACTGTTGCTCAGTTTCAGGCAGGTTAATAGCGAACCTACAGAACAAGTAATGGAAAGGAAGAAATAACATTTTATTATTGTTATTAATTATTTTTACTATGGTAGCCTCTGGCAGTGGAGGCAGAGAACAGGTCCCTGCTGGGGAAAACACTCTGCAGATGCAATGGAAAGGCAATCCCTGCCCCAAGCAGCACAAACATTAAACAAAAAGATTATGAGAGAAGACACTAGTGTCATAAAGCTCTTATTTCCTTCTGCAAGAGTGAAAACATGAAAGTCAAAGATTATTGCCTGACAGATGTTTCCACAAAGCAATAAAACAAGAAAGGAGAAGAGCAGTCTTGCATGAAGACAATAATTTCCCTTTGGATGCTTGACTGCTGCTTCACTGGGAAATTTTCCATGTCCTGCTCCATCCCTCTGACTAGCAGCCATTCTTCTCTGTGAGCAATTTCTTGAAGCCAATGAGGAAGCCAATGAAGCCTTGGGACAAGAAAACCTTTGGAGTGGGAAACCTCCGTGACACACCTCTTCAATCCTGTGCACTCTCTGCAACCTCCTGTGGGGAAACTCCTTCCAGGGGCTGTTTCAATACTCAACAAAAATAACTTTCCTGTGTTCTCTGCAAAGTTATGTGTCAGAATTACTCCAAACATTTTATTAATGGGACAGTGCCCACATGCAGTGTAATGAAGCCATCTCTTAACCTCCCCATAACATCAGCAACACTTACATAAGGGTGAGTGAGTAATGCCATAAGCAGCTAAAGCTCTCGGGCACTATTTTCTCCTCAATACCAGTACCTGTGAGCTAGGGTCTGGTTTTGGAGTTGAAACTGCTTATTGCATCCCCAACTTTTCTGTGGCCGGTAGGGAAAAGGCAGTAATGCAAATTTCTGTTTTGTGGTGTAATTTGAAGAAAGCTTCATTTAGTAATACCTATGTATTATTTAAACATTTATCACTTTGCTCTTTCTCAGAACTAGTTCTCATCAATTTATCATGTGCCTTACATTTTGCTACCTACATTTTCTTACTCTTGGTAAATCTTTTAAAGGCAATCTGAAAAGTTACAGCACCAACCACGAGCCACTTTGCACGTTGGTGGCTGGGTGTCTGAATTACTCTGCTGCTCAGGGTTGGGAAAATTGTGTCTGAAAACTCCAATCCCTCTGTTCTGATGGCAACATCCCACTGCCAGCACCCTCCCTCTCCACCAAGACACCCAGCCACAAAAAAGGCACTGAAATAAGATCACAAGAATGTGGAGGAACACAGCTTTTGGTACCTCTCTCTCCCTCCTCTGCCCACCTTGGCAGCCAGGCCCTGGGCAGCCCTGGCCGGGGCACACAACTCTGCCCATAAGGATAGAAGCCAACCAGCATCTTGCTGCAGGGCTGTGGTGAACAACTGAAGCAGTGGTACCTCCTGCCTGGACAGCAGGTTGGGAGTGCTGTGAGCTGCTCCTCTGGCTCTGGGCTCAGAGTCAGGGTGGTCTGCAAAAACCTGACTGAACCCTGGCCAGAAGAAGCTCCTCAGCCAACCTACGTCACCTGCTATGGTCAACCAGCTTCCAGATACCCTGGGGGCAGCAGGGAACACCCACAAAGCCAGTGAGGAAGGATGGAATCTCTCCCTGTCCCTTGGTAGAACCGCTGGCATGGGGAGAGCTGGGATGTGGTACGATTCTCGTGCCCGTCACCCCGACATGTTTCACAGTACACTAAATTCCAGCCTTGAACATTTAAGAGCAGGCTGGCTGCTACCTCCCTTCGCGAAGGAGTTGTTTCTTTACAATGTATGTTTTATTTATAGGTTAACATTAGCATTTGCAAGAGAAATTACTTGGGCTCTGAGTTATCACTTCCTATTAAACTGAAATTATTGAGTGCCTGAAATTCGTGAGGAAACCCAGTGACCAGAAAGTATGAGAAAAATGTTCCTCTCCTTTCCTTGAAGCACAGAGAATGAACAGCCTCCTCCCTTCGGAGGCCTGTGCACGGAAATGTCAAACAAAAGTGACGGCAATAGCCTTTTTAAAGAATCACAAACATTATCCATTTTCCATCTCATATGTGTACAGCTCTTAATATATATTGCATAACATGTACATTATCAGATTCCTGTCTGCCATTAATAATTGATTTTAGATTGCAGAGAAGGGCAGGTCCTGCAGCCTTCTGTTGTGCTTTACAGCCCTTGCTTCTCTGAAAATATTTCCCTCTAGCAACCACACAGCAGCCTTGGGGTTTTGTTTGAACAGGATCTGAGGGGTCTGAGGAAAAATAAAGTACCCTTTCAGCTACACAGGGCAGGGCAACAACTCGGGGAAGGGCTGAATGGCTCCTTTGTCCCACTGCTGTGGGACCAGACACATTCCCATCCTCAGCAGTGCATTTCTGTGCTGTCTTGCAGGTAGCTTGGAGTATAGGGCAAGGCTCATCTTGGCAAGTTTAGACACCTACAGTTTAGCCATCTTCTTAATCTGTTTGCCTAGGTCCTTCCTTCCTCCTTCCTGGGGGCCTGCTGTCCCACACAGAGGTGGCCAAAGAGGCAATAACAGATAGCTGAG